>JAEUYN010000578.1:0-390131 GCA_018257835.1 Euura lappo
GGCCTCGAAATGCCATTCATGTCAACGATTCGGCCAACGATAACATATTGCCAGCCCTCGACTGAGCTCACACATGGAGTTACAGAAGTCGTACCAGGATCACCCATTGTTTAAATTCACGGCTTTATATCAAAGCAGACGCTTACAGCGAGCCTGCCGCTCCACCGACAGAGGCCCAAAGTTTGCATGTCTATCCATACCAGCAGAGGCACAAAGTTAGCTTGCTGTTCCACTGACAGAGGCCCCAAGTTTGCATGTCAAACCACAACAGCAGAAGCACACTGTTGTCTTGCTGTTCCGCTGACAGAGGCACAAGGTTTGCATGTCCAGCCTTCTTTCCGTCGTACGGGATTCCACGGGATTTAAACAATTCTGATTACGCGACGTAGGCTCGGCCGTTCCTGACCACGATTCATCACTCATTCACATCACTTAATTTAGTACGCCTGACAATGAATGAAAAAAGTAAAAAAATCATTGAACAATCAGCCGCGCGATACATCGGGCATTGAAGGTCAATCCCACTTCTGATGTAAGGTGAGAGAACTGATACAGAAATACAGGACTCTATCTCTATAACACGTCTATCCCGTACGACAGTCCGAAGTCAACTGTCCTAATCTCTGCTGTCTGCAATGAGGTAAACAAAGGGCTCCGTACAGCGGTAACAACACTGCCAGCACCGGGACTATGTTTCTCTCCTTACAATATTATATTTGGATAATGAACGGAGGATTAAGTCTCATGTGAGTTATTCCATTCTCAACTTTGTTGGTGTTCGGACAATAAGTATTAGATTCAACGGACTCGAGCTACATGCGTGTAAAACGCATGTTAGTGTGTGGCATCAACAGACACTTCCTCAGTCTATTTACATTGTAGCCCAGCTGACTGACACACATAAAGCGACACAGTGAACAGAAATATTGCTAGTATTAGTTTTCTTTTCTTCTCAGGCTCTCTTCGGTCACCTGTTATGATCAGTATCGATCGAACCGCTGTACACTGAACTCTATCACAATAAATCCTCATCGTTTATGTTTATTAAACAAGTGCAAGGCTCTTTACACCTGGATCACTCTCCCTTGAATTCCTTCAACCTACTCCGTACTCTGCAATCAGCTATATTATCTCAAAACATGGTCCTTCGAGCCGGATGGCGTGACGAAATCGAAAGAAATTTCGACTAGTCGTGATTATCGGGATGCGGAGTAGAACAAGAGTGATTCAGTTTTTCGGGAAAATCAACGCGAGTTCTAGTGCGGTTTACCGGAAAAATTAACGCGACTTGCAGTGCGAGATCGAAACGGTTAAACAACTACGTGCAAAGAGTGACTCTAACGGTCGGAACCGTTGCCGGTTCAAACTTTCGGGTGTAAGACTGTATCGGTGACTGTGTGTGCCCTGGTGACCTCACAGTGCCGTCCTGCTGATCGGATCAACAGACGTCGCACGTTTACTCAGCAATGCCATATACGGAGCTAATAGACGCTCAATCGGAGCTATTTTGGCGGATTTCTCGCGCAGTGGAGAATCTGCGAAAATTAGGCGAAGGAAAAATAACACTCGGTCAAGTGCAATCGCGACTGGACGCGCTTGACGCGGTCTGGGAGAAGTTCCAAAACAATCACGACAAGCTACGCCACATTAAGGTGACATGCAATGACGACCAGATCGATGCCTTGAACGCGCTTCCGTACTACAAGGACGAGTATTTCGCGCAGTGCGAAGAGAAGTTCTATCAGCAGAAAGGAATGATGATCGACTTCATCGAGCAGTACAAACGGACAACTCCGTCTACACCGGCATCAAACCCAGTCGTCGTGCATCATGCTGCCGACTCCGCACCGGCTACTCCCGCAAGACGGCTGCCCCCCATCGAGTTGCCCACATTCAGCGGCAACTACACAGATTGGAAACCGTTTCATGATCTGTTTAACTCCATTGTTCGAGACAACAAACACATCTCGGACGTAGAAAAACTACACTACTTGAAGACGAGTCTATCGGGCGAACCCTCTCAACTCGTTAGGAACATTGCCATCACCGAAGGGAACTTCACGCGAGCCTGGGAGACTCTCGTGTCTCGCTACGAAAACAGACGTCTTCTCACAGACTCCCACCTATCAGCATTGTTCGCAATTCCCCGTGTCAACAAGAAATCGTCAACGGAATTGAAGCAGCTGCACAGCGACACGTGCGAAGCACTCGGCGCTCTAGAGGAGCTTGGAAGCCCAGTAAGCACCTGGGACCACATCATCGTCTACATGACGCTGCGAAAACTGGACGCAGGGTCGCTTGAGGAATGGGAAAAGGAAGTCAGCAAAAGAACCGAGCCCCCTACGTTCAATCAATTGAAATCGTTTCTCGTGAGCAGAGTTCAAACGTTGGAAGCCGTGGAACAGGCTCAGAACTCGCAAGGCAAGGGAAACTCAGCACCAGGGAAGCCATCAGCTTCAACTCGCTCACACACCGCTCAACCAAAGGATCGCTCATGCGCATGCTGCAAGAGCAATCATTTCATCGGGCTCTGTCCAACGTTCAAGCAGAAGTCAGTCGAGCAAAAAAGGGAGATTGTCATCGCCAACCGGCTCTGCTACAACTGTCTCGGGACTCATTCTGTCAGGGATTGCATTTGCGAAAAGACATGCCGCATCTGCCATGGTCGGCACCACACCATGTTACATCGCAAAGCTTCACCAACGACAGCGCCGGCGGTAAATACCGGGTCTCCTGCACCGCCAGCACCGTCATCAGGACTACAAGCACCGCCAACCACCGGCTTCGATCCTCATGTATCCAGTCACACAGCGTTGAGAGAATCAAAGCACCGGGCTCCAGTGCTGCTTGCTACAGCACAAGTGCTCACATCAAACCCAGGAAAGGAAGAAATGATCACAGCACGTGCATTGCTGGATCAAGGTTCCGAAAGCACCTTCATCACAGAAACGTTGGCGCAGCAACTACGGCTCCCCCGAGTTCACGCGTCAATCCGGGTAATCGGAGTCGGCGCTCAACAAACTGGAGTCACCCGCGGTGTCGTCAAGCTGCAGCTTCAATCTCTCGTCGAACCCTCGTTCTTCTGTAGACTCGAAGCGCTAGTTCTTCCTAGGCTAACGGCTTTCCTGCCATCGTTCCAGCTTCTGGAGGAAGACTGGCCGCATCTACAAGGAATTAAGCTTGCTGATACGAGCTATGGACAGCCAGGTCGAATCGACCTCATACTCGGGGCAGACATCTACTGCCACGTTCTCAAGCAAGGGATTCGAAAAGGAACTCCAGGGACTCCTATGGCACAGGAGACCAAGTTTGGCTGGGTTGTATCAGGCTCCGTGCCTCTCGAAGCTACAAGTCTCACGAGCTGCGACGTTCAAGGATTTCAAGGCTCCCTCGACTATCCGCTTCTAGAACTCATGCAGCAGTTCTGGAAACAAGAAGAAATCCAAATGCCAGTCACGCTCACAGCTGACGACGCACGTTGTGAGTAACATTTCGAAGAAACTTCATCGCGTCGCGCCGGTCGTTACGTGGTTCGGTTACCGGTTAAAACCGACCACCTCAATCTGGGTGACTCGCGCACCCCCGCGCTTCAGATGCTCCATCGGTTGGAGAAACGGTTCGCGGCTAACCCTCAACTACGGAAGGCATATTCGGACTTTTTGCACGAATACCTAACTCTCGGGCATATGCGACGCGCGGTCAGTGCTCCTACAGACAGCTCCCGCGTGTTCTATCTACCGCATCACGGCGTAGTGCGGACAAGTAGTGCCACTACGAAACTTCGCGTCGTGTTCAACGGATCTATGAAAACGGATTTCGGTTCTTCTCTAAACGATCATCTCCTCGTCGGTCCGAAGGTACAAACGGACCTTGCGGACGTACTGCTACGATGGCGACAATACCCTGTGGCTTTTACCTCGGACATCGTCAAGATGTACCGACAAATCATGGTCCACGAAGACGACTGGGACCTCCAACGCATTCTATGGAGAGACAGCCCAGAAGCACCAATCGAGGAGTATCAATTGACCACGGTGACGTACGGTCTCGCGTCAGCTCCGTACCTCGCTATTCGAGTTCTGCATCAACTCGTTAAGGATGACGGACATCAATTTCCTGCAGCAAGCCAGGTTGTCTTGAACAACATGTATGTCGACGATGTCCTTTCCGGAGCAGAAGACGTTCAGCAAGCACGTGAGAAGGTCAACGAGCTGACACAACTCCTCAAGGCGGGCGGATTCGAACTTCAAAAGTGGACTCGCCGACGTTGGATGCGCGCAGAAAACTACAACAAAGCAACTGAATCTCGACCAAAGTCCTCTTTGTCGAGCTTTGGGCCTAGCATGGAACCCTGATGCTGACTCGTTCGTATTCTCACCACAGCATCCCCGGGACCAGCAGTGCCTCACCAAACGAAAAGTGCTCTCACAAACAGCTCAGCTGTTTGACCCGCTCGGCTGGCTCGCTCCTATCACCATCAAGGCCAAGATTTTCATGCAGGAGCTTTGGTCACTCGGCTTAGACTGGGACGAACCGCTCACGGCACCACTAGCTACACGGTGGACCAATTTCATACAAGAGTTGCAATCGCTATCAACGATCGCGATCCCGAGATGGATTGGAATCAGCACAGCGTCTCCAGCGATGGAATTTCATGGATTCGCGGATGCATCGCAACGCGCTCTCGGTGCAGTTGTGTATTCGCGCGTGTATACAAACTCACATGAAGTGCGCGTATCTCTCGTGTGCGCGAAAACGAAGGTAGCACCGTTAAAACGAGTGACAATCCCGCGACTCGAGTTGTGCGCGGCACTCCTCCTCGTCAGGTTAGTGCGCCACGTGGAAAAGACGTTGAATCTCGTGAATGTGCCGGTTTACCTGTGGACGGATTCCACAGTCGCGTTGGCGTGGATAAAAGGACACCCGTCGAGGTGGAAGGACTTTGTGAGCAATCGCGTCACCGAAATTCAAGAGTTCGCTCGCGCGCGGTGGCGACACGTTGCAGGGTCCGAAAACCCTGCCGATCTCGCGTCACGCGGTGGATCACCGGAAATGATCATGCAATCGCCGCTATGGATCGAAGGCCCGCCATGGCTCGACAAGCCATCGGTCAGCTGGCCATCCTCTTCATCCCCGCCGAGCGAAGAGGAGCTTCGCCAGGAGGAACGACGGCAGCTTTCAACGCATCACGCAGCTCCCAAGCCGCCAATGATTTGGGAACTAATCGAACGTTATTCAAGTTTCACGAAACTACTGCGGATTACTGCGCTCTGCCAGCGCGCGATAAAAAAGTTCTCCACAAATCGATCTTCAAGATCAGGAGTCAGTCAGACTCCCGCTGGTCCAATCACCACACAGGAATTGAACGAAGCTCGGCTGTTCTGGATCAAGACGGTTCAGCAAGCGTTCTTCGCCGAGGAAATCCGTCAGCTGAAGGTCGACTCAAGCGTCATTCGCAATCCCTCGTTCTCTCGGCTCGCACCGCTAGTCGACAGAAATGCACTCATCAGAGTCGGCGGACGATTGGAACACGCAGAGTTACCTTACGAGGAGAAGCATCCCCTCATCCTACCCCGGGAATCACCGCTGACCACATTGATAATCGATTATTATCATCGGTTGACACTTCATGGAGGACCGCAACTCACGCTGTCCACAATGCGACAAAAGTACTGGATACTCGGCGGAAGAGTACCAGTGCGCTCATTCATTCGACGCTGCGTTCCCTGCGCTCGCCAACGAGCAGCGCTCAGCGTTCAGCAGATGGGACAACTACCACATAGTCGCGTCACACCAGCAAGGCCATTTCTTCACTCCGGCGTCGACTATGCAGGACCCATCACCATGCGAGCATCGCGCATTAGGAACTCCACATCATTCAAGGGCTACATCGTGCTATTCGTGTGCTTCGCCACCTCCGCGTTGCACTTGGAAGCTGTATCGGATTACACCGCAGCTGGATTCATCGCCGCTTACACGCGATTTATTTCACGACGCGGAATCTGTGCCACTATGACTAGCGACTGTGGGACAAACCTCGTGGGTGCCAACGCAGAGCTTCGTCGCCTTCTTACGGCAACAACAAAGGAATTCGAATGCCTCGCGAACACTCTCGCGTCGCTTGGCACTCAATGGCATTTCAATCCACCTTCAGCACCTCATTTCGGCGGTAAATGGGAAGCAGGAGTGAAGTCGGTAAAGTTTCACCTGAAAAGAGTCGTCGGGGAAACGAAACTCACCTTCGAGCAGTTTACAACGTTTTTAGCGCAGGTCGAAGCTACGCTAAACTCTCGACCGCTGTGTGCGATCTCTGAGGACGCCGGAGATCCAACCGCGCTGACACCGGGACACTTCCTAATCGGAGCAGCTCTGAATACAATACCAGAGCCATCGCTCGCGCATCTTCCGACACAACGTCTCTCGCACTGGCAACATTCGCGTCAGATGCTAGAGCATTTTTGGAAACGATGGAGCTCAGAGTATCTTCAGACCTTCCAAAGCCTACCGAAGTGGCAAGCTCAACATGGAAACGTGCAAGTTGGATCAATCGTCCTCGTCAAGGACGACAATTTGCCACCGTCCTTGTGGCCTCTCGCCAAAGTTACTACCGTGCATCCTGGAACGGACGGTCTTGTGCGCGTTGTGACTATTCAAACAAAAAACTCAGTGCTAAAACGTCCAATTGTCAAACTTTGTGTACTGCCAATTATGCCCAACTCTCAATCGAACACGGCGGGCGGCAATCTATCAAAATAATTTCGCTATCTTGTTTAATAGCGAGACGGGCGGTATGTTCGGACAATAAGTATTAGATTCAACGGACTCGAGCTACATGCGTGTAAAACGCATGTTAGTGTGTGGCATCAACAGACACTTCCTCAGTCTATTTACATTGTAGCCCAGCTGACTGACACACATAAAGCGACACAGTGAACAGAAATATTGCTAGTATTAGTTTTCTTTTCTTCTCAGGCTCTCTTCGGTCACCTGTTATGATCAGTATCGATCGAACCGCTGTACACTGAACTCTATCACAATAAATCCTCATCGTTTATGTTTATTAAACAAGTGCAAGGCTCTTTACACCTGGATCACTCTCCCTTGAATTCCTTCAACCTACTCCGTACTCTGCAATCAGCTATATTATCTCAAAACAGTTGGGCATCATTGTAATGTAAAATTCACAGCGACCAGTGGTTTCTGTCTACTGGGGATACCAGTGTAAAAAAAAACGTGCCGAATTATTTGCTACATCATGCACTTCTGGCACGTTTAACCTAAAGTTCGTTTCTGTCGGCAGAGGTGAATAAAAAAGGATACTTTTATTTAAAGAATGCTTCTTTATATGAACTATTTTATTGAACAGATAATTATTACTATTAACATATTTGAACATATTTGGATATTTGAACATTTGACTATTTTTAATTATTCTTCATGGAAAACATCTTGTATGATGTAATGTAATTTTTTGCAGACCCTATGACCCGTTTTTAATTATAATTTTTAATTATTCTTCATGGAAAACATCTAAGAACAGTTTACCCGAAAAATTGTCGATTGTTCATGATTCAAACTTGCTTGCAATTCTATCATTTCGTCTCGTAGCTTCTCTTGTGAGCTAATAGTGATAATGTCAATTCAATGTCAATAATGTAAATAATGTAATAAAATAATGTTATGTCATTCGTTGCTATTGTTTCACTTCCACACGGTAAACCGAAGTTGCCTAAAGTGTAACCGTGATTAGTAAGGACATCTGCTAAAAAGTAGATCTGCCATTTTGAATTTCAGAATATGTAAATAATGTAATAAAATAATGTAATGTCATTCGTTGCTATTGTTTCACTTCCACACGGTAAACCGAAGTTACCTAAAGTGTAACCGTGATTAGTAAGGACATCTGCTAGAAAGTAGATCGGCCATTTTGAATTTCAGAATTTTTATTCCAGATTCCGATTCGGCGACCCCAAATATTTCGGCTTACCATTTTTCATGAAAATCGGGTGACGATACCGCGATAATGTAACCCGTCCGCCATATTGGATCCGCCATTTTGAATTTCGGAATTTTTATTCCAGATTCCGATTCAGCGACCCCAAATACTCCTGCTTACCATTTTTCATGAAAATCGGGTGACGATATCGCGATAATGTAACCTGTCCGCCATATTGAATCCGCCATTTTGAATTTCGGAATTTTTATTCCAGATTCCGATTCAGCGACCCCAAATACTTCGGCTTACCATTTTTCATGAAAATCGGGTGACGATATCGCGATAATGTAACCCGTCCGCCATATTGGATCCGCCATTTTGAATTTTCGAATTTTTATTCCGGATTCCGATTCAGCGACCCCAAATACTTCGGCTTACCATTTTTCATGAAAATCGGTTGACGATATCGCTCCAGCGTTCCAGATCATTGTACAATGTCGCCGGACATTTGAAGGAAAATCCATATTTTCCTTAAATTTTAGCTGATACTAAGATCCGGTTGGGGCCGAACGGCGACGTATAACTTTCCCAAACTCGGGCAACCTCGAAAACACTACGAAACACGAAATAGGTCTGATTCTGAGGTCAGAAATGCCAATTTATGGTAATGTCGCCGGACATTTTAACGAACTTTGATCGAAAATATCAGCTCGTAGGACGATTCGGTCCCGGAAAAAAGGTGATATTCGTCGTTTCCGAGCCGGGGTAGACTCGAAACCGCTAAAAAATTCGGGGATATCGTAATTTCGTGCAAGGCAATTATTATATAGTAATTATAATTATAATTATTATTATTTTTCAATATTGAACATGTTGTGAAAATCGGGATTTTAATTTTTTCTAAAATAATAATAATAATAATAATAGTAATAATAATAAAAATAATAATAAATGGCGTATGTTTATGCTTCTGACGCTGTTATTCGGATGGTTCATTAAAACGTAGGTGAGGACTGGGAACAGTGGGTGCATTCACAGATATTTGAAAGTCATCAACGGTGTTTTCCAATTAGTTTATTAATCAACGTGGATAATAGAGCGAAGCTTATGCTGTGACGATCTCTGTCCGACTGACTCGAGGTACCAAGTGACCGAAAGGTGTCTCATTTTGACACCAAAGACAGCGCGAGGTAAGTTTGAGAGGGCTAGCCAGAATCTATGTGATTCTCTCTGTGGTGCTCGAACATACCGCCCACCTTGGCCTAATAGTTTAGGACAATGGAAAAGGAATACGGGGTTGTACCTTGGATCAGTCGAATCCCTTTGATTCTAATGCTAGAGACTTAATGCCAGCTTGGGCGCACACATAAATAATTATCATCTAGTACTCGAGTAGGTATTTCATGCCCTAATACATGACTCTATTTTTTGAACGTTAATCCTATATGGAGCAAATGTCTGAACATCTTGCATGTAACTTAGCTTAATACAAGATACATATATGGTTTTTCTTTATACGGGTTGGTCGGCAGTCAGAAGTCGACACACACGTGTGACAGGCCTGGTGAGTGTGGACGTCGCTGTCTTTATAGTGACAACGCGCACTTCACCGTCTTTTCCTGGGTGACATTGCACAATTCGGCCAAGTTCCCACTTGCAAGGAGGCAATGAGTTATGTTTAATTATGACCAAGTCGTTCAATTGTATATTGGGATGTGTGCGTGACCATTTCGTTCGCTGCTGCAAGGTGTTTAGGTAATCTGATACCCATATTTTCCAGAATTGGTGAACTCGCTGTTGGATCAGTTGCCAGCGGTTCAACCGATTTTCGTTAATGTCTAAGAGCGAACTTTCAGGTAGCGATGTGATGGGACCGCTAGCGAGAAAATGAGACGGAGTCAGCGGCGCGGTGTCTTCAGGATCCGCGGATAACGGTGGTTGAGGGCGCGAATTTAGACAGGCTTCGATTTGACAAAGAAGTGTCGTTAACTCCTCGAACGTGAGCGTTTGGTGTTGCAGGGTCCGACGGAGATGGTGTTTCACGCTCTTAACCCCGGCCTCCCATAGCCCACCGAAATGTGGGGCATTTGGAGGGATAAATTTCCATTGCACGCCATCCATCGCGAAGACGTCGTGCAACTCAGGACTAGTGGTTATTCGTTGAAACATCTGGCTTAGTTCACGCTCCGCGCCTTGAAAGTTGGTTCCATTGTCACTGTAGACAACTTTTGGAAAGCCTCGGCGGCTTCCAAACCGACGGAACGCGGCTATGAATGCTTCCGTAGTACAATCGGACACGAGCTCTAGGTGTGTGGCACGAGTCGCGAAGCACACAAATACGCAAACGTATGCTTTTCCGCATTGAGCTTTTCGTAGCTTCGATACGCGGATGTTCATCGGGCCTGCATAATCGACTCCACAGTGAGTAAACGGGCGCGATACCGGAGTAACACGCGGATTGGGTAGATCGCTCATGAGCGGATTGAATGTCTGGGCACGCTGCCGGATGCAAACCGTGCAGTTCCGGATGCACTGCTTGATTTGCGTTCGCGCGTTTAAAATCCAGTATTCCTGGCGGAGTACGCGACCGGTAAGTTGGGCACCTCCATGGAGCGTGCGTAGATGCGCGTGTCGAATGATTAAGTCAGTGATATGATGTCTGGCGATTATTATCGGGTGCTTTTCAGCTTCGGCGAGTGGCGAATTCGCGAGTCGGCCCCGAACGATTAATAATCCGGTTGAGTTTAAGATCGGTGTGAGTCGGAGAAGGCTGCTAGACGCAGCAATCGGTTTTCCGCATGATATGGCGGTAATTTCAGGCGCGAATAGCTCGCGTTGCGCGGTTCGCAGCCAATGGAGTCGAGCTTGCGCTATGAAATCTACGGACTCAAGTTCCCGTAGGCGAGTGTCTAGTTGTCGATTACGAGCGCGCGTTACGCGAATCGGATTCTTCACGCGGATGCGAAGAGTATACGCGAATCGTAGACAGAGACCTGTGACTCGAATGAGGTTTGGCCAACTTGAAAATCGTTCCGCTATCGAAGTGACCTCATGGCTAGGTGTCACCTGGTGGTGACATTGGACCCGTGTTTCCGCCGCGATTTGATGCCCATCGTTGTTTTGACAGGTACGCGGCCACTGCTCCGAATCTTGTATTAGCCACGGCGGGCCGGACCACCACAGAGGGTGGTTGACAAGTTCCGAAGAGAGAATGCCACGAGAAGCGCAGTCCGTGGGATTGCTCTTAGTCGGTACATGTCTCCATGAGACGTTGGGCAAACGACTTATGATGTCGGATACTCTATTCGCGACGAATGTTTTCCACTGCGCGGGTGGCTTTTGCAACCAGGCAAGTACCACTGTTGAATCAGTCCAGGCGTACATGAGGGTAATGTGTATCGGTATAGCAGCGAGAACGTATTGTATACTCCGAGCGAGTAATGACGCGGCGCATAGTTCCAGGCGAGGAATACTTATAGTTTTCAAGGGAGCGACGCGCGACTTGGCGTAAACGAAAGTAGCAACCGTTCGATTCTGGGTAGTGACGCGGAGGTAAACTGCCGCGGCGTATGCGTGCGAGGACGCATCACAAAACCCATGCAGCTGCACAGTGCATTGCTGGCTTGCGAAGTGAGTCCACCGGGGGATAGACACGCGATTCAGAGACTGGAGATCTGCAAAATAGGTCTGCCATTTTTGAAGAATCTGATCCGGGAGTTCTTCGCCCCAGTCAGTACCTACGAGCCACAATTCCTGCATAATGATTTTCGCGTGAACGGTGACAGGAGTAAGAAGGCCCATAGGATCGTACATGCGCGCGATGGTCGATAATACGTCTCGTTTAGAGACGGAACTAGTGGAGTTTAGATCCACTTTAATGGAAAACGCGTCGGTTTGAGGGTCCCAGTACAATCCGAGTACCTTGATGGACTCAGACTCGGGGGATTCATGGAACTGAAGGTCCTTAGGATTCATCGATGACTCTGGTAGAAGAGAAGGTTCCGTGCCTCCCCATTTACTAAGCGAGAACCCGGCTCTAGCTAAGAGTTGGATGAGTTGACTTTTAGCCTCGGCTAAAGACTCGACATTATCTGCCCCGAAAAGTACGTCATCGACGTAGAAATTTTCTTGCAGGATTTTAGCACCAATCGGGAACGCGTTCCCTTCGTCGAGGGCGAGTTGTTTCAGAACTCGAAGCGCGAGAAATGGGGCTGATGCCGTTCCGTATGTGACGGTCAGCAGCCGATAGACTGAAAATTCAGTATCGAGCGAATGTCTATACACGATCTGTTGATAATCGGCATCGCGGCGATCGATTTTAATTTGTCGATACATCTTGCAGATGTCAGCGCATAATACTACGCGATGCATACGCCAACGCAACATGATGACCGGTAGTTCGACTTGAAGCTTCGGACCGACGAGAAGATGGGAATTGAGTGACAACCCATTAGACGTCGTGCTAGACGCATTGAAAACGACGCGTAGTTTAGTAGAGGTCTCAGACTCTTTGATCACGGGATGATGCGGTAAATAGACCGATTGCGAGTTAGTTCCGGCATCCTCGCGAGGAACGAGTTCCATATGACCTAGAGTCTGATATTCAGTTAAGAAATCGGAATATAAGTTTCGATGGGTCGGTTTAGATGAAAGTCGGTGCTCCAGTCGATGAGCTTGTTTTTTAGCAATTTCATACGAGGATCCGATGTCGATCGGAGGGCCGTGTTTGAACGGGAGTCGAACCACGTAGCGATGTGGTTCGACTGCGATATCGCGCGAATGAGTATCGATAAAATGGGACTCGCAATGAGCTTCGTCTTCGGTGAAGTGACGCTGACTTGGAATTTCTTCGTCTTCCCAAAATTTAGTTAAACGCGCGGATATTTGGCGGACATCGCAGCAGTGATGCACGTTTATAGTTCGCGTTAAGCTCGGACCTGCGTCGGGGACAGGACCGATTAGTACCCACCCAAAGATAGTTGCATGTGCTACCGGACCTCCTGATTGTCCTTTACAAAGTCCCTCTCGTATGAGAGATGAGTAAATGTCAGCACCCAGCAGCAGGTCGATTCGGTCTTGAGCGAACGGATTTGGGTCTGCAAGTTCTAATCCTTGCAAGTGGGGCCATGACTTCAATGCACCTTCCTTGATCTTAGGAGGTTGATACGACGTGATGGCCTGGCAGACGAGTGCGTCGACGCTGACTGTCACCTGCGGAAACACAATTGAATTAATACTGAGTCTCGTCTGCGCCTGAGCGACCGCTAGTAATGAGCCATTCAATCCCTCAAGTCTAGTTTTGATTTTAGTTCTGGGTAAACGTAAATCTTGAGCAATCGTTTCTGAAATAATTGTATTCTCTGAGCACGGGTCAATGAGAGCTCGGACTATTCTCTTAAGGTTATTGGCTCCATTGACTAACACACGAACGGTGCCAAGCAGAACTGACTCACGTGGCTGAGCGACTTCTCTCGTCAAATGACAATTGGTAGTCGATGACATAGTGTTAGGTCGATCCTCCTGGTTCGATTCTAGATTTGAATTTGAGTCAAGTGACACTACATGGACACTTTGTGTGGCTACCGAGCTTGACTTCCCAGCTGTCGATTGAGCAGGGTGATTAGACGCGCCGTTATTACGGTGTAATAACGTGTGGTGCTTCCTTTGGCACTTGAAACATCGATGTTTGTTAGAGCAGGTTTGAGGTGCGTGTCCTACAATTAGACAATTAGCGCACAGTTTATTGTTGTTGACGAACTCAGTACGCTGCTCAATCGACTTGCCCTTGAAGTCGTCGCATCGTGCAACGATGTGATTCCCTTGACAGAATAGACATTTAACGTTAGAATTCGTGGTGACATGAGATCGTGCCGCTTTGTGCGGGTTGTTTGATTTGCTGGGTTTATCGGGAGTACCAGCAGTCGTGCCAATAGCCTCCAGAGCATGTATTTTGTTTACGATGAACTCTTCTAGTGATTCGAAGGTCGGATAAGCTGTTTTCGAGCCTAACGATAATTCCCACGCCTTGCGGGTGGATGTATCGAGCTTGTGTACCGTCACAAAAACTAAAATATGGTTCCACTGCTCAGTCGGGCAGTCCATATTTTTCAATGCATCGATGGATGATTTTATCTGGTTAAAAACGCGTCTGAGCTCTTTGGCCGACTCTTGGTTTACAGACTCCACATTCATTAAGTTTTCGAGTAGTGTAGAGATTATGATTCGATCGTTGTCATAGCGAGTTAATAACGCTTGCCAAGCAGAGGGGTAGTTAGCGTCAGTGATGCTGACTGATTGTAAGAGCGTATGAGCTTCCCCATCCAGCACGGACTTGAGATATTGTAGTTTTTGAACGTTACTAATCTGTGCATGATTATGGACCAAGACTCTAAAGAGATCGCGAAAACTTGGCCAATTTTTGTATGTGCCGTCAAATCGTGGTAAATCTATTTTTGGTAACCTGATTTGCTGGGGTGTAATCGCTGCTGGAAGCTGGACACCTGGTGATGGTGGTTGGCTGGCCATGGAAGTCTCGGCGCTAGCGGGTGGCGGAGTGAGTTCAGCGATTAGGTTGCTGATGTAGTCGCTGGTGTTAAGGTAGACGTCTTCCGTCGCGGGGAATTGTCCAGCGGTGAAGTACTCGTAGCTGGCACGTTCTTCGGGGGTTGAAGCTCCATACAGCTTCCCATGTAGTTGCTGGCATTTGGCCCAATTGGTATCCAGGATGGATAAGCGCTTTTGCGCGATGGCCAGGGTTATGTTGTTTCTACCGACTTTACGTAGATTCTCTTGGGCACGGCCGATCGACCGTATGACTGCGATCTGTTCGCACAGTAGCTCGGTTAGCAGCACGTTTGTTACGGTCGGTGGTTCCGTCGACTCGGTAGGCATGATGTCGCTTTCGGTGGTCGAATTTTGATTGGATTCGGACACCCTATGTATTCGATAGAATAATGACACCCTGTGTATTCATTTGAATTGGTCACTTCGTTTTGTTGGCGAAGGATTAGCACTTGTCGCACTGTTGTTATTCGGCGTATAGTTCGACAGAATAGTCTTCGTGTTGATTCTTCAAGCGTCTCAATGGTATGGGAGCGAGAGAGATGATCGTGGCTGTAGCGCGACGTTCGATGTGTCGGACAGAGACAATATGTTGATATCGCTCGGACCGTGCCTAGCAACACGGTATCTAGAACCGATGCGGTGAGTACAGGTGTACTGAGAGCGAGACAGTCTAACACAGAGGCAACCGGTATGAGTGAGATGACCGGCGTTCGACACTGCGTCTTGATCGCTCTCGAAGTAGACGTGCGATTTTTACCGATAGTTTTTCGGCAATCACAGTCGTAGTCACAGTTTGTACTTTTTCGATGCACTTTCTTCCACAGATCACACACGACTCGGAACCGCATCCGGCTCGAAGGACCAAATTATGTTTATGCTTCTGACGCTGTTATTCGGATGGTTCATTAAAACGTAGGTGAGGACTGGGAACAGTGGGTGCATTCACAGATATTTGAAAGTCATCAACGGTGTTTTCCAATTAGTTTATTAATCAACGTGGATAATAGAGCGAAGCTTATGCTGTGACGATCTCTGTCCGACTGACTCGAGGTACCAAGTGACCGAAAGGTGTCTCATTTTGACACCAAAGACAGCGCGAGGTAAGTTTGAGAGGGCTAGCCAGAATCTATGTGATTCTCTCTGTGGTGCTCGAACAGCGTATATACGACTTTACACCTCTGCCTTGCCTAATTTATTTATGATGATATACTTGAAAATTTCTCAAAAGATCCGGAATTTTGATTATTCTGTACGTTTCGCAGAATTCCAGAGTGTTTAATTGTAGAAAAAAAAATGGCGCATACGTGTTTTCATTTCCATTTATAAATTTCACCACTTTTGAGTAAATTTTTTTCAATTATAATGATGATTATTAATAATGTATAATAATAATAATTCTTTTTATTATTATTTTGGAAAAAAATCCGATTTTCACATTTTTGTAACAAGACCGCTGCCACCAGTGTAACAAGCCTAAGCCAGTCAAGTATATTTATAAGGGTTCACCCCGAATAAAGATACAGAAGTGAACCGAAGGTCTAAGATATGAATAAAGTAAGTGAGAGTTTCTGCGTAGAACAAAGTAATTATATATCAGCATTTATTCAAGTATTCAAGTAAGAGTCAGAGTGTACAATATTAACTACTAATAGCGAAGGGGGATGTTATCCTCAAGAGAGTTATTATAGAAGTGAGTCCAGCTAATTCAGTCAAGACTGAAGAAGCCAGGGGGAAGGGTGAGGGAAGTGCATAAGACTGACCAAGCTATCCCACGGTACGCGAAGTATCGAGTGATGCGCCGTCAGGCTTATGCGAAAAGAGTAAGATAGCGGGGTGCAGGTATTCTAAGATCTAGTTTACTAAGTCTAAGTCTAAGCGTGTGTGTGTGTGTGTGTGAGGGTGGGTGAGGGTAGGCGTCGTATGGACCGTGGGACCAGACGTGACTCCCCCACCCCCCGTTAGACAAAACATAGGGTGTTAAGCATGTGTTTTGAGTGTACAAGGTGTAGAATTTGCTTATGATTATGGTGTATCTTAAATTTAAATGCGCTTAAGGGTAGTTTATAATGGTTGTCTTATAATTGTTGAAATTTTGAAAATTATTTCATAAAGGTAATTTGATGATCAATGGTGTTTGTGTTGTTGTGAATTAACAATGATACTAGTGTTCAATATCGTGTGTTACTATTTATAACTATTGATCGAAAGTTACTTATGGATATGAATTGATACAATTTGGTGCAATGATCTTAAAAGTAAATACGCTTAGGGTTAGTGCGCGTTTAAGCGGGTTAGTAAACTTTGTTTTTGAAAATTGCTTTATTGAATATTGTCAGTCAAATACAAATGTCATCTATTGGCTATTCTTAATTCTAATATGAATGCAGTAAAAATTGTTGTAAATCTAATACAATTGTTTTTCTCGGTCTTATGTGGTAGCCCTGGCGAAAATGAGAACTCTGCAAAATCTTTACAACAATCTACAAACGAAAATGCAGAAAAATTCAGAGTTTTCCAGAAATGTAAACTCTGTTATTCGCTGTGAAAATCTGGAAAAATCTGGAAAAATGTGAAAATTTCTGTTGTAGAGTTTTACAGAATTTTCCGGAGTGTAGAAATTTCTTGTGAACACAGAAATTCCGAGTTTTGCAGAGAAATTAATGATTTTCGATGTAAAATTTCGTAAAATTCCGCGGTACAGTTTTGCAGATTTTCTACGAGTGTGCGCAATATTTTCCATGCAGAAGAATCCGAAGTTTTGCAGAGGAATTTATGATTTTCGATGTAAAAATCTGAAAATTTCTGCTGTACAGTTTTGCAGAATTATCCAAATTGTACAAATTTCACGACAATAGAGAAATTCAGTGCCTTGCAGAGAAATTGATGATTTTCGATGAAAAATTTTGTAAAAGTCCGCGGTAGAGTTTTGCAGATTTTTCACAAGTGTGCGTAATATTTTCCATGCAGAAAAATCCGAAGTTTTGCAGAGGAATTTATGATTTTCGATGTAAAAATCTGAAAATTTTTGCTGTACAGTTCTGCAGAATTATCCAAATTGTACAAATTTCACGACAATAGAGAAATTCAGTACCTTGCAGAGAAATTGATGATTTTCGATGAAAAATTTTGTAAAAGTCCGCGGTAGAGTTTTGCAGATTTTCCACAAGTGTGCGTAATATTTTCCATGCAGAAGAATCCGAAGTTTTGCAGAGGAATTTATGATTTTCAATGTAAAAATCTGAAAATTTCTGCTGTACAGTTTTGCAGAATTATCCAAATTGTACAAATTTCACGACAACAGAGAAATTCAGTAGCTTGCAGAGAAATTGATGATTTTCGATGAAAAATTTTGTAAAAGTCCGCGGTAGAGTTTTGCAGATTTTCCACAAGTGTGCGTAATATCTTCCATGCAGAAAAATCCGAAGTTTTGCACAGAAATTTATGATTCTTAATGTAAAAATCTGAAAATTTCTGGTGCACGCAGTTTTGCAAAATTTTCAAAAGTTCACAAATTTCACGACAACAGAGAAATTCAGTAGCTTGCAGAGAAATTGATGATTTTCGATGAAAAATTTCGTAAAAGTCCGCGGTAGAGTTTTGCAGATTTTCCACAAGTGTGCGTAATATTTTCCATGCAGAAGAATCCGAAGTTTTGCAGAGGAATTTATGATTTTCGATGAAAAAATCTGAAAATTTCTGCTGTACAGTTTTGCAGAATTATCCAAATTGTACAAATTTCACGACAACAGAGAAATTCAGTGCCTTGCGGAGAAATTGATGATGTTCGATGAAAAATTTTGTAAAAGTCCGCGGTAGAGTTTCGCAGATATTCCACAAGTGTGCGCAATATCTTCCATGCAGAAAAATCCGAAATTTTGCACAGAAATTTATGATTTTTGATGTAAAAATCTGAAAATTTCTGGTGCACAGTTTTGCAGAATTTTCAAAAGTTTACAAATTTCACGATAACAGAAAAATTCAGAGTTTTGCAGAGGAATTTATTATTTTCAATGACAAATTTCGTTAATTTCCGCTGTAGAGTTTTGCCAATTTTCCACAGTGTGCCTGGTTAAAAAAAATCTATGCGAAATTTCTACAAAAATCTATGAAAGCAAATGAACAAAAAGTCGGAGTTTTTCAGATATGTTAACTCTGTTACTGGCTGGTAGAATCTAGAAAAATCTGAAAAAATCTGCTGTAGAGTTTTTCAAAATTTCCTGAAGTATGGCGTCATCCAAGTAGTACGTAACGCTATTTTTGACCCCCCCCCCCTCCTAAGTGTTACGTTATGCTACCAATTGCTAAGATTATGATAAGGGGCCGTGCATAAATGACGTCACCATGAATTCTGCCTTTTTGACCCCCCCTCCCCCCATGTCACACCAAGTCACAAAGCTTGGACCCCCCCCCCTCCCCAAGGTGACGTCACAAAACTTTCACATACCCCCCCTCGGGCGGGCTTTTCAAATTTGAGACAGGGTTTTTTGACTGAATATTGAAGAAAAATTGAAATTTCGAAATGTGACGTCACATTTGCGTGTACCCCCCCCTCCCCATGTCACAAAACGTCACATTTTCGGTGACTCCCTCCCCCCCTTTGAGTGGTGACGTCATTTATGCACGGCCCCTAAAGCGCTGGAAATTTAAAAAAAATAGGATCATTTTTCATGGTTACAATTAAACTGTTTGGCGATGTGGATATATGCTTTTGTTTCTCAAGTATTTATTGGAAATAAAAACCGTAACGTCTGACGATATCCCCCCCCCGCCCGCCCCCTCCCCAACAACAAATGGTCACGTTTTGACCGACCCCCCTCCCCCATAGTAACACCCCCCCCTGAGCATTACGTAATACTTGAATGACGCCTATGGACATTTCACAGAAACAGAGAAATTCGAAGTTTTGCATAGAAATCGATGATTTCCAATTGTCGATTCTGGAAATTTCTGCTGCAGAGTTTTTCAAATTTTCCCCAGGTACAAATTTCTCAGCAGCAGAAAAATCCGGAGTTTTACGGAGAAATTTAGTACCCGTGACCGCCACGCGGCGGCGTTGCTTCCCGCAGCCAAGTAATCACGGTGGGGATATATGTTGGCGCGGCACCATGGCCACGTCACCCGTGCCTAGACCACTGTCGGGCCAATATTTTCTAGAGGCGGATGAAGAAATCCTAACTTGCAGAGATGCACAGGAATTTTCCAATTTCTTCAGAATTTCGCCTCGAAATCGTAAACACAAATGAATAAGGGGCGGCCGATTTAGGGGGGGGGGGGCGACCCCCCCCGTGCGCACGCCTAGGGCTTGTGTTGAAGAGATTTTCAGAGATATGTATAATTTATCGGAATTTTCCGCGAAAATGCAGATATTTACAGGTGGGGTCCATTTCTGAAATTCGTACTTGAAGAGATTTCCAGAAATATGTATACTTTTCCGGAATTTTTCGCGGAAATGCAGATATTTACAGGCGGGGTCCATTTCTGAAATTCGTACTTGTGGAGATTTCCAGAAATATGTGTACTTTTTCGCAATTTTTCATCGAAATGGAGAAATAGATACGCACAAAGGCATCGCGGAATAATTTTTGTGCTACAGAGATTTTCAAACAAAAAACTCTGATTTTTCTATGGAAAAAATTCTGATTTTTCTCAATAAAAAAACTCTGATTTTTCTCTGAGAAAAACTCTGATTTTTCTCTGAAAGGTGTTCCAAATAACAGACAAATGTAGAATTTTTTGCAGAGTTTTTCGGAGAAAATTGCGGAGTTTTTCAGAATTTTTTTTTCGCCAGGGTAGTCGAACCTGACATTACTTAATAAAATTTGTTGATCAATTGACTAAATCAACTTTCTTACTTTTCTTACCTGACAACTTTCCTTACCTTAGACAATTTTCCCGCGATTCTATTTATTAACACGATTCACTAATTTTCTTGAATAGAGCGCCTAATATCAAAATTACATTGTTGGTTAATATTCGCAAAATAATTTCTGCACGAGCAGAATTCGTTGTTCTTGTCCTTCCGTTTCGTTCCGTTTAACAAAATGCGTTTAACCTTCAAATTTTACGCGCGCTATTCTCGAATTCGAACCGAGAATCAAGTTAGCTTGAACAGGGTATGGTCGAACCACGTCGAACACCGAACGCTAGGGATACCAACTTAGGGCTAGGGACTTTTGCCGAGCGAGTTTCAGGTGGCACCCCCGAAGCGTTCGCCTTCCACGAAAAGGCACGGTATATCAGTGACTATAAACGTAGTTGCTGGTGCAGTTCAGAGGTTTCGCGCAAGAGGCGCTGAGCTCGCAATTTCGCTGTGATCATGTGGTCCTCAAACCCCTTAACATGCGCATGCGAATCCCTTATAAAAAAGTTGGTTGTCACGATTATTTATCGCATCTATCGCTGCTTCTCGCATCTATCGCTGCTTCTCGCATCTATCGCTGGACCTCGCATCTAATCGCTGGACCTCGCATCTATCGCTGGTTCTCGCATTTCCGTAACCACTTTTCCGCGATGCCGATTGGACGGCGGTGACGCCGCTCGGATCTGACTTCGCACCGTATGCAGCTCGCGCGAAAAATATGACTGCCGGCCGTCACGATTGATTTGTTTTGCCGGCTTCGTTCATGATACGTCGCGCGTCAGAATAAAAGTGAAAAAATCGTGTTTTATTCTCCGAAATTATAAAAAAAAATCTACTTCGGTTGATGTTAACGGTTCAGGTTACTGAATTATCTTCAAATTTTTGATGAAACTAAAGTGCAACAGTGAATGTTCGTAAATAACATAATCCGAGTAGCGCAGAAGTTGGGCAGATTCCATTGCCAACTCATAACCTGGGTAGCGAAGAAGTGTGTCATATACGATTGCGGTTTGATAAATGGTAATTATTATTTTTTTAAATGAAACTCCGACTAATTTTAGCTTTCAATTTTTGATGAATCAAAAGTATGAATATTCCCACAGGTTCTATCGGGGGAAGGCTGCTCGCATACAGGATTCGACAGTCTTGAAAAATTGAGTGTGCAGATTCGATTGTCGTTCGATAAATGGTAATTTTTATTATATATATAATGATCTCTGACTATTTGAGCTTCACATTCCTGTTAAGTTTCAAGTCTCATTATTCTTACAGGCTTTAGCAGCTCACACAGACTAGAACAAGCTGTCATCTTGGTACATAGGAAAGCAGAAGACAGGCACAATCTATCAGAGGAGACCGAAGGTCGCTAGGAGTATAACTAGCCGGTTTTAGCCAAAAAGCTCATCGCTTTTTTGCGTAAGGCACGATCGCACAGTGCTGGTTTGTTTTGAAATAGTGTTAAAAATCCCCCGAAAATTCCCAAAATTTCGATTCATGATCAGAAGACGGTATTTCAAAGCTCGTTGTATTATCTTCAAAATTGACGAAGTTAGCTACCGCCGTTTCTAGACCGGAAGTCGGATCGAGTATACAAAGTCACTTGCACATCTTCAGGGTGAAAACACTATGTCCTGCAAATTTCATCAAAATCGGTTCGGTGGTTTGGCTAAAACTTTGTTTACAAGAAACTTGGAAGATTTAGCACCCAGACGCGGGTGCCGGAAAAATCCCGAAAAATTCCTAAAATTATGTTTTCCGACCAAAAGACGGTATTTCAAAGCTCGTTGTATTATCTTCAAAATTGACGAAGTTAGCTACCGCCGTTTCTAGACCGGAAGTCGGATCGAGTATACAAAGTCACTTGCACATCTTCAGGGTGAAAACACTATGTCCTGCAAATTTCATCAAAATCGGTTCGGTGGTTTGGCTAAAACTTTGTTTACAAGAAACTTGGAAGATTTAGCACCCAGACGCGGGTGCCGGAAAAATCCCGAAAAATTCCTAAAATTATGTTTTCCTACCAAAAGACGGTATTTCAAAGCTCGTTGTATTATCTTCAAAATTGACGAAGTTAGCTACCGCCGTTTCTAGACCGGAAGTCGGATCGAGTGTACAAAGTCACTTGCACATCTTCAGGGTGAAAACACTATGTCCTGCAAATTTCATCAAAATCGGTTCGGTGGTTTGGCTAAAACTTTGTTTACAAGAAATGGGGGGGTCACATACACCACTCTTGAAAATGCTCGAAAACGACTACCCAGGTGCCAAAACGTGCTCCCTACATGATTTCAGATCTTTTACTCGATCCGACGTTTTTAGCGATGGCGAATGTATAAGGCACTCCGTTTTCAACGATCGTGCCTAAAAACTTGGTGAAACGCAAGCGCAGTTTTGAACGAAGTAAGTAATCTGATACACCTTATCCTTAATAAAAAAGTTGATTGTCACGATTATTTATCGCTGCTTCTCGTATCTATCGCTACTTCTCGCATCTATCGCTGCTTCTCGCATCTATCGCTGCTTCTCGCATCTATCGCCGGTAATCGCTGGATCTCGCATTTCCGTCAGCTCCTTTCCGCGATGCCGATTGGACGGCGGTGACGCCGCTCGGATCTGATCGGATCTGACTTCGCACTGTTCGGAGCTGTTGTTTTTGACAGGCGCGATTCGAAGCGATAACCTGTATCGCGAAATTTTGAAGGGGCGAACGAAATGTAAAGATTTTGAACGGCTGAATTGATTTTATCGCGCCGTTTGAAAAGCGTATAACCTGTAATCGCGAAACTTTGAAGAGGCGAACGAAAGTTCAAAATTTTGAACAGCTGAATTGATTTCGATGAAAGGTATGTTTGAGGTACAATTTAATAGTCTTCACATAACCTACATCGAGGAAAATTTGGGTTGTGATCGTTTGTGGCAAAATTTATGGAAACGCAGATTTTCTATAAGTAACGGGTACAGCGATAGTTATGTAAGTTTTGATCTGACAGCTGACAGTTATTAGCACACTTGTATATGGGGCTGTCCACGTCAATTCACCTAGCCTCCAGACCACAACATTTTTATTTGCTTCATGATTTTGTCTGTTGTTGTCCTTGCTCTAAAACATTGTTCTAAATTTTTTGAGATTTTTGGATCAGGGTTTAGATCCCAGGAATCACTCACTGAAACAACCCATATCTGATTTTTGGCAAGGCGAATATTTTATCGAATTGATTCCTTGTATCCGACCAGTTGAATTGATTTTTTTTTTTCATTCTTCCATTTCAAAAATAGTATTGATACAATTATAGGTCCATAAAACTCGTGGTTTTAGTGTATTCTTGACAAAAAAAAGTTTTTATCGAGTGAAAAAAATATAAGAAAAATTGAGCCCACATTCTCGCGAGCGGGAGACTGTTCTACGTTAATCATACGATTTTTGTGAATTTTTTCAGATTTTGAGAAATGGTCAGTTTTTCGGTCGAAAAATAATCATAACTCATCAGAAAGGGTTTGTCCGAAAAATCTGAAAAAATTCAGAAAAATGATTTAAAGCAAGACTGCAGACAAAATCACGAAGCAAATAAAAAATGTTGCGGTCTGGAAGCTAGGTGAATTGACGTGGACAGCCCCATATAGGTACTATAGTGATTCTGAACCATAAATTTCGCCGTGCGACTGCTGCAAATGATCGTTGGTGATGCTCAGGAATATACAGTACGATTTTTCGGAAAATTTTATCATCAGGTTGACATTAAAAGAAAAAGTGAATGTCTGTGGTGACTCTATCGAAAAACAAAACTTTTTCCCCTTTTAAAGTACCTCACTACTGAAAATGTTGATGTGATAAATCATATAATGTTATGAGCGAAATCATCATGTCATTCATCATATGATTTACCTTGTGATTTCGGACGAATGTATAAAAAATCACATGATAAATCGTACAGGCACGCATCAGCAGATATAATGTATGGAAAATCGTATGGTAAATCATATAGTTCATCACGTAATTTGTTTTATAATATATCTGATGAGTCATGCATACATGAATTATTATATGATTTTCCACATATTTGGTCAAATTCACAAGATAAATCATATGATAAATGACGAGATGATTCCGCTGATAACATTATATGATTTATCACATCAACATTTTGAGTAGGGCTAAAAGATTCAAAAATGAACATAAGAATCCTGACAGGTTTCTCGTTCTCCAGCCATATCTTTGCCGTGCACGACTCAGGTGAGAGCAGGCAGGTCAGTTCAATGGTCCTTTGAAAATTCACAATAATTCAGAAAAGACAGGGATGGAGACTACGATTACGAGATGGTAAAATTCTAGAAATATCGCAGCTCCTATTCCTGATAAACGCCACCGTTCATTCGCTTTCGACTATGCTCCTATCAGTCACCAAACGGACCAGTACAGAGATCGCAAGAAAAAATTGAAGACTATGAATATCAAAATCGGAACCAGTGGTTATCTGATGGCCAAAGTGAAGAAAAAATATTAGCTCTGATTCCGAAAGGTTGCCAACACATTATTTTCGCTCGACTTTTCTTAACGTACGATTGAAAATCGGGATGTGAAGATTATCGGTTAGAATTTGGAAACTGACTTGAAATTGATAAATAGTTAAAAAATAAAATATAGAACAATCTGCCTGCGTTCCTGATAGCGAAAGTAATCAGGAATCGTAGTTTTACAGCAAAAAACAGAATTCTCGTGAACTTTTTAAAACGTATAAAAAGGTCAAAGTTTTAAGTGCAGAGAAAAATAATTACTTACAAGTAAGGATCAGTTCAAAAATTACCTGAAAGTCATAGAATTAATTCAGAGCTATAAAGACAATATAAAAGAATTGGGATTGAATGGAAGATGATGCGAGATCTAGAGATGTGTCGCGTTGAGGTGAACAGCGAACGTATTTAGTAATGCATTTGTCTATGGAGCATTCCATGCCAAATCGACCTGGGTTTGACCCTTGACCTCTCGGATTTGGTCCGCGATTCTTTATACAATCCAAATCAATCAGTGTGACATGGGAAAATGTTTCAGCAACCATTTATAGTGAAATAACTCCCGCTGCTATTAAAAAAAAAATAAACAGGAAAAGCTTGAAAACATCGAGAAGGAAAAATGTCCCCACTTCGGCTCTAGACTCAAAAATGTTGATATCTGACAGACGATTTTTCAGAATTTTTTCAGATTTTTGAATTAATCGATCAATATGACCATTTTCAAAAATTGTAGACAATAAGTCTCGTGGCGAAAAAAAAAAAAAAAAAATCATTCCCTTTCAAAGTGAGAAGAATCGTATAAAGAATCGCGGACCAAATCCGAGAGGTCAAGGGTCAAACCCAGGTCGATTTGGCATGGAATGCCCCCTATAGTTCTGAGGTTTATCAATAGTTAGCATCTGAAGTGAAGATAATCGTCTAAAACTGTAACGTTAGATCGGTCGCGCCATGTAGCCCCTTAAATCAGAAGTAGTTAGTAAAGATTTGAAAAAGGTCAGCAGAATGAAAAAAAAGCGCTGTAATAACGATCTGAAAGTTGGCTTCAGAAGCGCGCGAAGCGCGCTATTGTGAGCTAGTATATGTATAATGTGCATTTAATCGATTCGAATAACAGCACAGCGTGTCGCTAAAAATAAATGCTCACGAAATGCGTGTCTTAGGGGTGTATAAAAAGATAGATTACCAGCCCGTTTTATAGCCAAAAAGTTCATAACTTTTTCGCGTGAGGCATCCACTGAGAAAAATTCATACAGTTGTCGGGTTTTATGATTGACAGGACCTATGTGAACTTGGCCCCCCCCCACTTTGGATTTTTGAACTTTTTTTCAATGGAATCGTTTGGTGGTGTTTGGTAGTCCATTTTTAGGGTTTGGTGGCGAACGGTTTTTTCAAAATTTGAAAAACAAGATTTGAGCGTGAAGCTAGCCCTCCCACCTCGACTTTTTGGAACGCGATATCATGGATCAAATTTTTATTTGCGTCACTAATAAGCGTCGTGTCTGAATCGTCGCAGCTGTGCACACGCGTGGATAACAAAATAATAGTTCACCTGCCATCGCGGGTATAAATAGGGAACGTCGGGGCCATGATAGCCACACAAGTATTTCTCAAGCTTGAATAATCACCATGAAACAAGCCGTCATCTTGGTCGTCGCCGCTCTGGCGTTTCTCCAGTTCTACGCTGCTGGAGAACACTGCCCATGGAAGTAAGTATATAATAGGGAAGTTTCCTCAGATTATCGAACAGTGCCAAATATCCACGATAAATGAGTGCCTCATGATTGAATACAAGTTTTAGAAACTCGAAAAATTATAGAATCAACGTCAGACGAGTGTACCCGCACGGAAAAAAATACTTCAAGGTATACCTATATGCCAATATGTATCCCAAAAACCGATATATAAAACATCCCTGGTGAAAATAATTTCTACGCCAAACTACGAAAAGAATCTACGAAAAAGTATCGGATTTCGGACTTTTCGTAGTTTATTTTTACGCCAGATTTTGTACAGAGTAGTAGTTTTTCGTAGATAGTTGTAGAATGAAATTCGATGTCTATATGAATTGTCGTTTCTAGGTATTCATAGTTTATCGTAGTTCCTCGTAGTTTTTTCGTAGATAGTTGTAGAAGCCAGTTTCGGGATTGTACCTGGATCCTACCCGTACCGCAATTTAATAAACGAAGCGATTTCATAGTAATTCGACCTATTTTTAGAAAAAATCTACTCAACGTTGATGGAATTATTGAATTTAAAATTTAAAAAAAAAAAATTTACCCCCAGAAGGATTTGAACCTAGCTCACTTTTAGGGGCCACCCATCCAAGTACTGACCGCGTCCGATGTTGCTTAACCTCGGTGATCCCCAGATGTATGGTCTTCAACTCGCCCAAATTCATCTCCTTGCAGAACTTGACATTTTCTGGCAACATGAAGTTAGTGACTGACATGGAACTTCAACTGAATATTTGAAAAGCTTTGTCACGTTAAGCTTCATATTCTGCCAGCTTTTCGTAGAAAATCATACATTATAGTAATTTTGCGTAGAAATTCGTACTATTCAACAAACAATCACCAAAGTTTAATCAAATCCTTCCGGCAATTATACTTTTCACTTTTGTTGTAGAAAATTCTAAATTATCGTAATTTTTTGTAGTTTTATACTTGCGATCTACGTAAAAAGATTCTCATACATTTCAGTCGTAAATTTCTGTAAATGTTCGTAGATATTCATAGTTTGTGCAATTCTTATCTACCATATTCCGTAAAATCTACGAAAATTTTTTCGGGTTGATCATGGTCGTAGATTTTCGTAAACTTTCGTAGATATTTGTAGTAAAGATATTCTGTTGCTTGAAAGATGTAAATTTCCATAATTAATCATGAAATTTTGTAGTTTTCTACTTCCGGAACTACGAAAGACTACGAAAAATTACGAGAAATTGCAAACAATTCCGATTTTCTGAACATTTCTACGATTTGACAGTTTTTGTAGTTTGACGTGAAAATTATTTTTACCAGGGATATTCCGTTGTCGGGAAACTGTAGATTTTTGTAATTGTTCATGAAAATCCGTAGTTTTCCACTGCCAAAACTACGAAAAACTACGACAAATCAAGACAAGAACATTCAGCTTCATTCCGTTTGTAGATATTCGTAGATTCCCGTAGATACTCGTAGAACTGATATTCCGTTGTGGGAAAACTGTAGATTTTCGTAATTGTTCATGAAAATTCGTAGTTTTCCACTTCCAAAACTACGAAAAACTACGACAACTCAAGACAAGAACATTCAGCTTCATTCCGTTTGTAGATATTCGTAGATTCCCGTAGATACTCGTAGAACTGATATTCCGTTGTGGGAAAACTGTAGATTTTCGTAATTGTTCATGAAAATTCGTAGTTTTCTACTTCCAAAACTACGAACAACTACGACAAATTACGAAAAATTATGAATTATTACGAAAAACCTCGTTTTTCTACGCATTTTTACGCTTCGGTATTTTTCGTAGTTTGGCGTAGAAATTATTTTCACCAGGGATACATTCGTTATGTATCACATTCGTTATATATAGAACTTACATGTCATATTTATCCAAATAATATATGTCGATGATACATGTATGGATATATTTAACATACTATCACTATACATCAATGGTAGATACTTATCACAAATATAAAATAAAGACATGGAGTTGACATATTATTTATTGATTCAAATACATCATTTATACATGCAGGAAATATTTAATCTGGAGTATACTTGATTATATTTCACATGTATGCGAAACAGAGTTGTCATATATTCTGGATATATAATTAAAATATCTGCAAATATATCATCACGAAATTTGCGATGGATCTATGCAAGTATTTTTCATACTCAAGATATATTTATTATTATATCTACCTATATATTTCTGGTATATCTGCCAAATACAACCGTCCTACTATTCGATGAATGCATCGAACTTATATTTTTTATACTTATTGAAATCCATTCTTAATACATACGTGTCCATTAATTAGATACTTCCACTGAAGTATTGTAAAATATATCAAAGTATACATATGTTAGGATATATCACGAAAATCGAGTATACAAACTATACATTTATTATGCATCGGTATATATCGGCAGTATATATCAGTATATATGTAAAATGCTTGCCTCAATCCAACGTGAATTTTGTGATGATGTATTTGCAAAGATTTCAATTATATATCCAGAATATATTACAACTCTATTCCGCATATATGTAAAATATAATTTAATATACTTCAGATTTATTATTTGGAACATGTATGAAAGATATATGTGAACGTATGAACAATATGTAAGCCCCATATATTTGTTTTATATTCGTCATATACTATTTATATGTAAACATATAATTGATCACTCACTTACAATGCGTATATGTCATATATATGGGTAATACATTTTACTTATATTTATTCACATATATTTTTATTATATGTGACCGCTTACTCCAGCGCATAGATGAAATATATATGGTTAATATATTTTACATACATTTATTCGCGTATATTTTCTATATATTTCGAATATAAAACGGATTTCGAGTAAACGATGTCGAAGTTTCACGCGTATCTCATATATAAGTATCCGTAGAGTAGGAGTATCGTCATGGTTTATGCTATGTGTGGTCTCACACTTACGTTACTATGAAAACAGTTTATTGCGTCTACGCGATATATATTATGTGATGTCTACAACCATATATATATTTACTATACATAATATACATATGTACACATATATATGCAATATAACTCAAATATACGTAAATTACAATCAACATGTACTGGAAAGCGGCCAAAAATGATCTATTTATTATAATATATGTTTATATGTATGTGTGACATATAAATAATATATTATTCTCGCATATATATTTTTCCATTCTTCGGATACATATTTGATAGATAAAATATGCATGAAATATATATTACAACATATATGTATCGTGTATGTATCGTATCCATAGAATACATGAAGTATACATTCCTGTATATATATTTTATAGACTAATAGCGGCCAAAATGGAAGAATTTTAAATGTATATGAAATATATGCTTGTTTGTATATTTGTTATATGCAGGATATAAAACATATACTCTTTCTTGATATATTTCAAACATATAAATTTCCGTGCGGGTATCTTAGAGCAATTGAAAGTCATCCACGTGACGTCACACAGTATCTCTGCTGCCATATTTTAGTGTTGACCATTGTCGTCCGTAGCGCCAACAGACGGTGAATCTGTGCGTAAAAAGTACTCTGTGACGTCACACGCGACCGCGAAATTCAAATGCTGTATCGAAAAAACTCGATTTACGTGAAAAGCAAATATCAACCATTGGGAAGAATATGTTTTTCATTAATCCTAATCATCGAATTATCGAATGAAAGATTTTAAAAAATGCATAATACTTCCTTCTTTCACAGCGCAAACCTGCCAATAATTGACCCGAAGTGCACAAAACCTCCCGGGTAACATCCATGATATCGGTAATTCACTAATTCCGGAACCACTTGCACAGTGTATCGGACAGTTGTTTTGAACGAATATATCCACTGAAATGATTGAAAATAAAACGTGCTTTCGGATGTGAGAAAATCCTGTGTTTCTGTTATCACTCCCATAAAACAATTGTATGATTAACAATGTAACACGTTTTCCACCAAAATGGAAGGAAGTGAGGGTGACCTCTCGCGTTACCCTACGGCGTAATCTCTGATTACCAGAAACTATGCTCAAAAAAATAAATTATTATACTAAAGCCGGTATTTGGGCGCTAGACATCCCAGGATGTCAATCACAAAATAAAATATAGAAATATATATAATAGAACAGACGATAATTAACGAGAAACAGAGAGTTACGACGGGTGAGCTCGGCTAACACAGAATAAAGTAGTAATAATACGGTAGAGGGGATGGGTTTGCTAAATTAAACAATTAAACAAAGTAATATCCTTCAGTGGGTCTTATCGCATATATTATCTCGATAGCAAGTTACTCAGATTCGATATAATACAACTTTTATAAATCATGAACTTCCCAAGGAATGATTAATACTGACCGGGTAGACTCCGCTGAATCTACCGGGAAAGAGACTCGAATAATAACGGGAAAATGCAGATGTTCGAATTAGCAAATTAGCGGGACTACTGAATCAAAGCTAAACCAAAGAATAAAGAAAATAGTTACTATCTAACTTACAGACTACGCTGTCAACTACGATCGTTACTCCGGGAGAATTCGCACAACAGATCGCATAATTGATCAAAAATTAAGAAAGACAAAGGCAGGAAAATAGCAAAATGTTCGATAGACCAAGTAAATAAATGGCAGTTAATACAAGCAATTAACACAGTGTAATCCAAAACCTAGTAAAAGTTATTCATGCGCAATCAATGCAGAGAATGAGAATTTATCGGTAATTAATAGAGAAATTGACAGAAATTAGCAGGAAAAATACAGAAATCGCAGAGAAAATATCCAGAAACCAATCAGTCTTGAACCAGCTCGGAAATCGGGAACAAAAAATTAATACTACAAACCAAATAGAGTCAAAATAATATCGGTTCACAGCCTAAAGGCTCGTGAGCCGCAAACAACCAAATAAGACGCAATAATCTCGAGATCCGGAACTATAAGCTCTCGGCTTCGCAATAGAAAAAAAGACCGTACCTTACTACGGCAGGATTAGACACACGAAACTGACTCAAATACTCGTAATATAGAATACACTCGGTATTTCGGGATTGATAATCGGGAGCACAGTTCAATAATATATCTTATCGTTCAATAATATATCTAGGCGACAGATGATCGTAGAAGAAGGCTCGGTGCGGTGTGTTGATACACGCCACCCACCATACACCTAAAGCGCCTACATGCAGGCAGCCAAACACACACTTAGCCACCGGCCGGCCATCGGAAGCCAACGGCGGCACGTGGTACTACGTCGCGACGCGCTGCCAATAGAGACCGTTCCCGCCCGGAACCCGTGTTTCCCCGCCTGAAGCGCACGCACCGCGCTTGCGCAGGCTCTCCCCCTCCAGCTGCCGGTGTGATATATAACGACCGCGCTAAGCCCAGAGCAGTCACTTCTTTCAGCCCAGCGCTTCTGACAACACCTCCAGTCTGAATAAACCAGCAGATACCCAACAACTACTGCGTTCTTCACAACCCTGATCCCCAACTCCATTCCCTCTTTCTCCCCGCAGCAGAGCAGGGAACCACTGATGCCGGGGGTTCCGGTCTGTCCGTGAGTTAGATCGGTCCTGTTTTTCGTTGATCTGTAAATACTCGTCGTTATACGTGTTAATTTATTGCTTGCTTATAAATAACCGGAGATATATTGCCGGAATATCCCAAGCTAGAAGTGGGAATTAGCTAAAATTCCAACAAATCAAGGATTACCAAGATATTTTCGGATTTGGGTCTTAGACGTGTAAACCGTGGGTTGAATTACAACGTCGATAGGAGGTCCGAGTATAGTGAACGGTTATACGCTGTATAGTTCTCGGAAATTTCTCAAGAACTATTCTACCACCATTAATCTAACCGATTATTCGTCAAGCCTTGGTCATTAACTATTATTAATAATAAAATTAATCAAAAAAAAAAAAATAAATAAATAAATAAATAAATAAATAAATATATAAAGAAAATAAAATAATATTAAATCAATTATATTCAAACAAACGAAGAGTCAAGCTTAAAGGAGGAGTTCACACTTCGTGGGATACGCTGGTCAGAAGATACAACTCAGAGCCCATCACTAGGTATTTGTTTCATTAACCTCCACAGTAGTTGTAACTAACCAATTTCCAAAAATAAATTAAGTAGTTAAGGAAAGAGAGTTAAGCTATAGAAATTATCACACAAACCTATACTTTATAATATATAGTGTAGATATTTATTCGCGAGAGGTAGTATTTCGTTGTTATCTTGTCTTGAATCTCATGGAGCAGCCCCCCGGCTCCAAAGTCAATAACAAAAGATTAAGGAATAGTCCGGAACAGTGTGTTTTGAAATTGTACAAGGTCCCTAAAACGGGTTCTTACACTATTCCTATGAGTTCTACAGCAGAGTCCACTGCTCAAGATAGTTCAGTCCGAACGCTAGACACAGATAGGGTTGAGGACACCAATATTTCTGATGAGGCAAACCTGATTCATCATCATAACAATTCCACAAACTCAATAACATCAGAGTCAGCTCCTGAGCAAATAGAAATCACAGAGAATCAATCCATAGCCCAACCAAATGGTTTTGATAAAGCTTCTTACCTAAGACAAAACAGCAACAGATACTCTGAATCTTCCCCGCCGCCTTATACGGTCTTCTTGTTTGACTCTTTGCCGGATGGGAATATCGGTAATCTCTTCCCAGCAACCCTGGGCAAAGAATTTAGAAGACACTCCATCCGAATCAAATCTATAACCACGGGAGGGGCTGAAAAATACGTAGTAACTTTTCACTCTGCAATAGAAGCCAATCACTTTGTTAATTCTGGTGTATATACTTTATGCCCGACTTGGAGGGGTATTATCCCAAATACATGCGTATACCAAGTGGGAATTATACACAAATTCCCGACTAACTTTGAAGAGGAGGACTTCTGGGAGGGACTTGATGATACCTCCAAAAAATCTATTGATAAAATTGAATTAATGTGGAAAAGAGTAGAAACAGAATCAGAAGCTAATGGGTCTAGATCTCAATCTTTTCAGAGGATGACCACAGTTAAACTTTACTCCAAATCTGCTCTTCCCGAAGCCATCTTCCTCTTTGATGCAGTCACGCTGGTCGAGCCATTTCTAACTAAAATAAAAAGATGTTTCAAATGTCAGAGATTTGGGCATATTAACTCTAACTGCAGCCATCCAGTCAGGTGTGCAAGGTGTTCTGAGGCTCACTCGGATAAAGACTGCACAAATTCTCACCTTCCTTACAAATGTGCCAACTGTCAGGGAGATCATATGTCATCCGATAAGAAGTGTATTTTCTACAGCTTTAACTTAGAATTGCTTGAAACGCGTGCCAAACTAGATTCCAACATCAGAGAGGCTTCGTTTCTTACCGCACTAAAATTCAGGAACCTTCATAATATCGTTATAAGCGACACGTACATAATCTCTTCGGTTGAAGACGAAATTCCCTACCACACTCAGAGAGCTCTCCTTAATCTGCCACCAATCTGTCTCGAGGGTATTCAGAATACTTCAGAAGGTACGCAGGTCGAGACATCAGTTGCAAACAGCGGCATTTCCACAGAGGTCGCAGAGACGGAATTAAGGTCAGAGGTGGAGAACCTACAGATAAAATGGGGTCCAGAAATGATTGAGAAAGTTCTGAATAAAATAATCAACAGGGGAGACACCTCCCCTGAGACCACGGAGAGTAATCGCACGGGTGAGATTTCACCTAGCACTGAATAAGTTAGTTGGGTTAAGAGGAAAGGTATACGATTGGAGATCCTAAATTGTTTTGTATTTATATATTATATAATTTTCAGTTACGGATTTAGTCTTAATGTTGTTTTGCTGTGTGTGTTTTTGTTATTACGACTATACCCTGTCCCTAAAACGGGCCTCTCTTGATTGCGTTAAGAGTAGGTCGGCGGGAAACACAGACTCCGCGAGCCTCTCTCCATTCTGCCCCGAGTAGAATGAATGGGTAGGCGGGGAGTCAAGAGGTATAGGTTAAAGTTATAATTGTTTATCTGAAAAAATCCTTCTCTGTACGCGATAAGGCAAAGTAATAAGATGAATATAATAAGTTGGAATCTAAATGGTATTCTTTCCAAGGCTCACGAGGTGCCGTTGTTGTTGTCATAGTGCGAAGTACTGTGCATTACAGAATCAAGACTGAAACCCACATCCAGGTACAAGCCGGTTTTCAAAGGTTTCAACTGTTTGAAACAAGATAGGAATGATGGATCTGGTGGGGGAGGGTTATTAATTTTTATTAATCAAGGTCTAAAATATACAAGGATCCCTATTAATTATGCTCCAATTGGGATTGAAGTTATTGGAGTTACGATTCAATATAATGATGAACAGATTAACTTATTTAATATTTACATTCCTCCCCGAGTACGTCTAGTCAAATCTGAGCTGGAAGAGTTTCTTCTTAAATTAATAGAACACGAGAACGCAGTAATCACGGGGGACTTCAATGCGCATCATATTCTATGGGGGAGCGGACTGAGAAATCCCAGAGGTGACATATTCGCGGATGTAGTCCTGGGCTTAGAGCTGCATGTTTTAAACACGGGAACTGCCACTAGATTACATCATGAATTTGACAAAAACAGTGTCCCTGATATTTCATTATGCACTAGTGATATTAGCATCTACACAGAGTGGGCTGTAATCAAAGACTTAATGGGCAGCGACCATTATCCTACGAAAATCTCAATCTCCAAAGGGAGACTCACGAAAGTCGCGGGTTTGAACAGGATTCGAACGACCAGAGTTGACTGGGCACAGTTTACTAGAGATATGAAGACGTTTATTGAACAAAGCCCCGTATTAAGCATTGAAAATCTCATGGAGGAGTATGAGAACTTAATCTCTGGAATTAAAAAATCATTGGTTGACTCGGGTGCCACACATGTTGAGTCGGGAAATCAACCAGTAAAAGCTCCTGCTCCGTCTCCTTGGTGGGATGAAGAATGCAGTGAGGCAGTCGAGACTAGGAAAGCGGCGTTGGATAGATTTGAAAAAGATAGTTCTAATGAAAATTATGATGCCTTTATCGCAGCAACCAAAAGAACAAGTAATTTCCTAAAAAAAAAAGAAGGTCAGTTATGAAAGGTTCTGTTCTTCTCTCAATCCTTCCATGGATCTAAATCAAATCTGGAAGGCAGTAAAAAGTTTTAAAAGTCGAGCTTTACAGTCGAGACCTGTGGTTAGAAATCTTAATAATCCAGTTTCAGACCCTAAAGTAATGGAAGCCTTTAACAAGATTACTCAAAATCATTATGGTCCCAGAGGGAATTTGGACTGGGAGTATCCATTTGATAACGAGTCAATACTGAACAATGAAATATCTATGATTGAAGTAGAGAATGCCATTCGTATTTCAAAAACTAGATCTGCCCCTGGATTAGACCTTATTACTTACGATATCTTGAAAAGAGTCCCCAAGGAAGTCCTAGAGCGACTTAGGCAAATGTTCAATCTCTTCCTCCAAGAGGGCTCTACACCCAGTAATTGGAAATCCTTTAAGGTGGTTTTTATAGAGAAACCAGGAAACAGCGGTTTTCGCCCCATCGCTATGGCAAGTTGCGTACACAAAATTCTTGAACGCATCATCAATGATCGTTTAATGTGGTGGTCCGAATCCAGGAATCTGTTGGGGAAAAATTGCAATGGTTTCCGTAGAGGGAAATCTTGTCATAACAATCTAGTAGAACTAAGATTAGATCTTGATATTGCTCGATCCCAAGGTATAAAGACGGGTGTAGTATTTGTGGATATTATGGGAGCATATGATAATGTTAACATTGAAAAATTAATCAAAAAGTTGACAGAATTGGGAATTCCCCCAATGATTGTGAAATTTATCAATGAGTCCTTCTGCGAGCGTCTTCTTCTAGGATTCGTTGAAGGCTCTTTTATAGGAGAAAAGAATTCTAACAAAGGATTACCGCAAGGTTCCATCCTTAGCCCACTCTTGTTCAATATATATATGTTGGACTTGGAGAGAGGCCTCCCGCAGGAGGTGCTCTTCTCTTCCTTTGCCGATGACATAAGAATAAATGTCTCGAATTCCAGTTGTGATGTAATATTAAGGACTTTGGCTGAAGCCCTAGAACTGCTGTGTGATGCACTGGAAGAGAGGAATCTTTACATATCCTTACCAAAAACTAAACTAATGCTGTTTAGCAACAAAAAAAAAGCATAGAACCACATTCTCTTCAAATCTCAATCAGAAACCATATACTTCCCAATGTTCCTTCGGCAAGATATCTGGGGGTCACTTGGGATCATAAACTAAACTGGAGTGCACACATCGATAATACTAGAGCCAAGGCAGGTAAACTCCTCAACGTCTTGTATTCTATTGCTAAATTCAGATGGGGATCTCACCCCAGTACTGTTTTGTGTATTTATAAGAGTCTCATAAGGCCCGGGCTAGAATGGGGAAGTTTTTTGTATAATAGTAAAGATAGTCCCATGATTCGAAAACTAGATGTTTTACAAAACTCGGCCATAAGAACAGGCTTAGGGTGTTTAAAAACAACACCCATCAATTGTCTTCTTCACCTTAGTGGTCTGGTCACTCTTAGGGATAGGTCTCGGGAAATGATGAGCAGATTTCTGAGTAAACTGGAATCATACAGAAACAACAGTGTTATATTGAAGTTAAAAAAGATTCAATGCCTGAAAAATCAAGCTCATGTCCGTGACAAACTAGACACGGATTCGGCCTTATATCATACCTGGCAGAGCATGCGTTATGATTGTAAAGGAGTACACTGCTTTGACAGGCTGGAAACGTTCCTTATTGATTATCGAGCCTTAATCCTGGAAAACATCTGCGATCCAGAGATAGGGGTGAAGATAAAACCGCCTTTGGGCAATCCAGGGGACTTCGACAAGCTAGTAGCTGAGAAATATCCTAATTCTAGACTCTTATTTACAGACGGATCCTTGAACAAGGAAGCAAAGCAGTGTGGCATTGGTATCATCTCGCGGGATTACCCTAATCTAACAAGGAGACTTTCTCTGAACGCAAAAAATTCAATTTTCAATATAGAACTTTAGCAGGTTCTATACAACCTAACCCCAACAAATCGAGGACCAGGAACCCAAGCAATCACAAATATTATCGGACTAGAAAAACGGATGGTCGGCTGATTTAATTAGGAGTATAGGCAAGCGTCTCTATGATGAGCAAAAAGTGCCAGAACTCATACATTGATAAGCCGTCATCACACACCACGAAAGAAGACAAGAAGATTTGGGAGAGTTTTATTGGGACATCGGCGTAAGGCCGCATACCTGAAGGAATTAAAAAAAAAAAACCACTGACGCCTACCCGTAGGAAAAAGTTACATTGGCTACCATTGACTTCCCAATGGAGCTCTAATGGTAACATCACCCAAACCAATGGTTCCGAATGTCAAAGTGGAACCTTAATGGCACTATTGCCTTTCACCCAAAGGCAATGTATGGCAAAATTTCATTTGCAAATGGCAAAGTATAATGGCATAAGCCGCACCATTCAATTACCATTTGAATGGAATCATGTCAACGCCATTCTCGAATGGTACTTCCCAATGGAATTGGTTGTGCCATTGGTTTGCCACTGCAATGGATTTCTATAAACTCCATTGTCGAATGGTAATGTCCAATGGAAGTAATTGTGCCATTGGTTTGCCAGTGTAATGGCGTTAATTAAACTCCATTGTTGAATGGCAATATCTAATGAATATAATCGCACCAGTGGTTTGCCAGTACAATGGAGTTGAATGTGAAATCTTTCATTACTGAGTGGTAAAAGATTCAATGGAAGTAATTCTGCCATTCGATTGCCACAGCTGCAGTGTGAGGGAGTTTTACAATTCTCGTTGTCAATTGGTAATATACCTCAAGCAAATAATTGTGCCATTGTTTTTTATGATGATAAAATTTTATAAAACCATACAAAATTCGATAACAAATATTTTCATACAATGTCATGAACTCAGATCAAATTTGAAACAATTCGGATGAATTGAAGGGTGGCACGGTAAAACGGTGTAAGTGCCATCATGAAGATTTTTCGGGAGAGCAAAAAAACTGTCCCAAAATTCCACGAACTAATTTTTTTTAAATCTGCGAAAGTACTTTGTAGAGTTTTTCGAGCTCTTTGAAATGGCGCAAGAACCGATTCAATACAGCCATCTGTCTTCGAGAAAATGGTTCGCGAAAGTCGATTTTTTTCGTGCCACGTTTCGTGCCAACTTTTCTTTTTACTTTGGATACTGATTAAGAACGCAATTACGATGCTAAAATTATGAAAAAAATATGAATCGAAAGCTTGAACCTTAATGAACAAGATTCGGTTATAGATTTCCAAATTCGTATAAATTTTCAAATATTACGGCCGGGCAAAATGGCGGACGTGGGAGGAATCGGAAACGGTGTGAGTGCCAAAATGAACATAATTTTCATACAATATCGTGAAATTTCGATGGAAAAGATAGTAGAACAGTACGAACACTAGTCCGATTCATCGATATTAGATTAGATATTCAAAAATTGAATACCGCTATATGAATTACAATTTTTTTTTATTCGTAAGTGAATATTATCATATGTGAATTCCAATGTGGGCTTAATCTTTTTCATTTGAAGATCGTCAACTGTAATTCACTCGGTAATTCATATTTTTTAGTTTGTTGATTCTCATGATTATAAATTATGAAATACTTTCGGTAAATCTGATTCTGATAATAACTAGGATTGAAGAAAATAATATTACGCGTTCAGAATATTGATTTTGGTTGAAAAAAAAATCCGTTACATACACTGTGAGATGGTGCAGATAGCACTTACACCGTTTGGCCAACTTTTTATATCATCGCGAATAAATTTTTGTCAGCCATATCGTTTTGCAAGGACGACGTGCGTACGGATTTTAGAAAATTTTACAAACAAAAAAACGTATTTACGATTTTTGGCACTTACACCGTTTTGCCGTGGCACCCTTCAATTATACATTATACAATTTGATAGAGGCGAGATCAAAACATAATTATGTAGTATAATAATTGATAGAATTTGGTAGAATGTGATAGAATTTTATAATTTATTCATAGAGTTTTGTATCCACATTTAAGAATTTTCCGGGATACCAATTGTACATTTAGTTGTATAATATATTATTATATATTCTTGAAACAATCGAGTTTCCCTTTTAGTTTCTTGAATGAAAAAACGAATCTAAAGGGGACTTTATACCACGTGACGTCGTCAGGCGCCAAGGTCAGGCGCCGAATCGGCCATATTGCCAATGTCGCAAGTGCTGTCAGTACGTATATCAGTCGTATACCACCGTGCGCGTGGGTTGAATGATTTTGTTCAGTGTATCCATTTTTTTGACTGATTCAAACTCTACTATTAGGTAAGTACTAGCCTATTATCCGCACACTTTATCTATAAGACTCAAATATCGTAACAAAGAAGATTTCCATGCTCTGAATTCCTACGACGTGCTACCTAACCTATAACCGCGATGTGTCTCAAAGCATACCCAACAGCGATTCTCGTGTAATATTCAATTAAGGAGGTTCGTCAGTGAATTCATTTGTTCACGGATTGATTGAAAATTTGTGTATGGGTGCTTTTGAACGAGATATGATTGCTGAAATAATTTCAAATTTTTTTACCAGCCCGTTTACGAGAAAAAAATTGATGAAGTTAGCTCCTTATACGTGGGTCCTCATGGAGGCATCACGCAGAATAGTAATTAGAAATTGACAGTTGTGGCTTTACGAGCTTAACAACAACAAACTATTTAACATAACAAGCAAACATTTTGGAATGAATCACCGAAGCCTGAGTCAGATTGACCGAAAGCTTTTCGAATTATGAATCAAAATACAAGCCGGAGCGTCAGCTTGTAGGCTGTGCGAGGCATAGTGCGGCTGGCGGGAAAGGCTGACAGCTGCCGAAACCGATCCCCTCTGTTTCCCACAGCTGGGGCGCTGACGAACCTCCTTAGCCGCAGAATATCTCCCTGACACTGACTCTTCCAGTATCAAACAACTAGATCAATGTATATAATTATTCACAGAATCTTGTAACCTTGCCGATTAATTATTCCAATGGTTCAAAATGGAATGTATACCGCGTTTTGAATCTTCTTCCACCAGACTATACGTACATATGGGGTATTCCACGCGAAGCGGGACAGGTTTCGGCCAAGGGTCGGCGAATTTGACGTCCTTCCAGAATCTCGTCCCTTACTACCTTGCAACAAGTTTTCCGGAGTTTTAGACCCTGATTGGTTTTTGATTGTCCGTGAGGAGCGATTAAAGGAATTGTCTTAGGGTCTACTCGATTCACTTGAAAATTTTACTGAACATAGTTAAAGGTATCACAAAATTATGGTAAAATTTTCAGCCACCCCTTTTTTTTCATTCGCCGGAAATAAATTATTGAAAATATTTTTGGAAACAATAAAATCATTCTATGTCATCGGGGCTGTTTCTGAACTGTTTAGAATTAGTATTTGGCGTACGTATTTCATTTTAAAAAAACTTCAATAATTTATTGCCGACGAAGAAAAAAAAAGGGGTGGCTGAAAATTTTACCATAATTTTGTGATACCTTTAACTATGTTCAGTAAAATTTTCAAGTGAATCGAGTAGACCCTAAGACAATTCCTTTAATCGCTCCTCACGGACAATCAAAAACCAATCAGGGTCTAAAACTCCGGAAAACTTGTTGCAAGGTAGTAAGGGACGAGATTCTGGAAGGACGTCAAATTCGCCGACCCTCGGCCGAAACCTGTCCCGCTTCGCATGGAATACCCCATATAATGATTTTAGCAATATTACGACATCTATGTTCTATGGGCGGAAGGATCTCTGTCAGTTACCGGACGGCTCACGCAAGGACAGGAAGACTTTAATCAGAGTATGTATTGTTTAGAAATTGAACTTTCCAACACTTCTAGGAACATACTGTAATAGATGTTACATTTTCATCCCAGTGCAAGACAGCAACTAGCGAGAAGACTAGCCGCGCTGCCTCGTGAGGAAAATACTTTTTTGACATCGTTGTAATGATTTGAGCGATGGTTCGAGAGTTATGTAGTTCAATTTGGAGACGATGACTCTTTTCTATACCGGAAAACAATATGTTATCCATGGCGCATAATTTAGATGATTCAATGCTTAGTATTCTCAAGACAAAATCTGTGAATCCACTGGTAGTAAAGACCCCAGTGAAACTTGGCTAAATAGTGATTTCATGTAGGATAATTTTGAAATATGAAAGATCAGATCTTTACAAGCATGTGTCTTCTTATTGAATCTTGGATCATGATAGTATGGGACTGAATTATAATTTTTCAATATCCTACGATGAATTTGAGACACAAAGAACCTTAAATGAACTCTTCCGCAGCCATTTGGTCAGGTTTGCAAGGTTCAGCATAGGTCTTTGGAGTTTGGCGGAGGGGTTTAACACCTGCTTTTGAGGATCTGACGTTTTACAGTACGACTATACTTTACAATAATAACCTTTTTGACATTTTGACACTAGAATCCTTCACTCGACCTCTCCGAAGGTTTTTCTTCACACGTTATAGTGTGAAATTATGAATTACAAGTACACAATATCTTGGTTTCGAAGCCCTGATCAAATTTGATCAACCTAATTTGCTTACGATTTCGTGAAAATCTACAAATTTATTGTAATATGGAATTCGAATTAGTAATATATACCTATAAAGATATTAGATGAGATTTGGATAATTTTGTGTATTGATGCGAGGTACTAATGTATGATACCAAATCACACAAGTGCACCGGATTTGAGATGTCTAGTCGTTATTACCTATAAGATGTAATGAAAGATGGATAATATGTATTTGTGTAATGTTAGTATAATAAATTATTAATGAATAAATGAAATTATGTGATAAATTAATATTGATATTATAAGTATTGAACTAATTGTATAAGGTGTCAATCTGTGTCAAAAAATATTTTATCAATAATATGAAATGTGAAACTATAAATGCTTGAATAGAAGAAAAACGCCATTTGAATGGCGAATATCACCATCGGCTATCCATTCAGTACCATTCATAGAAAGGAGCCATCCAAATGGTGAATATTACCATTGGCTTACCATTCAGTACCATTCATGGGAGAAAACCATTTGAAATATGGCAAACATTGCAATGGCAAATATTACCTTTGGCAAAACGCCAATCGTTTACCATACATCCTTTTGAGAATGGCAATCAATGGCGAATTTTCAAATGGCAACCAATGTAACTTTTCCCTACGGGCTGATCTTGAACATAGAGAGTCAACACTCTAATATTGAGTGTCATTGAGGTTCAACTCTCAAGTTGAGAGTTAATCCTCGAGTTGAGGCTTAACTCTCAAGTTGAGGGTTGACATGGTAATTCAGCGTTTACGCTCAATTTCAGTGTTGACTCCCAACTTGGAGTACGAAATGATCGTCTAATTGAGTGTCCATTTGGGTGTCGTGATGAGTGTTAATTTGAGTGTTTTTTTGAGCGTTTTTTCCGTGAGGGTAATTATTCACAGAATCTTGTAACCTTACTGATTAATTATTCCAATGGTTCAAAATGGAAGGTATACCGCGTTTTGAATCTTCTTCCACCAGACTATACGTACATATAATGATTTTAGCAATATTACGATGACATCTATGTTCTATGGGCGGAAGGATCTCCGTCAGTTACCGGACGGCTCATGCAAGGACAGGAAGACTTCAATCAGAGTATGTATTTTTTTAGAAATTGAACTTTTCAACACTTCTAGGAACATACTGTAATAGACGTTACATTTTCATCCCAGTGCAAGACAGCAACAAGCAAGAAGACTAGCAGCGCTGCCTCATGAGGAAAATACTTTTTTGACATCGTTGTAATGATTTGAGCAATGGTTCGAGAGTTATGTAGTTCAATTTGGAGACGATGACTCTTTTCTGTAGCGGAAAACAATATGTTATCCATGGCACATAATTTAGATGATTCAATGTTTGATATTCTCAAGACAGAATCTGTGAATCCACTGGTAGGAAAGACCCCAGTGAAACTTGGCTGAATAGTAATTTCATGTAGGATAATTTTGAAGTATGAAAGATCAGATCTTTACAAGCATGTGTCTTCTTATTAAATCTTGGATCATGATAGTATGAGACTGAATTATAATTTTTCAATATCCTACGATGAATTTCAGACACGAAGAACCTTAAATAAACTCTTCCGCAGCCATTTGGTCAGGTTTGCAAGGTTCAGCATAGGGCCTTGGAGTTTGGCGGAGGGGTTTGACACCCGCTTTTGAGGATCTGACGTTTTACAGTACGACTATACTTTACAATAATAACCTTTTTGACATTTTGACACTAGAATCCTTCACTCGACATCTCTGAAGGTTTTTCTTCACACGTTATAGCGTGAAATTATGAATTACAAGTACACAATATCTTGGTTTCGAAGCCCTGATCAAATTTGATCAACCTAATTTGCGTACGATTTCGTGAAAATCTACAAATTTATTGTAATATGGAATTCGAATTATTAATATACAGGGTGTCCCAGAATTAACTAGAAAAAATGATAGGACTAATAGAGGGGGTCGAGCTGAGTAAAATAACTCCAAAAACATGTGGTCTGCGGAGCCGCGTTCGCGAGATACGGCCGGTTAAAAAATCTCACCGAGCGCCGGCAAGTAGGCAACCGAGTACACAGGAATCATCGGTTACGGGTCTTGTTGACGACGCGCGCGACGGCAAATTTACGAATTTCAAATCATAACACTCTTGGCATTGAATTTTCGCCAAACACAACAACAAGGATGGATGCTGGAAATGAATGTGCATCCAAGTCGGAGGTCGCAACTTCGAGCACCTCTTGTAACGACCGGTTTTCGTAATAAAATTTGATGTTGAAAGTTTAAATTCGAAAGCGTTATTCATTTCCAGCATCCATCCTTGTTGTTGTGTTTGGCGAAAATTCAATGCCAAGAGTGTTATGATTTGAAATTCGTAAATTTGCCGTCGCGCGCGTCGTCAACAAGACCCGTAACCGATGATTCCTGTGTACTCGGTTGCCTACTTGCCGGCGCTCGGTGAGATTTTTTAACCGGCCGTATCTCGCGAACGCGGCTCCGCAGACCACATGTTTTTGGAGTTATTTTACTCAGCTCGACCCCCTCTATTAGTCCTATCATTTTTTCTAGTTAATTCTGGGACACCCTGTATACCTATAAAGATATTAGATGAGATTTGGATAATTTTGTGTATTGATGCGAGGTACTAATGTATGATACCAAATCACACAAGTGCACCGGATTTGAGATGTCTAGTCGTTATTACCTATAAGATGTAATGAAAGATGGATAGTATGTATTTGTGTAATGTTAGTATAATAAATTATTAATGAATAAATGAAATTATGTGATAAATTAATATTGATATTATAAGTATTGAACTAATTGTATAAGGTGTCAATCTGTGTCAAAAAATATTTTATCAATAATATGAAATGTGAAACTATAAATGCTTGAATAGAAGAAAAACGCCATTTGAATGGCGAATATCACCATCGGCTATCCATTCAGTACCATTCATAGAAAGGAGCCATCCAAATGGTGAATATTACCATTGGCTTACCATTCAGTACCATTCATGGGAGAGAACCATTTGAATGGCAAAAATTGGAATGGCAAATATTACCTTTGGCAAAACGCCATTCGTTTACCATAGATCCTTTCGGGAATGGCAATCAATGGCGAATTTTCAAATGGCAACCAATGTAACTTTTCCCTACGGGTAGAGGGGCCACTCATGAGGAAGCCCCAAACCCTAGTGTATCAGTGTGTCACGCTTAAATAGGTGCGACGTGGGTGCGAAGCGAGAAGGATCGGTGAGGCTGTCGTGACGGACGTCTTGATCGCAGGATTGGTCAATTTTGGTCAGGTAACCCCTCATACGAATTTCGGGAATACTCGATGCTCTATCTTCGTTAATTGTCGTAATGTCGGCTCTGGACTACCTTTTCCTCGTACTGCGGACTCTCCGATTGCTCGTCATTGTACTATCCGTACTTCGCCCGGTAGAAGTGCATCCCCTGGTCGTCGATCTACTAGAAATCTCCCTGGCCAGGGTTTTAGGTGGCGTTTGGCGATCCAGGGTGAAATCTTTCCCCAAACCCACGTTATTACTTGTGGAAGGTCACTCAGAACCTGCAGCACAAGCCTGCAGCTGTCTCCAGGAACGCTGCGCCGGAGCCGTGGCCGCGGCTCTCGGTGGTTTCCCATGGGTTGACGCTAGCCCCTGGCGCCTCCTGGTGCAGCGCGGGGTTGCGCGTCACGGGATCCTGGCTCAGGTGGTGATTAGCCGGTATAATTACCCAGTCCGGTAGTCCTCCGGTGTCCTCTCTCTCTCCCTCTCGCTCCCGTGTCCTGTGCTCTCGAGTCGTCGGCGGCCTGGTTGTCCATCGGCGGATGGTCTCGAGGCGTTGCGCGTCGTGACGCGTTACATAGTTCGTAGTAAACAAAGACATCGAGAAACGAAAGAAAAGGGGCCTATTATTACGATACTTAACCTAATGATCTGTTGGCTGTCTCTCCCCGGAGTTATCTGTCGCCCAAATCGCGGATGTTAACAAAATCTGTGCCGATTGCGGGATGTAACGTCACAAAAAATACTCTACAATCCTCTGAAACGCATACAAAAATCATATTTCCGATTTTAATCCATACTGGGGAGGTTTGGGGGGGTTTGGCCACCTTTTTCTAGCTTTGTCTCGTTTATTTAGGTATTCGAATGGTCGAACCTCCCTAACAGCATTTTTTTTTCTAATCACCACAAAAACATATATGATCTGACGATATTATGAATTTATTACTTCGGCCAACTTTTAGAGGATAGTCCGCTGAGTAAATCTGTGGCGAGACATTATAATCAAACTGTAGGATATGTAAGAATAACATGGAATGAATAGAAGTATATTGAAACGGCATCAGTACACAGCCGGTGCCCGGACCGGTAGGTCGTGGGTCATATTCTTGTATCATTGTGTTTCCCTGAATAAACGTACTTAATGTATACTGTGTTTATTGTATATAGTCTGAACCCTTTTTGCATGAACATCACATTTTTGCGACGAGGATTTCAAGAAACATGCGTGTATAAAAAGTGCGTTGTGAAAATAAGTATAAACAGGTACATAAAAGTGTATAAAAGTGCCGTGCGCATAACGGAGCATCGATGCCAAGAGAAAAGCCAGCTACGTCTTGGATTTATAGACAGTCAAAAGAACAATTATTAGTAGTGCTGAAAGCATATAAAGTTGAAGTAACTCCACAATATACAGTGGACACTCTGAGAAAATTGTTAGTCCAAGCAGTTTTGGGTGAAGCTGAAAGTGAGGATAGTAATGACGAAACGCTTGATACACTAGACGTCGACGGTCAAAATTTAGACAGAGAGCAAACTCTCGAATCGGAAGACACATCTGAAGGTGAGTCGCCAAACACAACAATAATGGCAGAGAGCAAAATAAAGCTAGAATTCGACGCCAGTGAGGATGATTGGGAGACTTTCACAGAGCGTTTGGAATTATATTTCATTGCAACGGGCAAAGCAGATGCAGAGAAACAAAAAGCAATGCAGAGAAACAAAAAGCAATGCTCAAAAAAGTCAGCCCTAAGACTTATACGTTGATTCGAGACTTATGTGCACTGCAGAAGCCGAAAGATAAGACTTTCGAGGAGTTACAATTATTGATCAAAAATCACTTGTGTCCGCAACCGTCGGAAGCCGTCGAACGGTTCAAATTCCATCAAGCTGCGCAAGCGACCACGGAATCGGTTGCAGAGTTCGTGGTGTCTGGACTCATAGAGGAAGAGTCGCGAGTGTTATTATTTCGAGAGGACAAATTGACTTTTGATAAAGCTTATAAAATAGCACTGGGCCAAGAAAAGGCTAAAGCTGATGCAAACGTAAGGGGTAACGTAAAGGGAAATATTTCTGTTCCGGAAAGTGAGTTTCAGGACGTGAATTTCATAAAGAAAAACAAAAGTGGCAAAAGCGGCGCGGCAATGAAGCCGCCTATCCGGAATACGGGAAGTAAAAGTGCCATAAGTCCAAGGAGTTGCTATTGCTGCGGAGGTCCTTACCACTGGGCGAAAAATTGCCGTCACAGGTGGCAAACCTATACATACTGTGGAAAAAAAGGGTTTGCAGAAGTAAACATGGAGCATCATCGAGTGGAAAGCAGCAAGTGAGATATTTGGAACAGACAGCCGAGGATGCTAGTGGCAACAACACGGATACAACGGAGGATTCTTCATTCATACAGATAAATTCTCTCGTAGAAGACAACGTAGAAGCACCAATGTATATCACTGTAAATATTGATGGAGCAGAGGTAGAGATGGAAGTTGATACTGGTACTCGTGTATCAGTCATGTCTTTGTCTAAGTATAAGGCGCTTGTGCCAAGTACGAAATTAGAGAGTACGAAAGCAGTTTTGAATAACTATGGAAATTTCAAAATAGTTCCGTTGGGTATTGCCAAAATAAAAGCAAGGTTGGGAGATCTTGAGCGTGTTGTGGATTTGTACATAATGGAAAACGAAGGCCCAAGACTGATAGGGAGGCAGTGGTTGCGAGCGTTCGGAATGTGGCCAATAAGGTTGTCAACAAAAGATAATAATGTCAATAAGATAGAAGTATGTCAGGTTAAAGAGAGATTGATCAAACTGTTCCCTGAATTGTTTAGTAAGACTCCGGGTCTTTTCAATAAAGGATCTCTTGAATTAAAGCTGAAACCAAACACGCAACCAGTGGCTCTAAAAGCTCACCCATTCCCGTTCGCTCTAAAAGAGAAAATAGAAAACGAATTGGATAGACTAGAAGCAGCAGGGCACATAGAAAAAGTACAAGACAGCGAATGAGCAACGCCAATTGTCCCTGTAAGGAAAGGTCGGGAGGATATCAGACTTTGCGGAAATTTTAAATTAACAGTAAACCCACATTTGATTGTGAATAGGCACGCCTTGCCAAATGTTGATGATATTTTTGTTGCGATGCAAGGTGGTGAGTTGTTCTCGGAAATTGACCTGTCACATGCTTATATGCAAATTCCAGTTAGCGAAAATTGTTGGGAATGTCTCACGATTGTAACGCATAAGGGTCTTTATCGATATAAAAAATTACCAGAAGGCATAGCATCGGGTCCTGGCGATTTTCAGAAACAGATGGAGCATTGTTTGATGGGAATAAAAAATGTTGCCATCTATCTGAATAATATTTACGTAACGGGAAAAAATGCAGACGAGCATTTTGAGACCCTCAAGACCGTATGTCACAAGTTGCAGTAATCTGGACTAAGAGTAAATAGTGCTAAATGCAAGCTATTTCAAGACAAATTAGAAATGTTGGGGTTTATTATTGATAAAACAGAACTAAGTACGTCCCCGAACAAAGTCAAAGCAATCGTCGAAGCTCCAATACCCCAGAACGTTCAACAGTTAGAATCTTTTCTGGGCCTAATTACATTTTACGCCAGATTCCTGCCTGACAGAGCAAAAAGGTTAAAACCTTTAGGGGGCGTCCACATATTACGTAACGCGATTTTGGGTCATTTTAGACCCCCCCCTCCCCCATGTAACGGACCGTAACAAAAGATCAACCCCCCCCTACTTGTTACGTAACGTTTCACATTTTCGGTTTTTGATAATAAATTCAAGTGTTTCGTGGAGTCTGAAAAGAAGATCCATACGTGCCAATACAACACTTTATTTTTAGGAGCTATACATTTGAAAAAGAGAACCATTAATTAGCCTCATCTTTATACAGAGGTAATACATTCCTCTTGAGCTTGAAAAGAAGATCCATACGTGCCAATACAACACTTTATTTTTAGGAGCTATACATTTGAAAAAGAGAACCATTAATTAGCCTCATCTTTATACAGAGGTAATACATTCCTCTTGAGCTTTTTTTTCTATGCTCTGTGCGCGTATCTTTTGAGATATGCATCGAAAACTTCTACGTGCCGCGGAGTCAAAATAGCTGTATTTTAAATGTTACGTAAGAAAATTTCAGACCCCCCCCCCCTCCCCTACGTAACAGACCGTAACGCTCCATCACCCCCCTAAACGCGTTACGTAATATGTGGACGCCCCCTTATACGAGTGCACGAAAGGAGATACATTGGAATGGACACAGCAATGCGAGGACGCAGTCAAGTGGGTGAAGGAAAAGTTGTCGTCAGAGCGAGTATTAGCGCATTACGATCCCGCAGAACAGCTGATCCTTGCCTGTGACGCTTCCTCGTACGGTTTGTCCAATATTGTCACACCGTTATAAAGACAATACAGAGAGAGCTATAGAATTCGCATCTAAAGTAATTCCGAAAAAGGAATGTAGCCGTGCAATAATAGATAAGGAAGCAGGCGCTATTATATTTGGGTTTAAAAAATTCTATAGATATATCTATGGACGAGAAATAATCTTAAGAACAGATCACAAACCACTCTTGTACATTTTTGGACCAAAAACGGGTATTCCCACAACAACCGCAAATCGGTTATAAAGATGGGCTTTCTTTTTGGCAGGTTTTACGTACCAAATGGAGCACATCAGTTCTAAAGATAACGGGAACTGTGATGCGCTTTCGCGTTTACCGATACACGACAATACGCCTGTTTTCGACAAGGAATGTTACATGCTTAATTATGTGACTGAATGCATTCCTATACTTGACCAAAAATTAATTGAACAAGAATCAGAAAAATGTAATGTATTAGAAAAAGTAATTCGTTCGGAAACAGAAAAGAAATACTACAATGTGCGCGAAGATCTAACATTAGAAGACGGGTGTCTAATGCGAGGTATGCGAGTAGTTATTCCTGCTAATCTTAGGGAATTGATGTTGAGTGAACTGCATGAGTCTGACCCAGGAATTGTCAAAATGAAATCGATGGCACGATCATGCGTATGGTGGCCCGGGATCGACAAAGAAATTGAAAGCACCGTAAAAAGTTGTAAGATATGTGCAAAAGAATGTCGTGCACCCGAAAAAGTACCCCTTACGCCATGCCCGTGGCCAGGAAAAGCTTGGACGCGTATCCATAGCGATTTTTTAGGACCTTTCTACGGAAAAAGATTCATGATTGTCATTGATGCGCACGCTAAGTGGCCTGAGGTGATAGACATGGGTCAAAGTGCAACAGCACAACAAACAATTGAGGCATGCAAAGATTTATTTGTGAAACATGGCTATCCAAAGCTAATTGTGACTGACAATGGTAGTCAATATACGAGCGAAGAATTTTCAGAATTTGTAAAGAAAAGAGGAATATACTAATGCTTCTCCCCGCCATATCATCCAGCTACCAATGGAGCTGCCGAGAATTTTGTCAAGACTTTCAAAAGTCGGGTAAAAAAGATAGTAAAAAGCGGAAAATCATTGAAAGAAGCCATTCGTTTATTCCTTTTCGACTACCGAACTTCACTTCATAGTACGACTAATAGATCACCAGCTTCGCTACTGTACAAGCGTGAATTACGCACACGCTTCAGTTTGTTAAAACCTGATACAGAGTCATTTGTATTAAAAAAACAGCAACATCAAATTGATGCTAAAAAAGGGCGACGAAATGTAACATTTTCCGAAGGAGATACAGTAATGGTAGATGACCATAGGGTCAGAAGTGAAAAACGTGTTAAAGCTGTAATAAAAAAAACAATTGTCACCTGTTACATATTCAGTTGCAGTCGAGCCAAACCTGGTCTGGAAGAGACACGTCGACCAAATCATTTCTTTTGAGTCAAAAGCCGAAGTATCCGAATCAAAGGAACTTGAGCAGAAAGACACGTTGCGTAGGTCTGAGCGTATTAAAGCAAGGACTGGTAATTAAAAAAAAGGGGGGAGGAATGTAGGATATGTAAGAATAACATGGAATGAATAGAAGTATATTGAAACGGCATCAGTACACAGCCGGTGCCCGGACCGGTAGGTCGTGGGTCATATGCTTGTATCATTGTGTTTCCCTGAATAAACGTACTTAATGTATACTGTGTTTATTGTGTATAGTCTGAACCCTTTTTGCATGAACATCACACAAACGTTGGTGTGACTGGCGTATATCATCAGGCAGAGACTGCAAAAATTAACTATTTTTCTCGCATTCTCAGCAATACACCTCGCAATCTTTTCTATCCCCCCAAAAAGCACCTCTGGTGCAAAAACCTTTCGCCAAGTACATTAATTACTGTGGTCTACCTACAAAAAATCTATGGAAAAAAATTTGCCTTCAACAAAAAATATTTCTTCAAAAATACCTACCAACAAAAATTCGTCTTCAACAAAATTCGACCTTCAAAAATGTTTCCTACAAAAAGAATTGATATCAGATACAACTGCCAAGCACAACACATGAAAATTAAATTCAAGTAAATGGCATTGTGCTCGTTCGCTCGCTACGCTCGCTCACTCGGTCGGTTTTTCATAATTATTGTTAAACAAAATTAAAGGAAAAAAAATTTGGAGGAAAAAGTTTAGGGAGTGGTACTTGGCGGGCCAGGTGTGGGAAAGTGCAGGAGTATTCATTCAGGTCTTCACGTGACATTTTTATATACTGCTACGATGGCCCGCCAAGTACCACTCCCTAACCTTTTTCCTCCAAATTTTTTTTTCCTTCAATTTTGTTTAACAATAATTATGAAAAACCAACCGAGTGAGCGAGCGTAGCGAGCGAACGAGCACAATGCCATTTACTTGAATTTAATTTTCATGTGTTGTGCTTGGCAGTTGTATCTGATATCAATTCTTTTTGTAGGAAACATTTTTGAAGGTCGAATTTTGTTGAAGACGAATTTTTGTTGGTAGGTATTTTTGAAGAAATATTTTTTGTTGAAGGCAAATTTTTTTTCATAGATTTTTTGTAGGTAGACCACAGTAATTAATGTACTTGGCGAAAGGTTTTTGCACCAGAGGTGCTTTTTGGGGGGATATCACTACTTTTTGCAGAATTTCGATTCAGTAGCTGGTAATTAGTCTCGTACGCTACGCTCACTCGATAGGGTTTCTGATGTTCCTCACTCGCCAAACATTCGGATGTCAGTATTTCCACATTCATTTCTATGAATCAAGAGACTCGGTAGAGTCTCGCGCCAAGTACATGAAAAAAAAGTTTTTCAATACGCTGCGCGTAGACTCGCCGAGTCTATTTACCCGAACGGGAGCTCTACGGGGCTATGCGGCGACCGTTAACTCTAATTATCTCTCGGTCGGCTACATGTCAGGGACTCAATGATTTATTTTAGCGTTTATTATTTTTTATCTTTCATTTAAGCCCAATTTGAATGCCGTAGGTGCACGGAGAGCTGAGGTTCGAATTATGCGATTGATTTAATTCTCAGAATTATCCTCAGAATATCGTCGTCGTCCTGTTCAGATTTCTAAATTCTGAGTATATAATGATGTAGAGAGTCGGTCGATTTATAGGCAAGTTACGCGGGCAACCAAACTGAGAGAGTCCGCCGGTCTAGGTCGTCTGGGAACATACAACGTAGTCTATGGCGGCCAAGTCGGTTGTGATTGGTTGTCGTAAGAGCATCTCGGCTCCCAAGGATCGGCTGCTACAGATGACAGCTCGTCGCGTCGCAACGAAAACATTTTATTCCGCTCGCTATCGCTACGTGATATTATAATGTGGGTATGATGCGATATATGAGAAACATTACCCAAAAAAGTGAAATGAAGATGGAATTTTTAACTGAATTTACATATTCGGCTTCATCTTATGGGAATTGAGAGTCAGTTTATTCGGAAAATCAAGTTTTCAGGTTAGGTTGCTTAACTTGTTTGACCGATGGCAAAGCCTTACTATATTAATCGTTTACATAATTAAACATGGTTCACGATGTGCAACGAACTTATTAGAAATACGTGAAATTTAATCAATTCAATTCAAGTAATTAGCTAATCGTCGCAACTCGCAGCCAACACCAAAGACTGATAATAATACTGAAAGAAGACTTATCAAGTAAATCCCAGATGGAGGATGTAGGGGTGCTCTCTGTTAGTGTCTTGAATCTAAATTCTTTTAAGCCCCGCCGACTAAATTAGTAATAATTCCTCCGAATAAATATACCCATCACGAACGAGTCGAACAGGTGGCAACGCCCGTCAACAGGGGCACGGGCTGAGCGGACATGGAACGCTATACCGAAGGAAGACAAAAGCACAGAAAATCACATAAATACCCTACCAACCATTGATAGGCTCATTTATGTACCTTGCTGTCTCTACTCGCAAGGACAATATTTACACCATCAGCCAGTTTTATTTGAATTCTGAGAAGGTGCATTGTAGTGCGGCGAAACGAGTACTGCGATAGCTATGAGGGCCTATCGACCATGGTCTGATCTACTGAAAAGAAAAGGACCAATTGACTGCGTTGGCCGACTATGATTGGGGAGGCAGCCAATGTGGATGACAAGAGTCTTGTACACCCAATTCGTCATTGGGCCGAGGGATTACTTGGGAAGCACGAAAACAGAACGTCATTGCTTGCTCAAGCACAGAGGTGCAAGTCCTGCATCGGTTGAACCGGTTCGCATTGCAACGCCTGAGTTTCTCGTTACTTTTCAACAATGAAAGGTAGTGTAAGGAAGAGACAATTGTCGTTGACTTTAACTGGTTGCTGCTGGTCTACTGACAAGTTTATTTATTTTATTATTAATGTATTGATTATTTGATGAAAAAAAAATCGGATCTGGAAACTAGTCTAGAGTGAGTATCTTCGTTCTCACTCATTATAAATTCCTTACCCCCTGTTTCTATGTGAGAACGTTAAGAAGAGGATGAATTTGGATTTAGATTATGATATGAATAAAAGTTAACATTGCGTAATATTTATATTAGTTTCATGTTCACGGCATTGCTAAAACATCATAACACTGACTCGTGTTCCGTTGATAACAGCGATTCGTTATTCGAAATATATTGTAAATAAACAAGCGAGCGGATATAATGGGCATGAAACTACGAAAATCAAACCAAGTGAGCGTAGCGAACGAGCAAAATTAGGTGGTTCAGCGAAATTTTACAAAAAGTAGTGATATCCCCCAAAAAAGCACCTCTGGTGCAAAAACCGTCGCCAAGTACATGAATGTGGTCTCAAAAAAAATCTACCAACAAAAAGTCTTTCTTCAAAAATACCCACCAACAAAAATTCGTCTTTCACAAAAAGTCTTTCCTCCAAAATACCTTCCAACAGAATCCGTCTTTCAAAACATTCTTTCTATAAAAGATTTGAAATCAGATATAACTACCAAGTACAAGAAATAAAAATGAAATTCCACCAACTGGCGTTGCGCTCGCTCACTCGATTGGTTTTTCGAATAATTTGTGATGTCAAAAAAATTTGGGGGAAAATTTTGAAAAAAAAAATTTAGGGAGTGGTACTTGGCGGGCCATCATAGCAATGTATAAGAATGTCAGGTAAACATGACCTAATACTTGTTCACTAACCCACACCTGGCCCGCCAAGTACCACTCCCTAAATTTTTTTTTTCAAAATTTTCCCAAATTTTTTTGACATCACAAATTATTCGAAAAACCAATCGAGTGAGCGAACGCAACGCCAGTTGGTGGAATTTCATTTTTATTTCTTGTACTTGGTAGTTGTATCTGATTTCAAATCTTTTATAGAAAGAATGTTTTGAAAGACGGATTCTGTTGGAAGGTATTTTGGAGGAAAGACTTTTTGTGAAAGACGAATTTTTGTTGGTGGGTATTTTTGAAGAAAGACTTTTTGTTGGTAGATTTTTTTTGAGACCACATTCATGTACTTGGCGACGGTTTTTGCACCAGAGGTGCTTTTTTGGGTATTACTTAGTACGCAGTCGTTGCACAGAATATCAGTGTTTGATTTTAGGTAGAAAACATGTACCGAGAATGTGATAATAATTAAGGTAATACTGAAAGTTCTCGTTTTTAAGGGAAGACTTCGATGAAATTTTGGGCAATAATAGGTTTTTTAGTTTTCAAAATATTAAAAAGAGGTGTATAAACAAGTCCGCTCAGTAATTTTGAAATTATGGCGGTATGGGGTGCGAGTAAAAAAAATTCAAGCCTCCTGCGGTGAAAGTGTACACGGAAAGAACTCTGTTGCGAATATTGCATGGAAATGTACCATGCGAAGAAAGCAATGGGTGTGCCATACCAAAATCGCTTCGATTCATACTAAAATTGTATAGATTTATGCGATTTTAGTATGAAAGTGTCTCATGCGAAAAAGGCAAACACCGATGCGATTATCGAATGAGAGCTATGCGCTGATCGCACGAGAGCTGTGCACTGAACGCACGAGAGCGATATGCGATGAACGCATAGATACCTCTGTACCATAAACGCACGGAGTTTATGCGAAAAGAGCATAGGTCTCGAGCGTTTTGAAGATTTACGGACTGCGCATGCTCGAGAACCTGAGGCAACACGTGAGCGCCTGTGCATAAATCTTCAAAACGCTCGGGATCTATGCTCTTTTCGCATAGACTCCATGCGTTTATGGTACAGAGGTATCTATGCGTTCATCGCATATCGCTCTCGTGCGTTCAGTGCACAGCTCTCGTGCGATCAGCGCATAGCTCTCATTCGATAATTGCATCGGTGTTTGCCTTTTTCGCATGAGACACTTTTATACTAAAATCGCAAAGTTATTATGCGGTAATGGCAATTTTCTCATACCTTCTTCGCATGGAACACTCTCATGCGAAAATAGCAACAACGTCCCACACGATATTCGCAACAGAGTTCTTTCCGTGTAGACGCAGGGAATTTTAGTAGCGGTGGGCAAAATCTTCTTCGCAAGGTTCCTTGCACTTACACTTTCATTGCAGAAGGCAGAAATTTTTTTTCACCGTCTATACTACCATTACTCAAAAACTGCTGAAAGGATTTTTTTTATATCACATCTGATAGCGACTTTCAAAATTTAACCAAAGTCTGCCCTTAAGTGAATACGGCGGCCGGATGAATACATTTAGAATTGTCCAACAATGAACTTCATCATAAGTGGAAATCCGTACCCTGCCATGCTACAGTATAATGTTTTATAATCTACACAAATAATAATAGTATGGAAATATCAAAATCAATGAATAACTATCGATAAACACTCAATGAAGTCTTCCGAGATAGTACTTCTGTCATTAGATTGCATGGCAAGATTTGTCCATTCCATCCGTTCCACCAAGGTATTCTTATCGTCAGAATCCGATGATTTGACGTCGTGTCACTCAAGTGCTCCAAGAGTTGTTTCGTAACGTCAAAATCGAAAGCTAAGTCATCGAAGGAAACCTCCGGAGCATACTGCAGCGTACACATTTTCTCTGCGAAGCTAGAACTAGGCGCGAAAATATAACCAAAAAATTGAACCATTGTTCATATCAATAATGTTATATCCGGAACTGTGAGGTTCATTAAATAACGAACAACTTTTCACTGTATATATATATGTTTATTTCACATTCTGAGGAACGTCTTACTTCGAGCGAGGATTCAAAGGAAGAGAGGGAAAAGGTGTGCTGGTCAGTTATATATATCACGGTGGCGCTATACACAGCCGTAATAGCGTTTACGTACGTCTACCTACTGTTGGTAATGTCATACACTACACTCCTTCCCTCTTACATTCATTTCTCCTTTTGTCAATTGAATTACAAAATATTTATTGATATACTAATTGATATTAATATCATTGTCATTTTCTATTCCACACAAGTCTCTTTTTTTTATATATATATCAAAAATTATATACAGTCATTATTACGATAGTTTATATATTCAGTCTTTGGACTGGTTTTTTAATACGACTAGAACGACGTAATATTTGCTCACAATCAGACGAACTACTCTTACCATCAGTTTGCGTTTCAGTATTTTTACCAAAACATTTACTCTCTATAATATTGTCTGATCTACTCTGGATTATCTTTGGTATCGATTCACGTCTAGGAATGTTTTGTTCATTACTCTTTTCCTCAACAACCTCATCGCTTATTATTTCCATCGCCTTTTCAGGTATTACCTCCATTACAGGTATATCACTCTTACTGACTAGTGGTTCATTCACGCTTCTAGCTTCCCTTCTGATCACCTGACTCAACACTCTTTCACTCTCATCTTGCTGTTTAAGCTCTTGGCTACACTCTCGCATTTGATCTACATGTCGTTTCCAAATCAAGCCGTTTTCAGTTATGACCTGATATGTGATTGGAGTCAGTTTACTAATTACTCGTGCTAGCAACCACGAATTAGAACTGTAATCCCTCACCATGACCCTGTCATCAACTTCAAACTGCACTCTGCGAATTTCGCGAAAATTATGCTTTTGCTTAAGTCTTGATTCTGTTCCACTTTGTCTCGTAGCGTTGGTCTAATCAAATCCAAACGCGTACGAAAGACTCGACCAGTTTGCAACTCTGCAGGGCTGTAGCCTGTCGTTGAGTGTTATGTAGCTCGGTAATAGAACAAGAACTTTAACAATGCTTCTTGTTTATCCAAGCCTGACTTTAATAATATTTTAAATTTCCTTTTGAAAGTCTTAACCATATTCTCCGCTGCACCGTTCGATGCTGGATGATATGGCGCCGTCCGAATATGTATCACACCATAACTGACAAGAAACTCTGCGAATTCTTTTGATGCAAACGCAGGACCATTATCCGTAACCAACCTGATTGGAAGTCCCCAAGTAGCAAAGTAATCCTTGAAACTTAGTATCGTCTGTCTTGATGTGATATCATTCATCAGCCTAATATCAACCCATTTTGAGAAAGCGTCAATTATCACTATATACATTTGATTGTTAATTGGACCTAAGAAATCGGCATGAAGTCTCTGATTCGGTGCATCTGGCCAACTCCATGGATGTAAGATTGCCCTTGGAGGGTTATCAGCATTCTCCAAGCACAACTGACACGCCTTACTAATACCTTCAATTTCTTTGTCAATACCTGGCCACCAGATGTACGACCTTGCCAACGACTTCATCCGAACTATTCCCATGTGTACTTCATGTAACTCCTCTAGCATTCTCTTTCTTAAACTATTCGGTACAACAACTCTGTGTCCCCACATCAAACAGTCGTTTTCAATAGCCAATTCTTCTTTACGATCTTTAAAAGACTTGAACTCATTGTCAACTTTTATCGGCCAACCCGATCTCACAAACTAATACATAATTGAGGTGAGTAAACTCGTCATTATCTCTATCTCCTTCCCTCTTAGCTTCAAAATCCATTCGTGACAAATAATCTGCACTCACATTATCAATACCTCTGATGTGTTTAATTGTAAAATCATATCCCAGGAGTACTACTGCCCAGCGTTGAAGTCTACTTGCCGCCATTTGCGGAATACCTTTTTTAGGACCGAAAATGTGGATCAAAGGTTTATGATCTGTTTCCAATTCAAACTCTCCACCGTACAAATACTGATGAAAAGTTTTGACCGCAAAAACTATTGCTAAGGCTTCTCGGTCGATCTGAGAATAGTTTTTCTCAGCCTTAGTTAAGGTCCGCGAAGCAAAAGCTATTGGTTTAACTTCATTGTTCTTGAACACGTGAGCCAACACAGCACCAACCCCCGTTGGTGAAGCGTCGCAAGTTAATTTAAGCGGTAAATTTGAATCAAAATGCACTAACACCCCGTGTGAAGTCAAACAATTTTTTGCTTGGGCAAATGCATCATTGCATCTTCTGCTCCAAAACTACTTCACATCTTTCTGCAGCAAACTATACAACGGACCAACTACTTGTGAATAATTTTTTATGAACTTTGCATAAAAATTAATCATACCGAGAAAAACCCGCAACTGCTTTTGATTAGTCGGCACTGGAATATCCAAAATTGCTTTGATACGATCTTTTGAAATGTAAATTCCGTCTTTGTTGATCACATAACCCAAAAACTGAACTTCATTCTCGAAAAGCTCACATTTACGTTTTTGAGCCGTTAATCCACATTCCCGAAGCCTGTTCAAAACCTCTCGTAAACGTTCATCGTGAACGTCACGAGTTCGACCCGATATTAGGATATCATCATAAAAGCAAACAACCCCGTCAATACCCTTCAACGTTCGTTCGATCTCTTCTTGAAACAACCCTGGTGCTGGAGAAACTCCAAAGCACAATCTATTATAGGCAAATAGTCCTCTGTGGGTTGATATCACAACTAATTTTTTAGACTCCTCGTCCAGTTCAACTTGTTGATAAGCTCTCGATAGATCAATCTTTGAGAAAAATGGTCTTCCCTTAATTTTAGCAAGTAAATCTTGAACACGTGGTATTGGGTGTCTATTTTTCTTTAAATTCGGGTTCAATGTTATTTTAAAATCACCGCACAAGCGAATATCGCCGTTATCTTTTTTAACAATCGGAACAATAGGTGTTCCCCAGTCGCTATCATCTACTGGAAATAAAATTCCGTCTTTAATCAATCTGTCAAGTTCTTTGTCCACTTTAGGCAATAGAGCATAAGGTATCGGCCTCGGTTTGCAAAATACCGGAGTCGCGTCTTCTTTCAACTCTAATTTAAATTTTCTCTTTGTGTATTTTCCCAGCTCATCGGTAAATACATCGCTGTACTCCTGCATAACCTCGTCCATAGCAAATTTAGCATCTTGACAGTATTTGATTTCGTGATTGGATTGTTTACCCGAATTCAAGCTAAACAGACCCAACACCCGTACCCATTCTCGACCTACGATTGGAATACTGTTACCTTCAAAAACAAATAACTCTAGACCTTCAAAAGTCACATTGTCGTACTCTGCCTTAACCAACAGTAAGCCTAACGGTATCATTAAATCTCCCTGGTACGATTTGAAACAACGTTTTGTCGGTAACAATTCCAATCGCTTCAAATCTTCGGTCTCCTTGTAAACCTTTTCCGATATAGCCGAAATAGCAGAGCCTGTATCAAGTTCAAACTTCAAGAAAACATTTTCAACTTTTAAATCTATTAAAATTGGCGCAGTTTTAGCTTCGTTAACTGCTACATCTTCTTTTTGATCCATTTCATCATCGTCTAAGTGAAAAAGTTTTTCAAGCTCGTCGCTAAAATCTTGCGTTTCGTCAATAAAATTGTGACTCTCCTTTTTTTGAAATTTCTTTACTCCTTTAAAATTCGAAAAATTACCGTTACCTTTAAAAGCTCTACCTTTACTCGCATTACAGTTCTGATTATCATCGCTACTCTTATTACGACACATATATGCCAAATGACCTTGTCTATTACAGATATTACAACTAAACCTTTTGTATCGGCAGTCCTTTGTCTGGTGATTCTGTCTTCCACAGCACGAACACGTTGTTGTCGATCCTGGTAATCCGTTGCGTCCTGGTACCGTGCAGCCTTTGTCTTCGGGTGAAAATTTCTGATGTTATGAAAAGGCTGACCTTTGTCCGATGTCGAACCACCCATCTGAACAACATCTTTTGCCGCTGATTCGAGTGCTGTTGCCAACTCGACTGCTCTCTGATATGTTAAACCAGCTTCACCCAACAATCGTTTTTTGATTGCCGCACTTTTTAGTCCCCATACGAACTGGTCACGTAAACTGGACTCAAGATTGTCTCCAAAATCACACAAGATCGAAATTTGTTTTAAATTCGCCAGATACTGTTTAATACTTTGACTGTCTTCCTGTCTGCATTCTTTGAATTTATAACGTACGGTTATTACACTTTGTGCTGCAAATGTCCTTTTAACACCGCACGTAATTCACTCAAGGTTTTTCCGGATGGCAATGCCGGAGTACACAAATTCCGTAATAACGAATAAGCTTGCGGTCCGATTAACGTTAAAAACAACGACTTTTGTTTCACTTCTGCCACATTATTTATGATAACGAATTGCTCGAAACGTTCGATCCATAATTCGAAATCTTCCTTCATGTCAAATTCTCTCAAATGACCGATTTGACCCATGGTCGACGACGCTAAACTCTGTCTCAATTCCGTTAAATACGTCGTAGCTTCTTTCAATTGACTTCTTGCAGCGGTGATTGCCGTACTTTCTTCTATCATCTTTTGATGTTCCCGCAGCATTTGTGACCTTTGCTGTTCCAATTGTTTCCTCTGTTCCTCAATATCTGCCAAATGTTTCCGTATAGTTCCTTCATCCATCTTTGCACGTTTGAAATTTTCCGTTTTCGCGATCTCTTTATCACGCTTTCTTTTACTTTTATTTTCGCTCATTCACTTTATATAACCGAAGTTTTCCTCGTCGCCAATTGTTATATCCGGAACTGTGAGGTTCATTAAATAACGAACAACTTTTCACTGTATATATATATGTTTATTTCACATTCTGAGGAACGTCTTACTTCGAGCGAGGATTCAAAGGAAGAGAGGGAAAAGGTGTGCTGGTCAGTTATATATATCACGGTGGCGCTATACACAGCTGTAATAGCGTTTACGTACGTCTACCTACTGTTGGTAATGTCATACACTACAAATAAGTTCTGCGGAAACAGACGTGTTCGGTGGACAGTTTAGAACCGAAACGTAACTCATGAAACTGTGTAGGAAATGTGTAAGGAGCTCTATAACCGCCTTCAAGCGTATTCTGAGTTACGTCCGCTCTAGACTGTCCGCCAAGATATACGTCTGTTATTCCTTAGGACTCGTTGCATATTAATATATCGCTCGTCCCAATTAATATTTTTACACAAGAGAGAGCATGATGCGAACGTTCAACATCGTAGAGTATTATTTCAATTCAATTACAATATAGCACGGTCAATCCCATATGTTATGTATTGACAAATTTCAATGACTTTATGTTATTCTCTTAGAAATCATATATCCACTATCATAAATAAGTGGTCAATAACGTCACATTGTCATAATATGCTCAGCGGTAACAATAATTGACATACGCGAATTCGTAATAAAAACTCTTGTTGACCGCTTCGTCAACCTAGCAGAACCTAACCTCACTTAATCTGACAGCCGCACTAGCAGCCGCCATGGACCGACGGTCGGTAACTTGACGGCCATAGACAATGTTGTTTCGTCTGTTTGCATGTATTATACTAGATAGACCGGAAACTCTGCGATATTTCAGCACCATGTAACTTCCCTATTACTCGAACGACTTTCTATAGTATTATGTATTCAGAATTTGGAAACGACGTATGACGGAGGAAATGAGATTGGCGATGAAACGGGGTATTAGAAATCTATAATTGATCATATCTAAGCTCTCAGTTAACTGATTACGTTCAAATTGGGCTTAAATGAGAGTTTTTCGAGTCCAGATTCAGAATCTTGCATGCAAAACGCAATATTTTTCACGGAGACGGAATAAACACGACTTAAAAATTACCGTTCGGCCGAAACAGAGTTCGCTCGGGTATATAGAGCCGTTGAGTCTCTCGCGCGTAAAAAAATTTTTTTCTAATGTACTTGGCTCGAGACTGCTTGCTTGTTGAACAGTTGGCGAATACATTTTTCTCAGTCAGAGATGGAAGGGCATAACCGTCGATACTAACGACCTTTCACCATTACTCGATTAATTCAGCAATTTTCACTTTTCAGACGATATTTGAACATTTTTCCCGAAAATATGGAGCCAAAAAAAATTGACATTCCCTTTTACCTTCACGCGTGGTAAAAATTCGTTTTTACGGCACAGGCATTATCAATAAGTCACTTCTTAACGCCTGTTTTCGTTCCGGCAAGTGGCACTTTATACCGCTAAGTTCAAAGTTGCGGTATAAAGTCTTTATTCCGCAAATTTGATGCGCAGTTCGAAGTGCGCATGTCAAAGTTGCGGAATGAAGTCTTTATACCGCAGCTTACCCCCTCTCTACTACCTTTTACAGCAGCTCCTATACGCAGTTCGTGCGAAACTCAACTGGCGTCAAAGTGACTATTAATGCGTTTGCCCTAAAAAATATTGTATGGGGCGCGCGCAGAAAGTAACTGTTCAGCAAGGTTATGTTTTTAGTACTCGCCGTTGCTTTATAAGGCTCGCCGAATAAACAGTTACTTTCTGCGCATGCCACATAAATATCTATTGAAAATTTCTTATACAAACAGGGATAAAATTTACAAACCCTGGTGATTGAAATGAAATTAATGTAAAACATCTTGAAATAACAACTTTCATATTTCTCAGTTTTCAATCACTATGTATCTCAATATTGATACGGTGCTATTAAATTTATGAAACTGTTTTGGAGAAATTCAAAACATGTTATGATTCATTTTTAGTTTTCAGTGACTGTCATTGAAAATTATAGCACGTTATAAAACTTGTATGAGGGAATATAAAATTTACGGAACTGTATTTTGGAATTTAATATGCATATTTTATATTAAATTTCAAAACAGTTACAAAATGCAATTACGCATTCATACTCTTGAAATATTACTCATTCGAGCTTTCATTCCTCGTAATCGTTCACTCTCATAAATTCTCTCTCTAAATACTGATAGATAGAATTGCCTCTAACATTTTTCATACAAAATAATCGCTCGCTCTGTGTAGTATACGTACATCACGAATAATAAATTTGTGCGGATAAATTTTCAACCGACAAGGAGACTAGGGACCTTCGATGTCGCGGATCGGGTTCCCGTTTCACGTGGTGAAAGTTTAAGACCTCCGAATTAACGTGGTTTTTGATTTTTGATCGAATAGGCCTTGGTTGCTGAGATATCGCGATTCAAAATTTAGAGATTTTCGGGCGGAGTGGGGCTCGCGCGTCTACTCCGTTGAGCGTGCACGCTGGAACCAAGAGCTGGCGTAGCTGAGGCGGTAAGACGACGGACTGGAACGCTGAAGGTTCACGGTTCGCGTCCCCGCACATTTTTTTTTTCTTTTTTCAATTTATTTTCCATATATCTTTTCAATCTCTCATAAGACTTTGCATGCGCAAGTCAGTAGTGTTTATAGGTACTTGTAGTTTCATAGAAAAATCAGAGTACATATTCCGGGTATGTGTTATAGAAAATCCTGCAGGTGGGTCAGGTCATGCAATATTCCAGGTATCCATGTGTTATGGGAAATCCTGCAGGTGGGCCAGGTCATGCAATATTCCAGGTATTCATGTGTTATGGGAAATCCTATCGGTAGTAGTGAAGAAGAGTCAGAATGATTGCGTGGCACAAAATTTGCATGTATGTCCAATACATTAATTATTTTTTAAACAATTATATTTCTTACGTAATCTTATGTTTTGTTATATGAGTGCCTGTGTTATTAGAATAACCATTCTATCATATTATTATATATATAAATCTACAGATCTCGCGTGTAACGCAAGCATCTGAGGCATTGAAAATGTCCCCTGTTTTATCGTCTTTGTGCATTATGTTTTGACTATATTTTGTTTTGTTGCCTTTGGATTTGCTACACTTGGATCAATTTAAAAAAAAAAATGGATGCTGGTACAAATTCCGAACGATCAAAAACAGAACCGCCGATATCTCGATTTTTTCCATACGAATCTAAAAATCACGGAACATTACAAGAACGATTTTTTGCTTATCGACGTGCCTAAAAAATCGAACAGCTGTATCAGCGAAAGGGTTATTTATTTGAACGTTCAGTGTTATTTTGTATCAGGAACGGGGAGTAGTAGGGTGAATAAGAAGACCCCGTATCAGTTTAAGCGAGTTTATTAAAATACAGAACACAACGCTCGCGTGGGGCACCGGCTACACACCGCCATACTTTCTTACACTCACGCAAACCATGACTACCAACTTCGCTCTACCGTGCCCCGCACGCTCTCTCGTGGCGACGGTTACAAGCTCTTTCCTGGACAAAACATACCGGTCCTTGTTTGACCATTTTGCACATCCTCCCACCTTGAGGCTTGGACTCAACGATACTACCACCGTTTATTATAATTCTGAGATACATAAAATATGCCTTACAAATTAAACGCTGTACTTTCATGTTTTAATGGAAAATAAACAAACAATACCTTAAAATTAAAACAAAAAACACACCTTACTTGTAATAATCCGGTTTTTTACAGATACGACCACTCCTAGTTTTAACAATATTTCCGACTGGTTCGGGTTCTACTTCTTCGACGACGGATTTTTCGCTTATCGCTTGTTCCTTTCTTTGCAATAAATCCATCTCATCTGCGTCGTCGCAACGGATCTCTAAGGGGTAAATACGCTGTAACGGACGTTTTAACCATCCATATTTAGTTTTCAGTACAGCTACTCGCGCAACTCCATCGCGACCTTGAATCAACTTTTCGATTTTCGCTAAAGGCCAATCAATCCGTTTTTTGTTATCATCGCCGATTAAAACAATATCACCGCTTTGTAAGGAACGAAATTCCTTTTTCTTCATACCTCGGTCGAAAGTACGTACTTCCGGCATCGGTATCGAAGCAGAAAGCCTAACTTTCATGCATTGGTAGAACTACACGCACGCCCTCTGTGACAGCGGGAGCGAAAACTTACTCGCACACACCGATACCCAATATACGAGACGCCCGCTTCGAGTTTTGTCACTTAGTCACCCAACAATAATTCAAGACTGGATGAATTATATATCAATCGATGCGGAAAAATCCCCCGAACAGCATATCAAAAACGAGACAATGTCTCTAGACAGTAAATTGTTGAAATTATTAAAAAACTATCAATATTTTGGGCAGTACCGCCAAAATCATGCACTGTTCCAATGTCACTTGTCGGATTGGAAAAACAAAAATACCACGTTGTAGGGGAGAAAATCATCTACAAATTCGAAGTGGGAACCGATATTGTACGACCTATAGTATTCCACGTTATTAATTTTGCAAGAGTTTTCTGACAAAACTACGCCTAACGATCAGCTGGTCCGCTCGGCTCGCTTCGGTCCGTTCCACGCTGCGCGGGAACCATGATATGTTGTTTGGGGGATTTTTTCACATCGATTGATATATAATTCATCCAGTCTGTAATTATTTTTGGGTCAAAGGCTAGATTGACTAGACTATTCTGCAGCCAGCCAGAATGGCAAACTTCTGTTACTCTCGCTCTCGCTCTCGCAAATAATATTACCTAAACTTGATACATACGTACCTGAGGGAGTACATGCAGCATTTTTTCATCTGAATCTCTGAATTTACATGCTGCGCTATTATTATTGCCATCTATGATTACACTAAGAATCATTATGTGTACAGTGAAATCTACATCACCTAAATGTCCCTCGTTCTATTGTTTTTGTTCTTTTATTATTTATTTCTTCAACTTTTCATTACGCACTTCCGTTGCATTGCTTCCGTTGCATCGCTTCCGTTGCATCGCTTCCGTTGCATCGCTTCCGTTGCATCATTTCAAGATTTGACCCCACAGACCGCACTACTGACCCGAAAACGGGAGCATTTTCAATGCTAATAATAATATAATGATAAAATCTACAGACCTTGTGTGTAATGCAAGCCTCTCCAGGCATTGAAAATGTCACCTGTTCTCTCGTTCTTCGTGCATTTTGTTTTGATATATTTGTATCTGTCGCATTTTGATTTGAATTCTCTTAAAATAAAGTTTAAACAAAATCTAATCCTGACAGATCGATGATCGGTAACAATCTGATAGATTAACCATACATTTGGATCGGTCACAATCTGACACATCGATCATCCATAATCTTCTTCCATTTTTCTTCCTACTTTCATCTTTTGTCTTCTGCAAACTTTTTTCATCCGCATTGTTGTTACTTTCGTTTTGCACGCATTTCTGTCCCGTTCACATTTTTGTTGCAGTTTAACATTTGATCCCCTATAGGGGAAGGTGGGGCGGAATGGCCAGGTGGGGCTAAACGGCCAACCAAAAAAAAAATGACTTACTCGCATTTTCGCATCAAGGGAGACCGTACGAAACGGTATGCAACGTGACTTCGCTGACAGTCATCAAAAATTTTCAGGGTGGGACTAAACGGCCACCTAAAAAAAAAGTGAGGAAACTGCATTTTCACGTCGAGGCGAGTGAGATAACACTATATGCAACGTGGTTTCACTGAAAACGATGCAAAACCGAAACGGTGGGGCAAAATCGCTCATTCTCTTTCATCCACTCTATAGTTTATGTTAAGGAGGCTCGAGCACTAACGGATTTTGCGCAGAAAAAAATGATTTTTTAGTATATTGTAGATGAAGTACGCATTGTCACGTATGCGAAATTTCAGACCAGGTCACCGACTAAATAAGCGAATTAAAAATTGTTGAAAATCAAGTTTTTAACACAGCTCTTATGGAAGGATCACCCTTGCGAGACTTGGGCCAAGTCATATCTCTGCATTCACCACGCAGATGTTGACGAAAAACTAGAGTAATGTTGATTGGATCATAAGAATTACAAATACAACAATAAATGTGGGGTTACGGACTCCGATGAAAAGATATTAATTGTTAAAGGGTCGACAAATTGGTAGTTGAGAAAGGTCCAGTTACCGCGTCGGGAATCGGCAGCGTCGCAAATATCACGTGGTCTGTGTATGGCGTAAAAGCGCATGCGTGAGAATTAAATTTCCCGAGCTAGAGTACAGCTAACCTATTTATTGAAATCTGTCAGTGACTGACGTTTACTGTTTAGGCAGGTTATGTTCATTCATCGCAATAATAAAATAAAAAAATACGAATAGATTTCTGACATTTTTTTTTATTCGTCACAATAAGTATAATAGAATATTCGTATTGCACGGTAAACACAAATCTATGAAATTGTGTAAAACAATAAAATAAAGCCATTAGAACGAGAACGTATTCTTTAACTGTTCGAAAGAGTTACGTATTCTTTAGCCGCCCGACTATTTTATTGATAATTTTTTTGCTTTTTGTAACTCTCGGTTTACCTCCAGTGTCTTCAGCTAATAATATAAAGACCCCCTCATCTCCACCAGTTTCGAAAGCTTGCTTTAGTATTGCCTCATCAATTCCAGCTTTGGATATTTTCGTTCTCATGTTGTCTGAGATTTCGGTAAATTTTTCCAAAGATGCCTTATTGCACGCATTTTTTTTTGCTGTCTCATCAGATTTTAGAATGCATAAAACGCTTCTCGTGTGTTTCACCAAGAGCGATTTATCAATACCCACAGCTTGCAATAATTTCAGCAATACTTGGACATCGTTGATCGCATTATGAGCGTCTTGCGCGTTGTTGCAGTCAACGTAGTCTGCAGCGAGTGCTTCCTGAGTGAATTTTTGCTTGTTTGTCTTTCGGTCTGGAAGTTTATCTCGGAATACAGGCAGTGTGTCTGCGAAACCCTTTACAACTGCCATAAATTCATCAATCGCACCTAAATTTGCTGCCAGCTGCAGAATCCTTGGCGCATCAAATCTACCCATCAAACAATACAATTTAAGAATATGTCGTATAAAAATCAGAATAATCATACAAGAAGAATTATCACCTAAAGCCGTTGTGTGCCACTAGGATAACTGATTGGCCTCGGGATTTAAGGAACGTGATAAAATTGGTAAAAGCAGTTCTCGCTGGCACTGTATCTAATCTTACATCTCTCAAGTACATTTCTCCATTTGCAACTCTTAACCCTGTGACTTGAGCTGCTCCTGGCGTCAAGCCTTTCGATGGTATTATGTATGAATTGAACAGGCCGTTCTCGGTACAGGCAGCAATCTATAAGTAAATATATGCAGTTATGTCATTTTCATAAGAATAAGTATACTACAAAAGACATGCATCTATTTGGTTTGGTATGTAACGCCCTCCCTTCTTGACACTGCAGCAGTCTTTGTTGATCTTTCCTTTTTTGAAAACAGCCTCCTTCTCTTATATTCTATAGATTTCCTAGAACTTGCCTGTGCATTTTCATCCTTCAAAAGGTCATTTCGGTTGACTAATTGTACAGCCATATCGGGTTCCATCGCCTTTGCAGATCCTGTAAAGTTGCGTCTGCATTCGTGTTTCTTCTGACTTCCTGAGTCGCAAACCTTGCACTTCTTGCTGCGAGTACAATAGGATAAGACCTTACCCGAATGATAGCCAATGAGCGAACTGTGACCTGTATAATAGAGTATTTATTATTAAAGAAGTCTTCGGGCTCCGCATATCAGTTCCAAAACGTGAATATACATGAGTAAGTATAATGACCCGATAAACTGTTGTAGGCATGACCCGTGCCTCGTTTCTGCCATCCAGCATCAAATGAAGCAATGAGCTTGCTTGGTGGATCAGGCGTAGGTGAAATATTTCCGTTGATATCAAGATTTGAAGCGAGACAAGCATGGTCTCTTGATTGTAAATCCTTTGTGCGATTGCTACGGATGAAAACCAGCTCTCGTCATTCAAACATACATTCAGTATACGTGCCACAAAAAGGATTATGATGTGTATGGCGGGAAGTGTATTCTTCTGATACATTACATTATTACATATATTGAATGAATAATGCAGTATTACAGATCAGTAGAAACTTTTATTATTACGTACAGATTATTGTACATTATACATACAAATTTATTAAAAATAATGAGTTACACTTAGATTCGCAAAATTTTATTGAATTCGATTCGTACAATATCGATGCCAATGATCCTTTCACTCAAAGATTATATCAAATTAATTAATGATAGAGAATAAATTGCTATATTCGCCTGAATAAATTATCAAAGTATAGCTCAGGGGCATACGTATTATTATTTATAATTAAAAAATTCATTCTGTTGTATAATTACATATAAATATGATTTTGTCTTGATTCACTATTAATAAGTATCTATTAATCAGATATACAGAGAAAACCTCCGTTAATAATAAGTAGATGAACTTGTTGATAACCAACATAAATAAATAAATTAGGTGACTGAAGAGTACAAATTGATTTTCAAAAGTATGAAAGACAGACGTCTTGAAATTACTCTGAGAATTTGTAAGTAAAAACTTACTCCAATTTTCAAAATTCAATACAAAAAGAGAGCAACCCAGTCAAGAAACGAATGAATAAATATAGTTTTGTATAATATATAACAGTATAATTTGTAAAAAGTATAGAATTTGATTAAGGAAAGTATCTGATACAGATGACTCACAATTTCTTGGACCATACGTGCTATGTAGAACATTATCGTTTCTAATTGCTACATCTTCTGAATTATTCACAAAAATGTTTGAGTCAGAAAATCATGGGATTGAATATTCGAAGTATTGCGAGTCCTACTACGTTTTCAGATTTCTTTGACTGTAGCATAACTTGCGATAACTGCAAATAGCTGTTCGTCAACTTACTTTTCACCGCTGTTACTATTCATCGTCAGTTCTTTTTCTACTTTTATCCCATCTTTGCAGCTTTCTTTGGCCACGGCTTCGATCGCAGGACCCACGGTTCTTTCGTGTCGCTTTAGCAAGGATGCTGAAACGCTGGGGATATTCATCGACGAACAGATAGTGTTCATTTGAGTTTCACCTATACCGGCATCGATGATTGCTGTAAAAACCAACCAAGTTCTAAATATGATTGAAAAGCGATTAGTAGCATTTTACTCTCGCTCAAGTTGATCTATGTACCAATTGCTGCTTTGAAATTTACATCGTGGCACCGATTTTGTAAATTCAGTTTGTTGGTGTGAACGGCGGTCAAATTCCCACATCGGGCACAAACGACTTTCAAAATGCTGGCAAATCCACACCTCCTCTCACTATCGACATCTCTAAGTGATAATGTCATGTTGCAAGTTTTGCACCACAGCTGCTCTCCTAGCGTGATGAGCTCGACAATTCTCCGCCCCGCGAGGTTATGTTCACTCGCAGAGTTTGAATTCTGGAAGATTTTGAAACCAAACAAATAGATTTTCACGGGTAAACGACTCGTTTTCATTCACTGGTTAAGTAAATATTTTTTTTCACACTGATATGAGTATAATAACAATGATGAAGAATATATAAAAATACAACTAACCTCTTTATCGGCATTTTCCAGCACTCTCTTTCTGGAAGCTTCAAGTGCACGTTTCACCTTCATTTTGACGAACCGTCCTTTCTTTTTACCAGTAGTCATACGCACATTATACGGCATTTTTTTAGAAATAAAACACGAAACTTGTGTATGCCATTAGCAGTATACAAACAACAATCCGAACCACGTGGTTAGGCCAGTGCCATGGTTACCAATGAGTGCGAGGAAGAAATTGAAGGGGAGAGTGGGATAGACAATTGCGACGTTGCCGTTCTTCCTTATGCAGTACCGTAACGTAAAATTATTCTTATTTGACGGTTTTTATTCACCAGTATAAAACTAATAACTCATTCATGAAATTAACTATAATTTGATCGCGAGTCACTGTATCATGACATACTTGCGATATTCTGTAAAAATAGGGAGCCTGGCGTAAGACCCCAAAGAAATCGCCCCTTTGTGCTAGAGCCTCCTTAATATTCTGAAGTTTCGATTGATTTTTGATATGTTAGAATACTTTTTTGTTGTTTATTGACCTAGTTGGTTTTCATTATTTTATTTGAGTTTCAGTAATTCGGATAATCCACGTAAATTCTAGTGCACGAAAAAGAAATTACAAAATTAGTTACTCATAAATTAAACGGAAATGCCAGTAAGCAATTTGCCCCATCGTTTCGGTTTTGCATCGTTTTCAGTGAAACCACGTTGCATATAGTGTTATCTCACTCGCCTCGACGTGAAAATGCAGTTTCCTCACTTTTTTTTTAGGTGGCCGTTTAGCCCCACCCTGAAAATTTGGAGTAGGCGATTTTGCCCCAGCGTTTCGGTTTTGCATCGTTTTCAGTGAAACCACGTTGCATATAGTGTTATCTCACTCGCCTCGACGTGAAAATGCAGTTTCCTCACTTTTTTTTTAGGTGGCCGTTTAGCCCCACCCTGAAAATTTTTGATGACTGTCAGCGAAGTCACGTTGCATACCGTTTCGTACGGTCCCCCTTGATGCGAAAATGCGAGTAAGTCATTTTTTTTTTGGTTGGCCGTTTAGCCCCACCTGGCCATTCCGCCCCACCTTCCCCTACCTCACTGTACACCACGAAAATAGAAGCATATAACTCAACAATAATATTATACGATATTGTTATTACTACAATAAATCCCTGATTTTTAATTTTGTATTGTTTTCGTGATAGTCTTTATTAGCAGATCAATATTCGGTCTACGATGTTATACATCATACGGCATTTGGTCATTTACTCCCTCAGGTACGTATGTATCAAGTTTTAGTAATATTATTTGAATCGAATAATCTGTACACATCTCAAAGAAACCCACAAAGTCAACACCAGCACAGGAATTGACGAATTTCAGTGACGCACGAAATATTTTTTCTCGATATGAAGCAGTGTTTTAGCATCGATGAAACTTCGAGGATATATCCGTCATATCACCCCACATATTGTGTGAAATTTTTGAGAAAATAAAAAAATCACTTTTCGCGAAAATCGGGTTTCCCTAATTTTCGAAAAATGAACGTCATTCCGTCAATTTTCAAAAATCCTCAAATTTTTCTTCGAATTCCAAAAGAGTGCGAAAAACTCTACAAAATGAGACCAAGATGAAGTATGTGCGATGATCCGTTCCGCAGATATACCGTTATTAAGAAAAAAAAGTGTTCCTCTTTCAAGAACTTTGGTAGCGCACTATTAAATGTTCAAATAGCCGTAACTTCGTAGCAAATTTTTTTTTTCCAAAACAAAGAAATACGGGTCGCTTTTTCTTCATCAAACAACAACATATTTCAATTTGAAAAAATTCCGTGACATCACGATTTCCAGCCTGCCCGATTTGAAATGGATTCGGTCTTGAGATATAACCTCAAAACCGGCTTGGACGTTTTATTCCATCTATTTGATGCCTGCCCCCGACCAGCAGCACTCGCTTCGCTCGTGCCTGCAATGTCGGGCAGGCATCAACACTTGTTAAAACGTATAAATCGGTATAAAAATGCAATTAGTCAGCGTACTTTCGACCGGGCATGAAGAAAAATAGTATACACCACGCGGGCAGAAGATTGAAAGCCCTGAACTGCGCGATATGATGCCCTCGGCTTCGCCTCGGGCATCATCACGCGCAGTGCAGGAATTTTCAACTTTCGGCCCTTGTAGTGTAATATACTATTTTGCATTACTTCTAAGTATAAGTTGGCTTAAGTATTCCTTGCGAAAACGTTGGCGTAAATGTTCCATTATTTGCTGCTTCCTCTGATAACTAACCGTTAAATCTATTTTATTAACAATATCTAAATCTAGATTTCCAAACCCGTTGTTCTCGCGAAGAAACGTTGCAGGAGTTAAAGGTCTTAAATCGTCCGCTGCGTTTGAAACATAAGTCAAAGGTCTCGAATTTATTGTACTCTCGCAATCGCAAAGAATCGTACACATTTCTTCATACGTAAGACAACTTTTTCCGAGTACCTTTCGTAAAATAACCTTTACCATACCTACTAGTCTCTCCCACCAGCCTCCCCACCATGGGGCCGAGGGCGGATTAAAATGCCACGTTATTCGCTGTGCTGTACTGTAACTTGAAATCACATCCCAATTCAACTTTTGCAATGCGTTATCCGCACCGACGAAATTCGTCCCATTATCGCAATAAATATCCGACGGACGACCTCGGCGATCAATGAAGCGGCGTAGTGCCATCAAAAATGACATAGACGATAATGACGTGACTAATTCTATGTGCACCGCTCGATACACCGCGCAAGTAAAGAGACAGATCCAACCCTTTTGTTCGCCACGCAGAAACAAAGGTCCTGCGAAATCGACTCCTACTATTTCAAATGTAGCACAGTGTTTCACGCGATTGAGCGGCAAAGGTGGTGGATCTGCCTGCATTGGTTTTACAGAGAAACGTTTGCAAACAACACACGTGGAAATTACTTTTCTCACCGTTTTTCGCATCGACAGAATCCAATATTTCTCTCTTATTTGATACATTACAGACTGCACACCTGCATGGCACATGCGTTCGTGTTCCTCTTGTATAATCAACTCTACAATCTGATGCTTGTTATCTAAGAGTATCGGGTATAAAAAAGGGAATTTATCCTTACGTTCGCTGATTTTTGTTTTCAAACGCAATATCCCGTCGGCGTGCACAAAAATCTGCAATGAGCTTAGCTTCGGATCATTCTTGGGCAAAAACATTGACCTCTGCACACATCTCAAGAATTTACATTCAACGCTACTTACTTCTCGATACGTTATATATTTGTCTTGAGGTGCTTTCTTGTTTGCGATAAAATTCTTAAATCTAAGCATTATCGTGAAAAATTTTATGAATTTTGTATACGACGAGAATTTGTTTATAATGTTAAAATCAACTTCTCCACATGACATTGCTATTTGAGCTGACTTTTTAATCTCACTGTCTATCTCAACTTCGTTTGTTGTGCCTATTAAATTGGGCCAATTTTGCGGAGACTCGCGTAACCACGCCGGTCCCTCCCACCAACGCGATTCGAGCAATTGTTTAGCCTGACATCCACGCGACGGGAGATCAGCTGGGTTCTCTAGACCGGGTACATACTGCCATTTCCACGCCGTCGACAACCTACGTATCTCCTGTACGCGATTCCAAACGTATGTGCCCCATTGATTATCACGATGTAACCACGCCAAAACCGTTGTTGAGTCTGACCAACAGTAAATGGGCACGTTTTCATAACGTAAAGCGCTTACTATCTCGGCGGTCTGGCGACTGGCAATCGAGGCAGCTAACAGTTCAAGTCGCGGAATCGTCGCTTTAGTTAGGGAGGCGAATAGGGGAATTTTCGGTAATACTCGAGCGTGGCAGTTTAAGATATGAGATATACCTTAGACCTAATAGAACAACCTTGTAAAGTATTTAGCTCTATATGTAGTGACGCGCGCCTAGGATAGACGATCAGATTAGTAAAAAAAAATCGATAGTCTGAAATACTCGAGCGCGTCAGATTAAGATATTGGGGGTTGATTTTAGTGTTTTAAGACTAAATTTAACTAATCTGACGATAAGTTCTTGACGCCGCCGAGTTATAGGGTCGCGAACTTGTAAAAAAAAAACGTTAATCCGGCATTCTCGAGCGCGATTTTTATTTTTTTTATTTTGAAGAATATAATCTAAAACTTACTAAAAATACAAAATCTGCCGGTTTCCGCATGACCGGAAGTGTGGAGGAGCCATTTCGTCTTTCGAAAACCGCGTTGCGGCATATAAGTCGCGAACGATACATTTTACAAAAAAAAAAGTTTAAACAAACAAAAAAGGTAATTTTATTTCATTTACGTTGGTTCTATCTATCGCTTTATTGTCATTCTTAAATTCCCCGTTTTATCAAGGAGAAAGAAAGGAAAAAAAGAAACCAAAAAACCTTTTTCGGTCAGATTAAGAGGACCCACCAACATTTTTGTCAGATTAAGAAAATATGCTTTCAGGATACCGAGATAAACATCCCCTATGAAAATCTGACGCGCTCGAGTATTTCAAAAAAAACATTTTTTTTTGCATTTTCAAAAATTCATCGTAACTTGTCGTCACGCCGAAATCGTCAGTTTTTTTAAAGGGAGCTTCCTTGGGGACTACTTAACACCCCTTCCGAAAATCTGACGCGCTCGAGTAAATTTTTTTTTTTTTTGCATTTTTGACTACTTTATATGCCTACCCCCACCACGCAAACCGGCAGATTAGTATACCGTTGTTATCAGAGGCACTTGGGGCATACGTAGTATGAATATCTGACGCGCTCGAGAATGCCCAAGTAACTGTTATTCTTAACATTTTTGAAAAACCGTACACGCCAAACCCACCGCTAAAATGGTTTTTACCATACGAGCTTTTCTTTTCGAAATTATTTTATCTTTCGATTTTGATAGGTCTCGACGGCACCGTTGAATTGCGCCATTTAGCTACCTCGCCTCCCTAACTACTTTCTTGGGTGCGACCCGTGCCTTCGCGGCCATCAGTCGTAGCTCCACTCCCTTCTCGTTCTCGACGCGCAAAAACGTGACTGTGGCGTACGCCGTCTGACTCGCGTCCGAAAACGTATGCAAAGTCAATTGACCCGACCCGAGTTTCCTTGGTATTTCGATTTCACTCAATTGCGTTAATTGATCGTGCCACAGTAGAAATTCTTTTCTCGTACTATCGTCAACCTGCGTATCCCAATCGCTATTCGCTTCACATAATTTCTTCAAAATCAACTTCGGTATCAATGTTACCGGAGCGGTGAAACCGATCGGATCAAAAACTTTGTGGGCTGCTGATAGAATTTTTCTTTTTGTTATCTCCCCGCCGTACCCGTCTAGTAAAGCAGGATTGATTGACAATGTATCGTGTGACTTATTAAATAAGATACCGAGCACTTGCGTAATTTCCTTCTCTGCACCGCCATTCGTATGCTCCCACCCTCTTAATTCGAAACCGCCCTTCGCCATAATTTCTTTAGCTTCCGTGATAAACGAAGTTAATTCCGCGGCTGTTTGTATGCTCGTGACACAATTGTCTACGTAGAACGATTTCGCTAATTTTTTAATAATTGCATCGGACCATACGCCACGAAAACATTCCGGTATAGTGTGAAATAAATGATATTCTAAGACCGCTCCCAATAAAAACGGACTGCACGTGAGACCAAAAACTACCCGCCTATGTCGAAAAACTGTCAGTTTTCCTCTTATGAACCAAAGAAAACGTAAGTAGTTTCGATCTTTCGGATTAATTTCTATCTGTAGAAAAGCCTTGCGAATATCTGCGATCACGCCAATCTCATTTTCACGAAATTTCAACAAAGTGTCAGGAATTAACTCTATCAAATTCGGCCCCTTTTCTAAGCATTTATTGAGAGGGGGAAAACCTTTTTCACTAGCCGAAGCATCGAATACAGGGCGTACTGGCGTAGTACTATCAGGTTTCACTACGGGACGATGAGCTAAACAGGGAGAGAAATCGTCCAACTCATATTCAGGTACAAGTTCGATAATGCCCTGGTCAAGCCATTCCATCAAAACTTCATCGTAAGCATGATACAACTCACTCTTTTGAAGTTTCTTTACTGTGCTTTCCAGCCTACTCTTACACAACTCTAAGTTTTTTGAAACTGGAGCATGATCCTCGACCCAAGGCAAATCAACGCTATACTGTTCGTTTTTGTAAGAGACAGTATTCATAAAATTTTCTTTGATCGCTTTTTCTTTTGCAAGTTCTTCGCTTTTTTCAATCGGATCTTTTATCCCTAAAACATCCAACTCCCACAAGTCTGATATTTTGGCTTCCTTGACAAACATAGACATAATATTCAAGCTGCAGTCTTTCCTCTCGTTACCTGGTGCTTTCCCCATAATAACCCAGCCCAAATGAGACTCGAACGCCGTTACACCGTTCTGCAAATCATACTTATTTCCCGTGAAAAGCTTGCCCGCAACGTCGGCGCCAATCAAAACATCAATCGAATCATTGTGGTATGTGTTATTATTTTCCAGATCCGAGAGAGAAATATTGTTCCTGTTTAATTCGTCGAGCCAATCAGCTCGTTTTATTCTAGGTATTTCAGCGCAAATTACCTTTTCATTCATGACTTGAAAATTGCACGCGTACTTATTATCTAAACTTTTCATCCGAGCAAGATAAATATCGTGCAACTCTGTATTGGAACTCGCGCCTCCAAATAACGCGTGTGTTACTTCGCGTTTACCGACTGGTTGATAATCCAAAAATTTTGCAACGTCGGAACGAATGTACGATCTCTGCGAACCCTGATCAATAACCACGCGTGCAATTTTTTGCTTAGACCCGGAATATAACGTGACGCGTAACTCGTAAGGTCTGTAAATATACGTCAGGTGAACTACAAAAATTCGTCGCCGCTAGTGTGTTCCGTTGGCTCGTTTTTCTCGGATTTATCGTTCTTCGGCTGACTCGCATTACTTGACTCTTTATCTTTATCTAATTCTGAGCACACGAGAATCGAATGGCGACCGCCGCACCACGCGCACGTTACTTTTACTTTGCACCGATTCGACCGATGATTTGGAATCAAACATCTAAAACAGCAATTGTTTTCTCTTATTACCTTTTTTCGATCCTCTAACGACAGCTTCTTTGCTTTCTCGCAACTCGTGTTACCGTGATTTTCGCCGCAAAATATACATTTTCTACCCTTTTGTTCGCTCGAAAATAACGTGCTCGCCGTTGCTTGCTCCCTCGATGTCGTCCCCTTGCCGTCTTTACTTTCTCTTCTTATGTTAGTCTTGCCTCTTTAATTCTATCAGTTAGTTGTGAGTTTAATTTTCTTTTTATTGTATTTAGACATATGTATCTCACCATTGCCCAATATTGCTATGGGTATAAATAAAGATTATTATTATTATTATTTCTGCTTGCCTTCCTTTGACTTTTCTTTCTTGTCCCCTGGTGCTGCTGCGAAGTGGTTGACAGCCATGTTTATCCGCTCTTCATTTGTAACCTCGATTCTCAAAAACTCCAGAAGCCTCGTCAATCGGTCTGAGCTCTGAGCGCCATCTGCCTCTCGATTGTCGTGGTCGACCGCTGAGCTCAACGGTGATCGTTGCCATGTTCGTAGAATTTCCTCTGGGAGTGACGATTCGACGAGCGGGTAGAGCATCGTCGCACAGTTGTCGGTTTTGACGCCTAATGTGTCCAACGCGCGAATGTGCGCTGACAATCTGTCATAGATCGATGCGACATCTAGCTGCTCTCCCTTTTTTCTCGTAGCATTTTGTATCGCCAGAGTCAAAAGTTCTCTCGTGTAAAACTCAATCAATAGATCGTCTCGTCCGTACCGACTTTTGAGACTCTCAAACGCTGGATCGTAGTTTTCAGCTGTAGTGGGGAAACCGTAAACGATCTCGAAAGCTTTGGAATCGGCGAGCATCATGCCTTTCAGGTACTCGAGCGTGTCCTCTTTCGAAAGCGTGGCGTCCTCGTGATACTTCCGGTAATGTGACCAAAACTGCAGCCACTTATCGACACCGCCGCCATATTTCGGTACCTCGAGCGTGGGTCGCTTGTACGGCTTTTCAACGCGTTGCACAGGTTGATTACCATTCACTCCCCCATTCACTACACGCGTCGTATTCGTACTGCCCAAATATTTCACTCTGGCTTCCAAATACTTCTTTTTGTATTCGTCGTGTCCTTCGATTTCTTTGACAAGTTCGGTGTCGTCCGCGCTGGCCGACAATTCCTCTATAAATCTCGAATTCGCGAACTCTAGCTCTTGCATTCTCGTCTCGAGCAATTGTAACGCGACGTGCCTATCGTCGGCCGTAACCACCGCGTTATTGCATTCTGCGACGAAGACGTTAAGACTCTTTGAGAAGAGCGTACGTTGTACGGTTCTCTGTCTCTTCGCGCCCTCCATCTTTTTGGTTAGCCGCGCACACGACACAACTTTTAACAATTACTCCCTCCCGCGTCCTGTCACGGTCGCCAAATGTTATTTTGTATCAGGAACGGGGAGTAGTAGGGTGAATAAGAAGACCCCGTATCAGTTTAGGCGAGTTTATTAAAAATACAGAACACAACGCTCGCGTGGGGCACCGGCTACACACCGCCATACTTTCTTACACTCACGCAAACCATGACTACCAACTTCGCTCTACCGTGCCCCGCACGCTCTCTCGTGGCGACGATTACAAGCTCTTTCCTGGACAAAACATACCGGTCACGGACTTATGGACGGAGCGATAGCTTGCGGGGCCTGTGCCAAAAGACGGAAGGGGAATACGTCGGTCAGCCATTTTGATAGGTGACATCTATATCCAGATAACAATTGTGCGACGCACGAAACTATCACGACGTGCGGCTCACGCCGTGCGGGTGTTATGAGTCGCACCTGATCATCACGACGTGCAACTCACGTCGTGCGGGTGTTATGAGTCGCACCTAACCATCACGACGTGCGACTCCCGACGTGCGGGTGTATGAGTCGCACCTAACTATCACGCGTGCGACTCATACACCCGCACGTCGTGAGTCGCACGTCGTGATGATCAGGTGCGACTCATAACACCCACACGGCGTGAGCCGCACGTCGTGATAGTTTCGTGCGTCGCACAATTGTTATCTGGCACGTAGTGTACCCCTCATGTGCGACGCACAGCGTGCGGTCATTATGCCGTCGGGGTATTCGACATAAGATGATCGATTAATAATATTTTACCATACACAGTATTTTGAATTTTCTGTATATTTTGGTAAATTTAGTACTTATTAATTGTATTGTTGGCCGTATTGACCGATGAATTATATTTCACATGAAGTCATTCGTTGTCATAAGGCAGTTTGGCGCAGTAGGTAGGGCGTACGACTAGACATCTGAGCGGTCAGGCGAACACGGTTCGAATCCCGGTTGGGACAAAAAAACACAGTGGGCATCGAGCGGAATTTTTTTTTTTTCTTTCAAATTATTTTAATGGTTTCACCACATTATTATTTTTCGTGATAAAATTTACCTCAATCGTACAATCCCTACGTCGTTTTATCGGAATAATGAGCAACCGCACAATGCCCGCACGCGTGCGTCCTCACGACGTGCGAGCGTTATATCCATCAAATGAGGACGCATCTGTATGTTCTCCTGCGCGCACGCTATGCGGATAAACCCGCACGCGTGCGCGCACTATGCATGGACTGTGTGGGCATTTTGTTATCTGGGTAGATATAGTACGCGTATACCACGGCGTGTACACCGTACACACACTGTTTGTTTTCAGGTTCGGGTGGATATTCCAAAACAAACAGCAATCATAAGTGACAAGGGTTGTAATAAATCTTTTCAGTAGAATTGAAAAGTGATATCAATCCAACCACGTGCTCACAAATATGTTTTGATAATTTTAGAGGTTAGAATGTACGATAAATTCATACTCAACTAGATTGTTTATTATTTTTCGTTTGTAGTCTTGTAACCAACATGCCTCACCGTGCGGCAGTCGGTTGCACGACCAAATCCAGCGCAAAAAGCAAGTTAAATGCCATAATTCACCGGTAGGAAGTATTATTTGGAGCGACTGGTTTGAATATGGCGCATAAACGTCACCTATCAATATGGCCGATATGCTACCTAATGTACTCCCCGGATAATCACCCCCCCTTGCGCATAAACTCAGGTATCGCTCCGTCCATAAGTCCGTGATACCGGTCCTTGTTTGACCATTTCGCACATTCAGTCATTCTAAAAATTTGTTATGCGATAATCAATATTCAGGGAAAACGAAACATCGATTTTCAAAATAACGATATTCTGGCCGATCCTTATAATAACCCATTTCACATTTCGAATCGTTGTTAATTTCACGTTACGACATTTCGCACGTTCTATTTTTTGGTCTTTAGGAATTTCGACCGCGGGCACTCTTGTGACTCAAGTTTGTGACGATTTGTATATTAAAAAACTAAGAACGGACGATTTTAATAATAAGAGTGACAATTAATAAGAAAAGTGACGTAAAGACATTTAAACTGCGCGCCAGAAGTTTGACGAACGTGGTTGCGAAATAAAGTGGACTGATTAGTGTGGTCAATAGGCGAACGCCGGAAGAGACCGGTAAATTCTCTCTCTTGGGAAAGATGTCGAACGAAGCAGACGTGCTAAACTAAACTCTATACAAAATTATTAAACCAACATGTTTAATTGAACTTCAATCGCTTGAATTATCGTAAAACAATTCAGAAGTAAACTTATCAACTCAAAGACACTGTATACTGGGAGTAAACGTACAAAATCAAGACACTAAATATCGGGAGAAAACCCAACAAATCAAGACACTGAAATTTCGAGAGTTAACTCATTAAATCGTAATCGACGTAGCAAGAAGCAATCCAAAGATCTAGGGCTAAAAATTGACTTTCATACGATCATTAACAACCTAAACGACGCAAAGAAGATCGACGTAGAAGATAATTTGGAGGATTTGAGACGCTAGCGAGATTCGACGACATGTGCTGAGCCGCATCCATAACCCTAACGGACATCTCCAATACTTCGTTCAACTGATAAATCTGCGACCAGTGTGAAAGATAAGTTTACTCAATATAAAACAAAAGGCTAATATTAATGAATCTTCCCAGAGACACTTTTAATTAATTTTTATTCTATACAAATTACCAAGACTGATTTAATATACAAACAACGCTTTACAATTCTATATTTATACATTTTCTATATACAATTTTAATTTTACACGGATCTTTATGATATTTCATGTATGAATGTGTGTGAATGTATGAATGAATAGGCTTTAGATTTGTGAAAAACAAGATTTGATTACATTGAGGATAATTTTATTATATTCTATTGAATAAAAAATTACATTAATTGACGTTCCTCACAATTATAACTTGGTCATAATTTCTTTTGAGTATAGAACCTTTTCTTTAGGGTTAAGTCTCCTTGAAGTAGATACCGTATTGGTCCGAATATAAGTCGAGGTTTTTGGTAACCGATTTCACCCTCCAAAACCGCACTCGACTTATATGCGAACTTGATTTACATTGATATATCGAAAAAAACGTCCTGAATCAGAAGCCAAAAATTGGGGGTCGACTTATATGCGAGGTCGACTTATATTCGGACCAATACGGTAATAAGAATAATTATAAAAAACATTACAAGTTAGTGTGAATTCGATTTAAAACAATTCGCTCTCTGTTTCCCAATTTTATCTGATCTGTAGAAGAGAAATTTATTCTTTGCTATACATATATTTGGATAATGCTGTACAAAATCACGAATTTCACGTATACGTTTCCAATATTTTCTCAATTGTTTCGCAATCATCGAGCCTCAGAATTCATGGCTATCTGGATCCATTAAAACCATTGGTGCTCAACCAGCGTAACGCTTTCGTGTGACAACTTTCTGTGACATTTGATATCTGGACCCCTATACTGAACCAGTGGTTCGCTATTACCCCGAAAACGGAAGCATTTTCAATGCTAATATATATAAATTATAGCATAATGACGTTCATGCAGTGTATAATATTTGAAAATAGAACTGGTAATACATATTTTCGAATTGTCTTATTTACCTGCGCATGCAAAGTCTTATGAGAGATTGAAAAGATATATGGAAAATAAATTAAAAAAAGAAAAAAAAAATGTGCGGGGACGCGAACCGCGAACCTTCAGCGTTCCAGTCCGTCGTCTTACCGCCTCAGCTACGCCAGCTCTTGGTTCCAGCGTGCACGCTCAACGGAGTAGACGCGCGAGCCCCACTCCGCCCGAAAATCTCTAAATTTCGAATCGCGATATCTCAGCAACCAAGGCCTATTCGATCAAAAATCAAAAACCACGTTAATTCGGAGGTCTTAAACTTTCACCACGTGAAATGGAAACCCGATCCGCGACATGGAAGGTCCCTAGTCTCCTTGCGAGTGTCAAATTCGAACGCCTGAGGGAGAGAATAGAATAAGACACAACTTCCTCACATACGGTATACTATATGTAATTATATTTTATATCCTTATGAATTATGATAATCAAAATACGCAGACTATATCTCTTAACCGCGCATTAAATTAGAATTAGAATAGATTTAGTATTAATTACACTATGAAGCGCGCTGATTCACGATGCAGGCCTAGGTGCATGCAGTGACTCAGCGCGCTCAATTTCAAATGAAAGGGCAGGATAATTACCAGTAGTTAGAAAGAGAGAGAGAGACATTAAGGGAGAAGTTATATAGGGCAGAGCAGAGGTCCGCTCTTGGCAGTACAATTTTGGTCTTGATCTGAACTCTTTTCTTAATTTCACTCTCTGGAGTCAGCATCCGATCACTTTAAACTTATTGTTGTGGTTGTGGTTGGGAAATATTCTGGCTTAGCGCACGGGATTCTTTGACAAGAGTTGTGTTCTTTGACCCTAGGGCGTAAAGAACACGCTCACACTTTTATTGTAGTTATTTTGACACTCCCGGCTGGAGACTCTCGAATGTGAATATTGATCGATAGAGACGGACCAAACTTTGATTAGAGATAGTTGAGTTGCTTTTCTTTTGGATTAGTTTATTGAAGATATAATTTTGTGTAAACTCAGTGTAGTCTGATTAATTGAGTTGATTTATAATAAATGTGTTTTCTATAATAAATGTGTTTCTTTGAATAGATTATAAAGATAAATAATTGCGAGATTTATTTGAAGTCCAGCCCACTAGAATTTAACTTTAGTTTAAGGACTCTTAAACTCTGCACAGACGCACACACATTTTCACCCGCAACGCCCTTACCGCTGCACAGTGGTCCCAAATTCCAAATCTTCGGTCAAAAATAGAAGGTATCGTGTAATCGCTACAAAATTCGGTATTTGGGGGTTTTCGAGGTCACTGAACACGAATCCGAAGTCAAATTTTCAAAAAACAAGATGGCGGCCCAAAAACGGCGGAAAATTTTCTTAAAAATTCAATCAATCTTCACGGAATTCGGTATTCGGGGGTTTTCCAGATCGCTGAACACGAATCTCTTTTTAAAGAACAGAATATGCTGGATATGTGGGATATAGTAGATAGGTAAAGTATTGAAATAAACAATAACAATTCCGAGTATATTCACTCATGTAATGAAAAATTACATTAAATACAAACAGTTAATAAAAAACATCTTTTTTAAGTTGGTAAAATTAATCGCTATCTGTAGTCGCAGCATAGCTTTCGTCATCACTATCGCTATAGTCACTAGATGAAACTTCTTCATTATTGTGAACACTCGCTGACTTCAACAACGCAACTGCTTCGCGCGATAAGGATTTGGTTGCCTTTGCTGGCAGCTTACGTAAACTGGAAATGACAGGGTCGGACGAAACCAAAAGCCGCGAGAAAACATCTTCCATATTTTCCTTCCTACTACATTTTCTTTCAAAATCTTGTCGGAATGATTTTATGTATTTATTACAAGCTTCCTGGGCTTCTTCTGACATCTGCCCTATTGGCAGCATCGACAATTGTAGTATTTTTGCCCCGTGAATTAACAGTTTGTGTAAAGTAGTGGGCATATAATACCAACCATATAATAGCACGAATCTACGGGCTGTAGCAACAGCGTATTCTTCAAACTTCTGTACATTTATCTCAAAACCGCTCGATATCACTTGTAAGATTACGTGGAATCTTTTTATTAGGTCCTCATCTAGTCCCGTAATAGATGCAGAAACGCTTGAATTTTGAAAAAAACGACGAGCGGTATTCCCGTCGTTCGTGCTACCAAAACCTTGTTTTGGCTGATCAATTAAAAGGCCCGATTTCTCCCGGAAATCCTTTTGTATAGTTTTTTTACGATCCTCGATGCTTTTCTTATTCGAGGACCACTTTTCAATTTCTAATTTGTACGAAATATGTAAAAGGCACTCAAAAAACCGAATCCAGGCGTGCAGGGAAGATATTCCGTACTGTAAATGCTCTTCGTTTATCTTTTGCTTCAACATCTTGTCGATGTTGTTAAACTCTTTTGATGTACTGCCGCAAAGATAGCATCGTTGAGAAGATGTAGTAGATGTGATTGAGTTACAAACTTTTCCATCGACCATTGTTAGCGCTAATTTGTAGGTCACATTCATTTCTCTTCCATTAACAATTGTATGAAAAGATTGGAGCTGGTTTATTTGTTCTTGGATACCGTTCACTTCAGCTCGCGTTCCTTCCGCAGTCTCTTTCAAGAACTCAATTTTTATCGGTCTACAAAATCGGGGGGGATGAGGGTCGCGGATTTTGCCAAATAATAATATCTTTGTTGTTTACCTCATCAATAAACATGAGCTGCAGTGGCACAAGCGAAGTAAAAAAAATTGTCGCATCCGATTTATCCCTATCGTCATTGCTAAATTTTTGTTTAAAAGTGCTTTGCCCGGATGTTCCATCGCATCCCCATTTGCAAATCAAATTCAATTCAGAAATTTTATCGGATGAGAGGCAAGTCAAAACGTCTTCTTGCACTGACAATGCGACTCGCTGTGTGATCTAACAGTGCTTGAAGCTTCACTTCAGCCCTACTTTCAGTTATGTTTATATCATCTTTAGACGGATAACATTTTTTTTTTGCCTGCAGCACACATTTGTAAGATGGATATATTTTAGAGTTAAGTTCTAGCGCCCCGGAACGTATTCCCTGATACGTATGTTTGGACATATGATACTCAATCATTAGAGACAGAGCAGCATCATCGGAATAACAATCTGCTGAAACAGTACGTAAAGATTGCCTGTATTTCGAAGCTCTAGTAGGACTACCCACGATGACATCTTGAATTACTTTTGCGGCATCTAATTTTCCTTCAGCTCGAAGATTCAACTCAGTGGCAACGGCAAGCTCTTCGGTACTGGACTGATTACGTATATTTTCGATTTTTCTTCGTTTAGTCCGTTCGCCCGAGTTCTCAAAGCTTTTCGTAGGGCGTCCACGACCGCGAACTGCAGGTGACTCTTCTTTTTCTATAGAGTTCCCGACCTCATTGTTCCCGAAGACGACGAATGTGCTCAACCAATCCCTATTTTTCTTCAGAAACACAGCCTCGGTCCTGCTAGCTTTTTGCCACCTATGTCGCATTTCGTGTAATAATTTACGAATCGTTTGCTTCTCAGTCTTCGATAACGTGTACGAGGAGAATAGTTTTGCAGATAAATGATTCTCGATGACTTCATGAACTTCGTTTGCATTGTCGTTCAAATGCTCACTAACCAAGCGAAATATTTCTTCTCTGGTGTACCGCACTTCACTGTGTGTCTGAGAGCCTAGAAAAAAATAATTCAGTATTGAAATAACAATATATAATTTCAAAGAATTAATAATAATACTAGAACACTGTAAACAATACAATAATAAAATTGAGATCAACATTTTTCGGCAACAAATTTGGAAGAAATAATTCCTTGACTTCGTGCGGCGCGCCACGCGCCGTGCCGCCCCGCCGAGCCTGAGATCAATTCCAGCGTCTATTTATAAAAAAAATTCACCAAAACGACAAAGGCAGTCGTAGGCAGCTAATATTTGGTAACATCATACTCAAGACTCTAAAGAATAATGTGATACTTGGCTGGTTACTGAATTCTATTGAATTATTAACTTTTAGTCGATGTGAACATTTTTTTTTCGCCGCAGGCACGCGAATACACAGTAGATGTTTACATTTTTTGTTGCTCGGTGTGGGTTTGACATGAAAAACTGTACTAATATAGAAAATGTACTTACTTCCAGGAGAAGATTCCATTTTGTAGAATTGCAATAGCTGAATTCTACTCGAAGTTATTTCACTTTTAACACAGCCGAAGTTTTAGAGCGTAGCGCACGACCGACGCTACCTGCTCGCGCGCTCGGTTACGAATGAGATCCCAACGGCTAAATGCAACACCTGCAACCTACCGACCCTTGAAAGGGTTCCCCGAAATACCCCTCTACCTGACCCAATACTTAGAATTCCTTAAATAGAAACTTCATTTCTCGATTGTTGTCAAGCGATTTGGGATTTGGGACCACTGTGCGCTGGTTCGCTGTGTCTTGTCAGGAATAGTCTGTTACAGTTCCAAATTGGTCGACTTGGACAGAGAGTGTCTTGGCAAACTAGATTTCACCCCACTATTTTACTTTCCCTACGTGGATGATATTATCACCTGCATTCCAGGAGATAAAATTGACACGGTCATGTCCACCTTCAACTCTTATCACCCCCGGCACCAGTTCACCGACGAGATTGAAAGTGATGGTGGAATCAGTTTCCTCGATATACCTATGCCTCCTCAAGGATGATCATAACCAATTAATTACCAAGTGGTATCGTAAGCCCACGTTCTCTGGTAGGTTGTTAAACTTTGAATCGCCCCATCCGATTTCACACGAAAAAGGCATGGCCTTGAACCTAGTCGACAGGGCCATCTCATTATCAGACCAGAGATTCCACGAACAGAATCTCCTACTTGTTAAGTCGTATCTGTCTCAAAACGGTTACCCATCTCCGTTCTTTGAGCCTCTCATCACAAAAAGACTTGACTCACTGAGAGCTAAGGCTAAGGCTTATCTCCACCCGTACCTGTATTCACCACTCTCACTGACGAATCTCATAATGACTGACTAGATTTGACAGACACTTGGCTGTGGCTTAGTTGACAGTAGAGGGCCCGCAATGGGTTACAATTTTATAATTCGAACTACCTCGCGTATCTAATGGCATAAGGTCGTAAGCGCCAAAAACGGAATTTTGGTGGCAAAAGGTCGTATAATTTTTTTTTCCACGACATCCGCTCTGAAAACGGCCAAAACGTATAGATCAATTGAAATAACGAGATCGAAAAATGTAAGTGCAAAAGGTCGTAAGTTGGGCGGATACGTCGTTCTTTTATTACAATTTTTAAGGAAAAATAAAAAAGAACGTAAAGGCAAAACGTCGTAAACGCCATTTTTTTTCATGATTGTTTGGGTTCTCAGCAATTGAGGGTAGCAGAGCACTCCCGTATCGGATTCTTGGAGAAGGGACTGAGGTCTTGAGGCGAAAAACGAACAGCTTTTACTTCTTAATCTTCTTTTTTTGACCTTATCCTTATATTATGTGTCCGTTTTTGGTTTCGTAGGTCATAAATAACTCCGTTGTTTGACGTTTCGGCCACCAAGAGGGCCCTCTTCAGAAATCTGAACATTGTTTTATTCAACATTAAACAATGAGCAATACATTACAGTAATTACAAAGGTAGAAAATACTTACAAAATACCTAGACGTTATCTTAATACATTTTAAAGGAACTAGGAACTAGTTGTGTGAGACACGGCAATCTATAACAACAACAATATATTTTTAGGTTAGAAACCAAACTACTCGATCATTACGCACGTTCTAAGAAGGGAAACAATTCAGCACAAACCGTTGTATATACGGTGAAAAACCATTTATCAGGTTCTTTCGGAGCCATATTTCAGGCGATAGTTGTAAGCAACCGACTTGTTTAACCGAATAATTCAAGACGGGCGACACCAGTCAGCACATTTTTCTGAATTACAAAAGGTAGCATGAGCGGGACAATCCAGACGTGGACAAAGACTTGCTATGAGACAGCTAGAAGTAGGAGAGCTGATTAACCGTCCGTTCGTTGGCGGGACATTCAACATGGGTGCAATCTCAATCCTGTGTTTCAAATTAACAACTGAAATTTAAAATGACCAAAAACAATTACAAAAGGCCAAAGTACGTTGCACACAAGTTGTTAACATCACTCCTCAAGTTAATACTAGTACGGTCTTTCACTATGTGGCACATTTCGTGGATTTGTCGTTTATGTTGATGTTTTTCTTTGACGAGCACCTTGACTTTATCATAACTGAACTGATGGTCCAAGTCAATTTTGTGTCGCGTTAAGGCGGTATGTTCTTTGGCAACGCGGTTGACGTTCTTGTCGTGTTCTGCCATCCTCGTTTTGAGCCATCTACCAGTTTGTCCGATATACGATGCTTCGCAGCCTTCGCAGGGAATTTTGTAAACCACATTGGATATACGGTCCAGGGGTGTTTTATCCTTAAGTTTACTATAGAGTTGTGACAAGTCGTTGACATTTCTAAAAGCGCACCTGACGTTGAACGGTTTTAACACCCTCGACACCGCTTGGGAGAGTCCCTTTACATATGGGAAACAAATCGTTGTGCGATTGTCAACTGAACAAGTCTCGTTTAATCCCGATGGCTGAACAGAGCGTTGTGATAATGTATTCAGTCGTTTGAGAACGTAACGGTCGATAAAGTCACCAGGATAGCTATTCTCCAAAAGGACATTCCGTACGAGTTCTAGATTTTTGAGGTGGAAAGTAGGATCTGAAAGCAATACTCCACGATCAACTAACCCATAGATGATACCAATCTTTTGTTGTGTAGGGTGGTGTGAGTGAAAGTTGAGGTATTTCCTCGACCAGGTTGGTTTATGGTACCAGTCAGAAAGGATAGCATCTTTGTTGTGTATCAAGGTCACATCCAAAAAGTTGATCCTGTTTTCCACCTCACATTCCGAGGTGAATTGGAGTCTGGGGTGGAAGCTATTGAAAGTCTCCAAAACCAGGTCCAAGGAATCGTTCGGTATGGCCATTAAAATATCATCAACGTATCTGACATAAAACGGTACGATAAAAGGTAGTTGTGCGAGACAATTCGTTTCCAAGTCTTCCATCACAAAATTAGAAAGGATTGGTGATAGAGGGGAACCCATCGGAAGGCCGAAGGTTTGAGAGTAAGACTCACCATTGAAATTAAAGCAAGCCGCTTCGAAACACAATTTGAGACCTTTTATGAATTGATCTTTTGGAACTTTCGACGCCCCCATGCAACTTTGCCAACGGTTGGAGACAGCTTCCACTGCCAAGTCCACAGGAACGTTGGTGAACAATGCAACAACGTCTAGTGAAACAAAGATGTAATTGTCAGGCATTGCAAATTTTGTGAGTTTATCCACCAGTTGGAAACTGTCTTTGACATTGGAGATCGGTAAAGGGCAGTTACGAAGAACCGAGTTGACGAATTTCCCTAGCGCGTACGTCGGACTATCTAAAAAAGACACAATGAGTCTGAGTGGAACGTTGTCTTTGTGAATTTTGGGGAGCCCATAAGCCTTAGCAGGGACACTGTTGTACGAACATAACCAACGCTTAGTATAGTCCGTTATCCATTCTTTCTTCCCCCATTCTCTCATTAGTTTATTCACTTTATTTTGAAGTGGCTCTGTCGGGTCCTTCTTCAGTAAAGAGTAAGTTTCAGTGTCTGCTAGCATAGCTGTCATTTTATCTACATATTCTCCCTTCTTCATCACAACCGTGGTGTTTCCCTTATCTGCTCTCGAGAAAACTAACTCTGGGTGCTCTTTCTTAAACGTACCCGCTTTTTTGATCTTTGATAGCAATTCCTTATCCGGTATTTGCTCTGTGCGTGGAGCTTTCAGATTATTCTTCAGACATCTCGCTAGTTCGCAACGCGCCTTGTTCATATTATCTGGATCGATCTTGTGTATTTTTGATTCGAAATCAGCAATGAAGTCATCTGTCGGAATATTCTCTTTGCGCAATGGAACGCCAAACTTCTCGCCCAAGGCAAACACCACTTTCACATCCTCCGGTATAGGTACGTCAGTAAGATTCAGCAACCATTTGTCGTTCACGCATTGTGACCAATCGACTGAATTGTGCCACGACTTCTTACTTCTAAACTCAAGTAAACGGTTGAGTTTATTGACGCTTTTTTCCTTGCCCGCGGCTTGTAGGCGTTTGATTTTAACCAATTGCGATTTGAAGAATTGATTGTGGATCGAAAAAGGTAAACGTTTTATAATCTCATCGTAAAGACCTGCTTGAACTGAAGAAAGCGATTGTACTTTACAATGCGCGTCACTGATTTCGAAGTTCAACAGTTTCTGTTTCAGCGTTTTTATGGTGTACTTAAGTTTGGTTTGAAGTTTACTGTTATGTAATTCTAAATTTATACTCATAGACTCGAGATGTTTAGGGAGGACATTCTCGGCTTTGCAGCGAAGTAGGAATATCCGTTGGTTTTTGACATCGACCAATTTTTTCGCTGTCGTGGACCAACGGCTCAACAAACGTCCTGTGTCGGGTCCATGTTGACTAGCGACCCACGATAAGAACCCCATCTCAGTCTAGCTTGCGTACCACCAGCCAGATAATTCTTAATCTTCTTTTTTTGACCTTATCCTTATATTATGTGTCCGTTTTTGGTTTCGTAGGTCATAAATAACTCCGTTGTTTGACGTTTCGGCCACCAAGAGGGCCCTCTTCAGAAATCTGAACATTGTTTTATTTAAAACTTTAAACAATGAGCAATACATTACAGTAATTACAAAGGTAGAAAATACTTACAAAATACCTAGACGTTATCTTAATACATTTTAAAGGAACTAGGAACTAGTTGTGTGAGACACGGCAATCTATAACAACAACAATATATTTTTAGGTTAGAAACCAAACTACTCGATCATTACGCACGTTCTAAGAAGGGAAACAATTCAGCACAAACCGTTGTATATACGGTGAAAAACCATTTATCAGGTTCTTTCGGAGCCATATTTCAGGCGATAGTTGTAAGCAACCGACTTGTTTAACCGAATAATTCAAGACGGGCGACACCAGTCAGCACATTTTTCTGAATTACAAAAGGTAGCATGAGCGGGACAATCCAGACGTGGACAAAGACTTGTTATGAGACAGCTAGAAGTAGGAGAGCTGATTAACCGTCCGTTCGTTGGCGGGACATTCAACATGGGTGCAATCTCAATCCTGTGTTTCAAATTAACAACTGAAATTTAAAATTACCAAAAACAATTACAAAAGGCCAAAGTACGTTGCACACAAGTTGTTAACATCACTCCTCAAGTTAATACTAGTACGGTCTTTCACTATGTGGCACATTTCGTGGATTTGTCGTTTATGTTGATGTTTTTCTTTGACGAGCACCTTGACTTTATCATAACTGAACTGATGGTCCAAGTCAATTTTGTGTCGCGTTAAGGCGGTATGTTCTTTGGCAACGCGGTTGACGTTCTTGTCGTGTTCTGCCATCCTCGTTTTGAGCCATCTACCAGTTTGTCCGATATACGATGCTTCGCAGCCTTCGCAGGGAATTTTGTAAACCACATTGGATATACGGTCCAACGGTGTTTTATCCTTAAGTTTACTATAGAGTTGTGACAAGTCGTTGACATTTCTAAAAGCGCACCTGACGTTGAACGGTTTTAACACCCTCGACACCGCTTGGGAGAGTCCCTTTACATATGGGAAACAAATCGTTGTGCGATTGTCAACTGAACAAGTCTCGTTTAATCCCGATGGCTGAACAGAGCGTTGTGATAATGTATTCAGTCGTTTGAGAACGTAACGGTCGATAAAGTCACCAATCACCCTCTATCACCAATCCTTTCTAATTTTGTGATGGAAGACTTGGAAACGAATTGTCTCGCACAACTACCTTTTATCGTACCGTTTTATGTCAGATACGTTGATGATATTTTAATGGCCATACCGAACGATTCCTTGGACCTGGTTTTGGAGACTTTCAATAGCTTCCATCCCAGACTCCAATTCACCTCGGAATGTGAGGTGGAAAACAGGATCAACTTTTTGGATGTGACCTTGATACACAACAAAGATGCTATCCTTTCTGACTGGTACCATAAACCAACCTGGTCGAGGAAATACCTCAACTTTCACTCACACCACCCTACACAACAAAAGATTGGTATCATCTATGGGTTAGTTGATCGTGGAGTATTGCTTTCAGATCCTACTTTCCACCTCAAAAATCTAGAACTCGTACGGAATGTCCTTTTGGAGAATAGCTATCCTGGTGACTTTATCGACCGTTACGTTCTCAAACGACTGAATACATTATCACAACGCTCTGTTCAGCCATCGGGATTAAACGAGACTTGTTCAGTTGACAATCGCACAACGATTTGTTTCCCATATGTAAAGGGACTCTCCCAAGCGGTGTCGAGGGTGTTAAAACCGTTCAACGTCAGGTGCGCTTTTAGAAATGTCAACGACTTGTCACAACTCTATAGTAAACTTAAGGATAAAACACCGTTGGACCGTATATCCAATGTGGTTTACAAAATTCCCTGCGAAGGCTGCGAAGCATCGTATATCGGACAAACTGGTAGATGGCTCAAAACGAGGATGGCAGAACACGACAAGAACGTCAACCGCGTTGCCAAAGAACATACCGCCTTAACGCGACACAAAATTGACTTGGACCATCAGTTCAGTTATGATAAAGTCAAGGTGCTCGTCAAAGAAAAACATCAACATAAACGACAAATCCACGAAATGTGCCACATAGTGAAAGACCGTACTAGTATTAACTTGAGGAGTGATGTTAACAACTTGTGTGCAACGTACTTTGGCCTTTTGTAATTGTTTTTGGTCATTTTAAATTTCAGTTGTTAATTTGAAACACAGGATTGAGATTGCACCCATGTTGAATGTCCCGCCAACGAACGGACGGTTAATCAGCTCTCCTACTTCTAGCTGTCTCATAACAAGTCTTTGTCCACGTCTGGATTGTCCCGCTCATGCTACCTTTTGTAATTCAGAAAAATGTGCTGACTGGTGTCGCCCGTCTTGAATTATTCGGTTAAACAAGTCGGTTGCTTACAACTATCGCCTGAAATATGGCTCCGAAAGAACCTGATAAATGGTTTTTCACCGTATATACAACGGTTTGTGCTGAATTGTTTCCCTTCTTAGAACGTGCGTAATGATCGAGTAGTTTGGTTTCTAACCTAAAAATATATTGTTGTTGTTATAGATTGCCGTGTCTCACACAACTAGTTCCTAGTTCCTTTAAAATGTATTAAGATAACGTCTAGGTATTTTGTAAGTATTTTCTACCTTTGTAATTACTGTAATGTATTGCTCATTGTTTAAAGTTTTAAATAAAACAATGTTCAGATTTCTGAAGAGGGCCCTCTTGGTGGCCGAAACGTCAAACAACGGAGTTATTTATGACCTACGAAACCAAAAACGGACACATAAGAACAGCTTTTAGTCTCTTTGATTTGAGGATAAAGAAGTACTGATTTAAAACAGCGTTTATTTAGGTGTATGCGATACAGGACATGAAAACTCAGATGCACTTTGTAGAATTAGTAGTATGATTAGACTCAACGAGTAACGTGTTGGTCGTTCTAATTCTTATCGGAGACTGGTGATTCGTCAGGACTCGGTCGAAATCGGATCGTCGAACGTAGAGGCGATGTTGGACCTTACGCGCGGTAGTTTGAATTTGAAATTCGTACACGAATCCTTAACAATGAATTTTAATGATTTTACCAAATATGTAGGGGAAAGTGGGGCACAATGGGTCAGTTTTCAGTTTTCGATCTTTTCAATTTTTTTGGAAAGATATTTGAAATTGTGACCAGGTGGAATTCATGACTTAACTCATTGGCAACAATGTCCAAAAACTAAAATTCCGATATCTTGCATAGCAAAAATGATAAAAATGCATTTCCAAAGAAGAATTTTCGACCCATTGTGCCCCACCCGTGGGGTACAATGGGTCACCCCATGGGGCACTACGGTTCAACCTGGTAATCAGCTGAAAATGATGGAATTTTCGACAAAATAAATTTTAGCATTTAAAATGCTTCTATTTTCGGGGTAATAGTGAGGCATAGGAGAGCAAACGTTAAAATGCAACGAAAATGCGAACTTCACGGAAATGCGTGCAAAACGGAAGTAACAACAATACGGATGAAAAATGTTTGATAAAGACAAAAGACGGAAGCAGACGGTAGATAGAAAAAGATTATTGATGGCCGATGTGTCATATTGTGACAGATCAAAATGTATGGTTCATCCGAAATGAATGGTTAATCTGTCAGTTTGTTACCGATCATCGATCTGTCAGATTGTGATTGATCATCCCCGAGTAACAATTCAGCACGGCAACTAGGTGGCAGATAGGTGGCATAGCCATGTACTTTAACGGCGGCCACTAGGTCAGACCATGTGGCGGCCATGTACCATGTCAATGGTTTTGACAAACGGACACGCAGTTTTCAAGATGGCCCGCTGGGAGTTTACCCGTCAGGTTCGAGGGTGGTAGCCACAGAGTTCCTATGAACAGCAAACCATACAGTGACCATGTGGTTTCGCTACTCAGTAACTACTTGGGTAGTAAGGGTAGTTTTTAGGTGGCATTCTAGCGTTTTGACAACCAAATACGCGGTTTTCAAGATGGCCCGCTGGCAGTTTTCTGATACGGTTCAATGGTGGTGACCACACAGCCCCTTTAAAAGGCTAACTAGATAGTGACCACGTGGCTAGACTTCCCAGTAACTATACCTCGGTGGTAAACGTAGTTTCTACATGGTATTTGGTAGATTTGACAAATAATAAGGCGAGGAAGGTGGCGGGATTACATAGCTGAGCAATATTGCTGCCAGGTTGTCGCTACCTAGATGCCTCAAAGGTTTTATTTAAACAATATATTATATACATCATTTTATTGCACATGCTGACATAAGTACGTTAAAGTACAAATAGCTGCTATTCAATAGAACTGGGTAGATGGTATCAATCTGACAATCAAGTCAAGAGTAATATTGGCTGGATGGTGACACGTAGGTCTAGACAACATGGCGCAGATTTACTTGTGAGATCCAGGAATACTGGTATCCATCTATCGGTGCGTAACAGTACTACTGGTATGTAGCCGTCACAGTGGTTGGCCATGAATATGCTAGGTGCCCACAAGACATGGCTGTCCGAGGTTGCGGCCAAGTAGATGCCAGGTAATCTGAAGATATGGCAGTACTAGCTTGGCCCATATGAAACCAATATAGTAGCGTGATGTGGCAGCCACGTGGAAGCCAGGTTATTACACAAAATGGCATTGCAATCACGACTCCGGAAAAAACGATGTTCGCAGCCAAACGGCAACCAGGTTGAAGCCAGGTAATCTCGAAATATAGTGGTGCCGTGTAAGATGGCAAACAAGAAGTGTGGCACACCGAGGTGGCAGCTAGGCAGATCCTAGGTACCGGACAAACATTGCATTGCCAATAAAGGTCACATAAATTGGATGTAACATTGCGAGGTGGTGACTGGGAAGATGCTACGTACCCGTCAGACATGGCCAAGCTATCTAGGGCTATGTATAATCAGTATGGCAACTAAAGGTTGTTGCCACATAGATGCTAGGTACCGGTCTGACATGGCAAAGCCAGCTAGGCCCACCCAGAATCAACGTGATGCAGCTAGGTAGAGGCCAGGTAGATGCTACGCAGCCGTCAGACATGGCCATGCTAACTGAGGCTACGTATAACCAATGTGGCTGTGCCAAATTGCAGCCAAATAGATGCTAGGTACCAATCTGACATGGTGAAATCAGCTAGGCCCACCTAGAATCAATATGATGCAGCTGGGTAGCGGCCAGGTATAAACCAAATAGCAAGTGTACATAGGCTAATAGCAGAAGACCATATGACTTGGCCATATAGTTGCTAGCACAAAGCATCATTGACAGCCTAGGTGAGTACGCCATACTATTGGTATGTCAGAAAACTATGCTGCCGCTAAGTAGCCGCCACATGAGTATCGAACATTGGGCGACTATATGGCCAGCCCACGCTATTACTACCAAAGCCGTATGGCATTCGGGTGGCTGGTGGCCTGGCCATGTAATAATGTTACCGGTCGATATGTCAGATTGTTACCGATCAGTAGTTCGGTAAAATCAGTAATTCGGTAGATATCGTGAATTATCAGTAGTTCGGTGAATATAGTGAATTAGTCAAATCAATGAATCATTCAGATGAGCCACAAATGGAAATAAAAAATAATAATACTAATGGCAAACGTGCAACGGCATAGGGGAGACGGGGGCAAAGTGGATACCCTAAGACTAATTCGGACATGAAACATAAAATATCGACTAAAGCTTTATCATGTCGTATATATTTTGTAGTTTGTACCTTTAGGTAAGCGATTATGACGGTCAAACCCGATATTATTGCGATGTGCTTGCGTCATAATCGATATAAACCTAACCTGCAAAATGATCACTTTGCCCCGATGCCGGGGTAAAGTGATCAAGCTTATGGGGTCAAGTGGAAAAATTCGTATTATGACGGATTCCTTATTCGTATTAGAATGAAAATAACGTCAAAAGATTGCAAAATCTGTACATATTGCCCTCAGTCTGATAAAAGCATGTGACTGTGAAAATTGTGATACTTACTCGAATCGAAAATGTTCGAAACACGACACCGCTGTCGCGATTCAAATGTCACCCGAAGTGAGGTTAGATTGACGCTCGGCGGCTAACAGCGCTCGTGGCGTACATGGCCACTTTTCCCTGACCATATTACCCCGCAGGTAACCCGACAACAATTTAATTGAAAACTTGATGCCAACTATGTTTAACAAAAAATGAATTGATAGTACCATTAAGTAGACGTTTCAAGGAATCGAGAAAAAAATAAACCTAGTCAAAACATGCCATTGACGGCACGATAATCCGAAATCTGAGTTGACGGAAATTATCAATCTACACGGCATGAAACTAAATTGATTGATTTTTCCCGAAATATTGAATATTTCATAGGGTTCAACTATTTCATTTTGTAAAGTACGTCAGCACAAACCCTCGGTGTAAATACTGCCTTCTTAGAATCGCTCAACAAGAAATTATTCGAGATGGTAACTTTACCCCGCATCCCAGTAAACTAAAAAGAATTGGAAAGAATTGAACATTTTCAATTCTTATGAATCCCGTTTTTCTATTCCAGTATTGTAATTATTACGTATAAGGTTACAATCAAAGTCTATTCGTTTGAATTCTAAATATGATTCTCGTATTTACGTTACATTTCGGATTGGAAGAGAAATTAACATCCATTAAATACGGATTAGAACGAATTTGAAAGAATTGAAAGAATAAGTGGGTACATAATTTATTAACTCGAAGATGTAGGTTGATTATATTTGATACATTGGGCTAGAATAGTATATTGTGGCATGCCGGTGAAGTAACTGTGTTCGTTTCGAGGTTTTACCTGGCGAGCCGAAGGCGAGCTTAAGGTAAAACCAACGGAGAGTCCTGAAAACATAACCTCGCCGAACAGTTACTTCACGGGCGCGCCCCATACGATATTTTTTCCGGCAAAGGCATGAAGAGTCACCTTGACGCCAGTTGAGGTCCACACTTCGACCTCTTCTTCTTCTTCTTCTTATCCTTTATGTCTACACTTCGCCCTCCACATCAACCTGCCGTTTAACACTCTTGTGTGGCAGCTCTGAGATGCGCAGTTCGTACCGCGCGACAAAAGTCAGGTATTGCGCATGACAACTACTAGTTTGACTATTCTATTTTTCTGGCCATCAAAATATTAGACGAATGCGAATCAATGTCTATGTAATTCTTATTTACGAATTCAAACACATTAATCTATCGTACTCGTGCACTGAAATTCCTTTGGATAGAAATTACGGAAGGTGTATTTTTCGATTGGAATTATTTCGAATTCACCTCAAGAACTGATTCACGCGAATTAAAATGTTTCCCATTCAATTCCCAGAACAGAATTAAGACGAATCGGATCGTGCTCACTCCCTAGTCGCATTCATTCGGTTCGCGAACCCTCTATGACGAATTCCCGGTTCGGAATTCATCGGAATTCATAACCTAGCGTAGCGGTGGACAGTTTATGAGAATAAACAAGGTCTTGTATTCAATTCCGATTTGCGAATTGAAACAAATTGACGCATTCGTTCGATTATATGAGACGCGAATGAATTCGATGAACAGAATTCGGAAGGATTCGAGAATAGAAACGTGCGATACCCAATTCGAGTTCTGGGCAAAACGGGATCGAAAGATGGGACGATGAATCATTTTCAATTCATTTCCAATTCTTTTTAGTTTACTGGGATGTCCACGTTACCCCGGTCTCCCCTACAGAATACGTCAACGTGAAAGTGCCCGTGATACAATAAATGCAAATGTTTCGATTCAACGACCTACAACAGAGGATTCGGAATCGGAAGAGGAAGTACATAGAGAAGATCGTTCCAATGAGCCATTGACGTCGAAAGCGTTGACGTCTGCAGAACATATTACATTAGATCGCAAACGTAAACGTGAAAATAGTGAAAATGTTCAACAACAACGGGAACATAAAAATACGAATGCCGAACGTGGAAAGGTATACAGAGCAAGTAAAAGTGGAAGTTGTTGTAAAAAACAGCCACAACCTAAAACTTCAACTGAGCGTTCACGGGCGTATCGTGCAATGAATGAAAACCTTTCGATTCAATAACCATCAATAGAGAATTCGGAATCGGAAGAGGAAGAGGAAGTCCGTCAAAAAGAACCCCAGCCATTTGGTACGGAGGTAACAGCTCTGGTTGCGGAAGCGAAATCAGAATCGGTAGTGTTACGTCGATTCATGGAGCACATAACATACAAATTTTTAAGCGACAACCTCCAAGATTACTGCGGAGTGTGCGATCGTATTTGGTGGCGGAGTAAATTACGGCCGCTAAAGTCTATCAGAAAGGAAAGTAAAGTGCATCTGAATTATTGCAAGTAAACGGGTATGATATTCTTAACCCACAATTCTGTTTGTGCACTACATGCTTTGGTTCGTTAAGCCGGGGACGAATTCCACATTTAGCCACTGTAAATGGTTTCACGTATCCCGAGGTGCCGGTCGGTTCGCCGGAGTTAAGTCCATTGGAGGTTAGGTTGATTGCTCTGAGGCTATCCGTTTATGCAGATCCGTAACATCAGATATTTCCTAGGAGCTGCTAAAATGATGGGACAAGTGATTAACTTGCCAATGAATGTTAGCAAAACGTTGAATATGCTTCCAAAAAAACTGGACGATGATGCTACGTTCAACATACGTCTGAAGCGTCATTTACAGCATCGAAACGTAGAATTTTCTGATTGCATATCCAAACGTCACCTCAAACCTTGGATAAAATATTTGGTCGATACTCCTCTGTATCGAATGAACAATGTTACAATCAGTGATGCGTTTATGAGTAATACCACCGATGCAGAAGCACGTCAAGAAGCGTATTATGACGAAACTTATGTGGATTTGTACACCGAAGAACTTGAAATTGCTGAAATGTGCAACGAATTTGAACAGTGTGAAGCCGCTTGTCTCAATAAATTTTTCAGCATCAGCAAATGTGCGGATAAAATGTACAATCCGGAAGAGTTTTTAACAATGTACCAAGAAACATTGTTCTGGAGCGAAGATCTCATTATTCATTTGGCTCCAACTGCAAGTGAACGTCCACTATCTTTGGCCTTTGACGAGTACGCGGAAGAAACAAAAATGCGACAGATACAAATATATTAATAGAAAAATCACTAAGAACGAGAAAATATGTGACATTTTCAATGCCTTCAGAGGCTTGTGTTACACACAAGGTCTGTAAATGTTTTCATTCAAATTAGTAAGCACCTAATGCCTCTCCCAGTCCAGTTACTCAATCAGTTGGAATCATAGAATCAGTGAAAAATAAACAGCGTCAACGTACAGAAATGAGTATGAAATTCTGACGTTTCTTTTACAAAAACATAATTTAGGAGTTAAAGTCGCGATTCGCGATAACGAACTGTTTGCTCGGGATCATTTTGAATGTTAATTAGTGAAAAACCTGATCGGATGATGAAAATGTGATATTTCCATGGATCTTAAATAAATTGACCCATTGTACCCCACTCTCGAATTTTTTGAACAAGCTAACTAAAAAACGCATATTTAACTTTGGGCGATATGTGATTTTCTAGCCTAGGTATGTAAGTATTCATTGATATTGTAACGTTTGGCCGTTACCACCAGGGTTCGTCGGTACGAAATCAGACGAGACAAGGGAAAATATGGGGAAATGCGGTTTATTGAGACACGTGCTTACAGCATCAGATCTCCTAAGAGACTGTTAGTTAAAAAGTAGAGGCTGGTTGTCGTAGCAACCAGCCTGCACCTCTTTCGTGTTATGTAAAGGGTGTAAGGCTGCAGCAGCCTTCGTAACACTATCCCCCCCTGTGACAAGAGTCGTCCCGACTCGGATTAATCGACAAACTGCTTGAACGACGTGTAGAGACTCGAAATATGTAAGTGTTGAATTGGGAGGAATGCTCCCAAGACGTGTAGGGTGCTCTACGGAGAGACTCGCGACTATGGTCGTACGTTCAAAGACTCTCGCCAACTCCACTCAGCATTCGCCTTCGCTCTCGAGGAAAACCATAGAAAGACTCGAGAAAGCGGCCGAGCACCCTGAGGTGACTCTACGTGTTTACAGGGATCGTAAGTAAGGCATTTGATAAATACAATGACACGTGCGTATCTTCGACGCTTGTGGCCACCAAGGTGCTGGGGTAATCCAAGGATTCAACCGTGAGGAAGAGTCTAACAGCGAATGCGTCGTCGGGAGCAAGGGGTTGCAAAAGTCCGCATCAAGGTGGTTCGTCATAAACAGCAACAAGGCAAGGTCGTGGGTCGAAGCGAGGCCACTTCCAAGGTGTCCTGAACAACGAAGATCACCGCAAATCTAAAATTCGGGGAGGACAAACGTGAGACAGGTTCCGCACGGCCCATGGCAGAACGTTGGAGGTAGTTCGTAAGAGCAAGAACAGTAGAAGAGGGGTGAGTTAGGCGGGTTTTTCCGTAAGAAAATGGAAAGCTCTTATCTGATTTAACAGGACAAATGCAGGGCAAATCCGCTGATGGGGGGGGGTGTCTCCATCCAAATCGTTGTAGCCTCGTAGGGACCAAGCAATCTTCAAAAGGCGACAGCTGGGCAAATCTGAAATGCTGACTTCCAAGGGTGGCTAAAACTGAACTCATTATTTTCAATCTCCACACAGTATACAGCTTTCTCAATTCCAAAATGAAACCCCAAAAACATATGTAGATAGACATTAACAAGGGGAGGGCCAACTTACAAGGAGAGTAGGGACCTTCGATGTCACGGATCGGGTTCCCGTTTCACGTGGTGAAAGTTTAAGACCTCCGAATTAACGTGGTTTTTGATTTTTGATTTTGGTTGCTGAGATATCGCGATAGACGGAGTGGGGCTCGCGCGTCTTCCGTTACTGGAACCAAGAGCTGGCGTGGCTGGGGCGGTAAGACGACGGACTAGAACGCTGAAGGTTCGCGGTTCGCGTCCCCGCACATTTTTTTTTTTTCAATTTATTTTCCATATCTTTTCAATCTCTCTCATATGCGCAAGCCAGTAGTGTTTATAGGTCCTTTTTGTTTCATAGAAACAGATACATATTCCGGTATTTATGTGTTATGAAAATCCTGCAGGTGGGTCAGGGCATGCAATATCCCAGGTATTCATGTGTTACGGGAAATTCTACAGGTGGGTCGGAGTATGCAATATTCCAGGTATTCATGTGTTATGGGAAACCCTGCAGGTGGGCCAGGTCATGCAAGATTCACAGTGAATACGTCTTGCATGACCTGGCCCACCTGCAGGGTTTCCCATAACACATGAATACCTGGAATATTGCATACCCCGACCCACCTGTAGAATTTCCCGTAACACATGAATACCTGGGATATTGCATGCCCTGACCCACCTGCAGGATTTTCTATAACACATAAATACCCGGAATATGTACTCTGATTTTTCTATGAAACAAAAAGGACCTATAAACACTACTGGCTTGCGCATGCAAAGTCTTATGAGAGATTGAAAAGATATATGGAAAATAAATTGAAAAAAAAAAAAAAAATGTGCGGGGACGCGAACCGCGAACCTTCAGCGTTCTAGTCCGTCGTCTTACCGCCCCAGCCACGCCAGCTCTTGGTTCCAGTGTGCACGCTCAACGGAGTAGACGCGCGAGCCCCACTCCGCCCGAAAATCTCTAAATTTCAAATCGCGATATCTCAGCAACCAAGGCGTATTAGATCAAAAATCAAAAACCACGTTAATTCGGAGGTCTTAAACTTTCACCACGTGAAACGGGAACCCGATCCGTGACATCGAAGGTCCCTACTCTCCTTGTTAGTAGGTTGCCGATTCGGTTCTTCTTTGGTACACGTGAAGGTTGACGTCACAGGTATAACAGGTGCAAATAACAAGGTGCGACGCTCAGCCGTTTCCGAGAAATAAATTTATGGAAATTTCCCTGCCTTTATCTACCTTCCACGTCAACGGCGTGACAGCGAGCGGCGTGGCGCAGCGGCAGCGGCTTCGCTTCATAAGCGCGCGGTCGCTGGATCGAATCCCGCCGCGGATTCTTTTTTTTTTTTCCTCCTTCAAATCAATCAAAAAATCATATATAATTTAATATTAATTTGTGTCTTCACAAATACGTGTACTTTTATACGTATATAAGGCACCGTTCGTTCCTTTCATCACTTCCGTGAAAAATTGGACTCCCTCATATTCTGCAGGCAGTGACTTGTACTTCTGGGTATTTGTTGGGTCAGGTTCTGACCTGCTAGGGCCAGGTGCACGCGAACAAAAGATTCCGGTCAGTAGGAGGGGAAACGGGAGTCCTGGCAACCGTTTGAAACTGCATTCGCTCGTGCATTCGTTTGTTAGCTCTCGAAGTATAAACATCGTGATACTCCAAATAATTCGAAATGTCTGATTTTATACGTGAAAGTGATGTGCCTGGGCCTTCGACGGCCGAAGAAAGTGAATCTGATTGTGATTTGAATGCCCAGACTATTGAAGATTCAAAAATACAATTGAAAGGTGCGCTAGTATATTGTGAACAGCTCCTCCTCGAAAATGATAAGGTCGCCACGGAACCTCCCGCAGTGATTGCAGAAGCACATATGAAGATCGGAGAAAAATTATACAATACGATATTGGAAACTGTAGCGGACAATATTGTCGTTATAGAGGACGAACTTATTACTTGTGATGAACCCAACGAAGAAGGCCTCTACGAAGAAGTCAAAGATTCTGGATTACAAGCAGACGACGACGAGTACAATTCCCGCTGAAAAAAAATCAAGATCCGATAAGGATGACGTCCCACTGGATTATAAAATAAAGGTGGTTAATATGGCGAAACAGCACCCAAAATGGAGCCTACAAAGTCTGCAAAAAAAGGGAGCTTCCCGGTTGAAGAGCAAGGACCAGTTGAAGAGATGGGAGAAACAAATTCAACAAGGTGGTTCCACGAATGATAAATACGCAACGATTGATACATGGACCCATGATCGCTTCGTAGAAGCCCGTCAATCCAACCAACAAGTCACGACGAGGAACTTGCAGCAATGGGCTCTAGCTGCTGCCAGCCAATTTCCTGATTTGCAATTCAAGGCGTCTGATACGTGGGTCAAGCGTTTTAAAAGAAAATACCGAATTCGACAAAGAAAAGTAACAAAATTCGTATCAGGACATCGTTCATGAACGTGAACCAAGTCTGTTTTGCGGTAGATGTTCTACAAAAACCCTGCGAGTGCGAAAATACGGCATTCATCACGTGCGCAAGATGCCGCAAGAATTACTGTTTCCCGTGTTTCTACGACCTGTATCACCCTACTTCGTGCAGTCCTTCGTCCCTCGAAGATGAAGATATTGAATAAAAAAAAAAGTTTACCGAATACTTATATACAATACTGGGAATAAAAGTATTCATTTTTCAACCTCCTGTACAGTTTTTTCAGAATCCTTTTCCTGTTACAAAATAAGGTGTTCAAATTATTTCCAAAATAAACATTTGTGAAGACACAAATTAATATTAAATTATATATGATTTTTTGATTGATTTGAAGGAGGAAAAAAAAAAAAGAATCCGCGGCGGGATTCGATCCAGCGACCGCGCGCTTATGAAGCGAAGCCGCTGCCGCTGCGCCACGCCGCTCGCTGTCACGCCGTTAACGTGGAAGGTAGATAAAGGCAGGGAAATTTCCATAAATTTATTTCTCGGAAACGGCTGAGCGTCGCACCTTGTTATTTGCACCTGTTATACCTGTGACGTCAACCTTCACGTGTACCAAAGAAGAACCGAATCGGCAACCTACTAAGTTGGCCCTCCCCTTGTAAGTAGCATCCAGATTTCACCGGAAACATCGAACAAAACGAACAGATCAGAAAACTCAATGTTGTGGGTGATTAACTGCCGTGAAGAATGACGATTTATTTCTATTCGGGATATTTCTCGATCTACGATACCAGGAAGTCTCACTTCCTTGTTGATGAACTTTCGAAGCGTCCAAATCCGTTTTCAAAGAGAAACAGTGTTTGGTCCCATGACCTTTCTTTCCACAGAATGAACAGGTTTTGGAGAACCGATTCCTTCTGTAACTATCGAACGAAGCAAAGATATCTGGATGAGACTGGCTGCTGGGAGTGTTTCCTATCGAACGAGTAAACGAATGTAGTTCCCCTTCTTGACGAGACTTAACCGAGTCAGAGTCTTCTCGGAATAAAGCTTCCATTTCTAATCCTTTGGCGATAGCTTCGCGAAGGGAAGAGGGACTGGCCATTTTTAATGAGTATTTGAAAGTTGGATCTGAGATGGCATTCATGAACCTCGAACAAGCTAATTGGTCCAAACTTTTAGCATCACATTCAGGAAAAGCGAGTCGAATAAGTCGCTCGAGATCCTGTCCGAGAGCAGCCAGATGCTCATTTCGGCCTTGACACCGCTCTTCAAATCGTGAGAACCACAATTTAGACAAATACTCCTCCCCGAACCGAAGTTTCAATGCTGCACAAATTGCTTCGGAATTCTCAGCATCGGAATCTGAAAGAGAACCTAAGACATCCAAGGCCGGTCCTCTGAGAGATGCAGACAACATCACGGCTCTTTCGAGGGAATCCCAATCATTTATGCGAGCTATCAGTCGAAATTGACGTTCAAAAATATCCCAAGGGGTCGAACCGTTGTAAATGGTGGACTTTATTATGGTCTGTGAATTCCTCGCGCGCGGTCCCACGCGTTCTACTAAATGAGAGCTAGTCGAGTATGCAGTGGTTGGGACGACTGGCCTATCAGATTTTCCTATCTGAGTTTCCTGATCTATAAAGGATAAGTTATTAACTGATTCTCGGTGTGTCTCTACCACCAGAGGTTTTAGACTTCCACGGTCTACTGAGACGCAAGCGTCATGAAGGCTGGTTAAACTGTCAATATTCCGGCTTTGGTTATGATTGGAGGTCAAAGATAATTGCTGAGAATCGAGTGCTACATCCGACATAACCGCAAAAGTAGGTGATTCCATAGACACCACTCCACTGGACTCTGAACGACTCAAAACTGACGGTGATGGAATGTGATTGCCCCCCGTGAATGACACTGACCTTGGTACCACTTTGGGTACCTGTGGTTGTTGGTTTACGGACGTACGGGGCGTCGGAATCGGGTGACGATGAGGCTTCTGGAACCAAGCATCCTGCATCCGAACCATCTGGCCAAGCATTTCGTCTCGTACTTGCCGAAGGTCAGACCGGATCAACTGAAGCATCTCCGTGCGGTACCCTTCGATCCGCTGGAGAAGTTGTTCAAATTCTTGTTCACGGTGTTCGCGTTCTCGTTCGCATGCACGAAGGCGTCCCTTGCCAAGCTTCTTCAATATTTCCAGTAACGGCTGCCACTGAGCTGGGGTCGGAATCGGTGCAGGTCGGGCCTGGCCGAAGATCCGCCCGCGCTGGGGCCGCAAAACAGGCAGGGAGCCCTCTAATCGTAAATCTTCTGTGGACGTCTCTGTCCCACTCCGTGTGCGCACCATAGTAAGCGTGTAGCGTTGAATAGTTTTAAAAGGCTCTCACGATTCCGAAAACTGGCGTATATGTCGCAATCACCCAAAAATCTCAAAATCGTCCCAGGCTCTCACGATCTCAGTACCGAAACAATCCCGCTTCTGACACCAGTGTAACGTTTGGCCGTTACCACCAGGGTTCGTCGGTACGAAATCAGACGAGACAAGGGAAAATATGGGGAAATGCGGTTTATTGAGACACGTGTTTACAGCATCAGATCTCCTAAGAGACTGTTAGTTAAAAAGTAGAGGCTGGTTGTCGTAGCAACCAGCCTGCACCTCTTGCGTGTTATGTAAAGGGTGTAAGGCTGCAGCAGCCTTCGTAACAATATGATGACAATTATCTAATCCGTAAAAATGTGAAAAGGAAAGGAAACTTAGCAGGATTTTTTTTCAACTTTGAGGGCGTCAAAACAAACTTTCAGTCACTGAAACGCACCATGTTGAAATAAAACGAGTAACGACACGTTAGAACAAGTGACTGTAGGTCACGAACCTGCCACCCAGGTGCCACCTCTTTACAACCCTCGAGGGCGGAGAGGGCAGCATTGACCCATAGTGCCCCACTCTCCCCTAGTTGTAAAAACTCGTAAAACGCAAAGATAAATTGAAACAACGACCATTTAAAAAAATAGGATAAAAAATATTGGTAGTTAAAAGCAGAAGGTCGTGAGCGCACTTTTTATTTTTTTTTTCATTTTTCATGATTCTTTCTAATATCTGTAAAAACTCGTAAAACGCAAAGATAAATCGGAAAAACGACCGTTTAGAAAATTTGTGAAGAAAAATACTAATTGTAAGATAAAAGCAGAAGGTCGTCAGCGCCATTTCGATTTTTTTATTTATCATGATTTCTTTTGAATAGCTGTAAAAACTCGTAAAACGGAAAGATAAATTGAAAGAACGACCATTCGAAAAAATTCGATAAAAAATATTGGTAGTTAAAAGCAGAAGGTCGTCAGCACCATTTTGATTTTTTAATCTTTTATGATTTTTTTTAAATAGCTGTAAAAACTCGTGAAACGCAAAGAAAAATCGAAATCGACGTCGTTTCGAAAAATTCGATAAAAGAAATCGCAGTTAAAAGCTGCGACTTACGACCTTTTGCACTTACATTTTTCGATCTCGTAATTTTAATTGATACGTTTCGAACGTTTTCAGAGCGATTGGCGTGAAAAAAAAAGTTATACGACTTTATGCCATTATAAACAGCAAAACGTCGTATAATGGCGCTTACGTCCTTATGTCATTAGACACGCGACATACGTTACCAATGTATTGTTCATCGCCTACGTTAAGTTATCGACGTGGTAGGGGGTCTCCTGATGTGTATAAATACGACGGATCGGACGAATTCTAACCAGACACGAAGTAAGTGGCTACCTTCAACATGAACAAGATCGTCTGTCTTCTTGTCGCCTCATTGCTGTGCGTCGGTGTTGCCAGCTGCAGCAGCGGTAAGTTACAGACCAATAGCACATGCTCGAACGTTCTATTCTCCAATACAATGAAACCTCACTTATACTTATTTCAATCGGGTACGCTAGAAAATACATACATATAAGTGAGAAGGACGTAACAAAAAAAAATTAATTGAGAGTCAAGTGGTTCGATAGCTTCCACGTCAGCATTGCAATTATTCAGACACATCATCAACAGGTGAAAAAACCTGTTCTGTAGATAAACGTAGGAATATTTGTGCATCATGGAATACAATATTCTCGATACAGCAAGGAAACAATATTGAATTCTTGATTTCAATTCCAACAGCCAAACTAAAACTCATGGACGTATATCGAAGGCAATCAATTTTTCAAGTATTTATTTATTTATTTATTTGACTATGTCCATAACGATGCTGGACAAGGTAGATACAAGAAAGATACAAGATACAAGTATTGTGTCTCGAAATATTTAACAGTATGCTTATTTTGCAGAAATTATTCTGCAGACTTATCGAATCGTTATGCCTACATTTTAGTATCACATGAAGTAAAATTTGAAACCGTAAAATGGTACTGAAGTGGAAAATCGACCATCCGTCGAACTTATCGTATATGAAAAGCAATCAACTTTTGAAGTGTTGTGTCACGAAATATTTAACAGCACACTTAACATTTTTTAGCACGTCTGTTCTGCAGGTGGTAAGATTAATTGAATCGTTAAAAATAAAAACTATGCGTACGTCGTCACGATATAGATAAAATGTGTTTTTTCAACGTATTATGCTCTTTGTTTGAAACCATTTTATTCTCTACATTTTATGCTACACGGAATGTTCAAACCATTTTCAACATGTCAGGTTCCACTCGATTCGTCAAGTATTGTCATGATATCCTGATTTTTGTTTCAGGAGTCGATCCAATCGAGGCTGCCATCAAGGGTGAGTTAAAGATACAGAGATTTTCGATAATGACAGATATTCACTCGTTTTTCGAATTTAGCTCAAGCAAGTCGAGCACCGTGGAAACAATCTTTCAAGTATTGTGTCTCGAAATACTTAACGGTATACTTATTTTGCAGCAATTATTCTGCAGACTTATCGAATCGTTATGCCTATATTTTAGTATCACAGGAAGTAAAATTCAAAACCGTAAAATGGTACGGAAGTGGAAAATAGACCATTCGCCGATCTTATGTATATCAAGAGCAATCAACTTTTGAAGTGTTGTGTCACGAAATATTTAACAGCACACTTTACATTTTTAGCACGTATGTTCTGCAGGTGGTAAGATTCATTGAATCGTTAAAAACAAAAACTATGCATACGTCATCACGATATAGATAAAATGTGTTTTTTGAACGTTATGCTCTTTGTTTGGAACCATTTCATTCTCTACATTTTATGCTACACGGAATGTTCAAACCATTTTCAACATGTCAGCTTCCACTCGATTCGTCAAGTATTGTCATGATATCCTGATTTTTGTTTCAGGTGTCAACCCAACCGAGGCTACCAGAATCATAGGTAAGTTAAAGATACAGAGATTTTCGATAATGACAGATATTCCCAATAAACACAGGTACGCCGGATATACGTAGGTATATTAAACGTGTCCAATGTGGAAAGTGGGCATACGTGGAAAAATTATACGTGGACCGCACATCATTCAATCAACGTATCTTGTATACAAGGAAAACCCGTGGAAAACACGTGGAAAACACGTTTCTGTCTGCTGGTATATTCCACATGTTTTCCACCGAATAAAAAGTGTTTTTTTACACGTGTAATCCATGGTATATTTTTGGTCTCGATGTCCGCGTGCCCTACCTAATTTTCACCTCTCAAAAATTTTCTAACAATCACATTTTTATGACAAAATGCTGCTGAACAAGTCCCATGGTACAGCAGATATTATGTACCTCAAACTTTGTATTCATCGTAAGAGCTGGCAGCAGCGCAGGGATAAGAGATTGGTTTCACACACGAGAGGTTCCCGGATCGAATCCCGACGAAGTCACTTTTTTTTTTTTTTAATTTTTCAATTTTTAATTGACGTTCATTAATAACGGTTTTTTATGATTAATCGTACATTATTATGTTAAAAAAAAAACATTTGGTTGACATTATACAGAATAAAAATTATCGCGGACATCGTGATCAAAAATTGATGGTATAATACACGTATATTTCCCGTATAAGTAATGCGTATCGAAAATTGGTATAACAGGCGGACTTCGTACCTAAAACTTTACGGTATAATATACGAATATTTCCCATAGATTCTATGTGACTAGTTTATTTTCAACGTTTTCTCAACGTGTCGAGATACGTTTATTATACCACACATCAACCACTGTGTGTTTATTGGGTTCACTTGTTCGAATTTAGCTCAAGCGAGTCGAGCACCGCGGAATGACGACTTAATCACAGTCCTCTTTACCTTAATTTCAGATTACGTGACAACTGTCAAAAACCAACTGGCAGACCTCGCGGATCTTGTTATACAGATGTCCGCCGGTAAGTTCAAACCAATGTCACCCAATGAAGATATTCAAGTCATAGCTACTAAGGCATGCGTCCAATAACGACAAAGTACAATAGTGTCATGATGTACCTATTTTATTTTGCAGATAAAGGTTCCCAGCTGACCAACAAAGACGCTGGTACACTGAGAGAAAAGATGTATCACATTTTATTACATATCGCCGACAAATTACTATTTTTCGGTAGTAAAAGGACGTGTGGTCACACAATACAAAGAATTACAAATCCACCTTGTAAATTTCACTAATGGTGAATATTACTCTTCAAGAAGGGTATGATTTACAACTTGAAGGCTAAAATTTACTATTTCCGATCGTATTAAGAAGCATAACACGATCGTATAATGTACAACTGTGGGATCCGAATTCTTACCATCTCAGATAGTAAAATGAAGTTAGTTCACAGCGGCCGTGCATCCATTCGCAGGTGGCGCTGTTAGCGGTCCTATTTGCTGCTAATTTTTTGTTTAGGTTCTGCTACACAGTTGGAAGATATCTGTAATCCCACTGGTCCATATATGAAGTTTCATTCCGACAATTTAATAGGAACTATTTAACTATCATAAATAGTAACAATATTATTTATTTTATTTTCTGTCAGACCACACAGGCACACAGGTATAAATAGTGTGACTTATGTCCTAAATAATATCAATTTGCATGTTTTGGGCTTTTGTATCCATCATAACACTCAAAGAACGTCGGAGTCGTCAGAGTGTTATAACAAAACAACATCTGCTTCCGTAGACCTTCGTCCGCCGTACGACGTTGAAGTCGAGAATGATTCTGGTTGTGTGGTGACACGTAAGTGTAGCCGACACGGTGCGAATTTCTTCGCGAGATCCAAAAACCACTGCCAACCATCTATCGGCGCGCTACGGTACCACGCAGCGGGTGACCGACCGCTAGGCCGCTAGTGTGTCCGCCATATTCGTATACCTGATACGTATTTTTACTATCTCAAGTTGTAAAAATTACCATCTCGCATGCGAGAAGATGTGTGTTTGCCTTTCACAGTGTAGGGGAGACTGGGGACGGTTGTAACAGGGGTACGGTTGTAACATTGTTAATATCTCTAAAACTAAGGGTAGTACATTTATATACCGCCGCCTGATAATCCGTGCAAGTAGTCCGAACTAGCAAATTAGTAGGTGGCGGTCCTCCGTGCAAAGCGGAAGTGGGTAGCGGGGTCCATTGTTATTTTCGGGCCTAAAGTAAGTTCTTACAATCTTAGTTAAACATCAATAATTAGACTTCTATGATAAATCTTCAATTTTTCTTTTGTTCATATGTTTCCTTGGCCAATTCTGTGTCAGTATTCACAGTATTTTGAGTTGATAGATTCGACAGAATAAATGAAATTTTGACTTGAAGTAAAAAAACCCGTCTGGGGTCAGTTGTAACAGTTGGTCCGGGGACATTGCAACCATTTGATGGCGGATGATTACAGCTAACAACATTCCTTCTCCTCCTTTTATTCAAGCATTATCGTAGTCTACGTTATGAAATAATAATAATAATATAAAAAAAAAACATTACATTTATAAGATTTTATCCAAACGAAAATATTCGGCCATCAAGAGGTGATGAAAAGTTATTTTTATATTTTTTAGTTCCTGAAACACGTATTCCTTATGGGAATGTCTGATACTAATCATCAAAATCCTGATAAATAATCTAATTTTGTGAAAAAATCTTGTGTTACAACTGACCCTGGGGTTGGGGTCAGTTGTAACACTTTTCCGATTTTTTTTGACAGGCTCATACTTTTTTTTCTATTTGTGCTAAAGAGTCCTACTTAGCGCCATTTTGTCAGCAATTGAATGCTCTTTGCTATGGTATTTGGAACATTGATGTGTTCACTGTAGTTTGAGCTCAGTGAGGGCAAAACCGAAAAATGTTACAACCGTCCCCAGTCTACCCTATCACGAGGCGGTGCGAAACGACTGTGTTACAGTCGCAGATAGTAGAAATAACACGCTTTCATCTGGAAACTTACGAAATATGTTGTAATTTCTACAAGTAGCGATATTTACAATGCCGGGTTGTAATTTGAGTTCCGAGCGACATGTAACGTATCCCAGTTCTGCTAGAGACTATTGACTGAAAAATGACTACGTTTCCTGGTTTTTCGACTCCACGTCAACTTGCCATCAAAAGTAGTAATTTGTCGGGGATATGTGGTGAAATATGATACATGGTTTCTCTCAGTGTAAGTGATAAGTGGATACACTTACTTGACCAATTTATCCGTCTACCAAAACGCTCGAATTATCTTTGTCTCCGTACTCTGGAAAATCATTCCGTTTGATATTCAGGACCTCTCTATTTTTATTTCAGTTGCTTTGACGAATGCCGGAATCTATCTCGTAACCGCTGCAGCTTCTATCCTAAGGGGCGACGGGGGTGAGTTGAAGACGACTTTTACCCTTTAAAAATGTTTTTGTGATCTACTGTTCGCTTCACATATCAGGGTGAAGTCGAGAAATTGTTTTAATTGACCGAGTTTTCTATTTTGATTCTTCATATTTCATTATTTTTTTCACTTATTGCCATTATATCATGCGTCAATTGGTGAATTTCCACTCTGTCATGATACGCCTATTTATTTTCAGGAACCAAAGATGAAGTTTCTGGCAAATTCTGGAGTAAGTGACACTCATTCGAAAAATACATCAAGCCTAGCTTGATTTTCATCCAGCTGTTGTTAGAACTGAGTGAGAGTCGAAGACGACTTGATCATAACCTCTGTATTCCAATTTCAGAATCTGTCGACCCAGTAAAATTAAAAATGACATCTCATGCGGCAATGAGTGGAGTGATAGCTGAAAGTGAGTTGAAGACGATCGTGCCCATTTAGAATATCGCGCCTCAATTAGCACTTGAAAATAGTCTAAATTATTGAGGTATCTTTTAATTTCCAGAGACCAACACTCAGAACAGACTTGTTGTGGCCACCATTACTGCTTTATTCAACTTAATAAAGAAGGAAGTCGATCTGATTTTGGACGCTGCTATCGCGGTTGCCCGTAGTAAGTTGGAAACAATCGTACCATTAGAATTAGTAGACAATATTGTCATACTGAGATCTATCGTTTGCTACAAACCAAATTCCAATGAGGCTTTCATAAATTGATCTATTTCCTTAGCCTCCAGTTAGGCAAACGTATTTGATACTCAACATTCGATCCCTGATTTCAATTGTACCACCAGTTTAGTACTGCTAAACTACAATCCTGAATATTTTGACTTTTTATATTATTCCCAACATCAACTAAAATATGACGATTTCTTAAATTATACTTCCAATGTGTTCTGGTATTTGCCATTGAATCGTAATTTCACTTTCTCAGAAAGACCTCAACGATCATAAATCCCATGCCAGTCCAGCTGAACCGAAGCAGCGGAAGAGACTATTGGTGAGTGTCATCGACAGTATCTGCACTTGATACGAAAATGCTGAATATATTTATTCACTAATTTTGGTGAATCTATTCGCAGGCCACTTCTTAGCAGCTATCGCGGAGCGGAATATTCGGAACCGCTTGTGCTAATCGGAAGAACTTTTTGTGGAAAAATGTAAATCATCTGCTGGACGAGAGACTACTACTTTCTTCCAGCACGTCTTCCAAATGATTACTGAATATGTATATACCAGTGAGAATAATGTAAAGCTGCATAAGATTGTGAACAATAAACATCAATTTCGAAAATATTCATTCGCTGTATCGTATAAATTTTCCATTTCCCAACACAGATTCCGAATACAAAAGAATAAAGACATTCAGAGGCCCTTATAAAAACGATTACTTTTTCCTTCCGAGTCACGTGACATGCGAAAAGGTTCTTTTATTTGCAACACCTGCATCAAAAGTTTGATTCGTTCGGACCGCTAAACCGATTTGGATGAAATTTGCAAGGCATATATTCTTATTCCGAGGCTGTGCCAATAAAGTTTTCAAACGTCGCTCGCTAACCACGTAACTTTCATGTTTAAATACAAAATACCGTGAGGAATATTACGGTACAGATAATTATAGTCACTGATTATCCGAAAATAGTGATTCAAAAACCAAAAGACGTTCAGAATGATATCCAAACGAGAAGGGTCGGTGCCTCCGCCGTGCACCCCTTCCATGGTTAAAGACATGACATGATTTCTCCGCTCAAAATTAAGTCACCTTATGGCATCAACGGGCCTTCGATAATCTTCAGTCATTTCGAATCTAGATATGGTATAGAGGACATTTCAATGACGGGATTCGTTTACCCCGATTGTCGAGTCTGATTCATGTTGTATTGACGCAAGTACTTGAATCGTTAATTCGTGATCACTTCTGAATAGTCAATAAAGTTTTATCATCGCCTGTACCTTATTGATACAGTTGTACATCGTGGACTACGAATACCTAAATTCAAATATTATTTTTTTTAGAATGGTGGTGGATACCTGATTGGCGTTCACATCATCTGAATTTAACAAAAATTTCTTGACGTTCATCATTCTTTGTCACATTTTGTGCATTTTATTTATTTTTTTTTCACTTGCATTCCCTCAAAATCCGAAGAAGGATTTTAAGAATTCAGAAAATCAACCGAATGACCCACATTATCTTTAAAATCGGAAAAATGAAACTTCTTTTTCCAACAAATATTTCACACAATATGTGGGATGATATGACTCATAGATTCTGTGAGTTTCATTGTTGCTGAAGCATCGCTTCATACTGAAAAAATATTTTTTTTTTCATACATGAACGGATAGGCCGATTTTGCTACCTATTTTCGGGGAGCGAACAGTGGTTTCACCGACCGGGAAGTCTTCTCTCCCGGTAACTCTTTCTTCCCCGGTCTTTCTTCCCCGAAACTCTTTCCTCCCTGCTTTTAGTTCCCGTACCGGCCGCGCTGCACTTCAGCCACATAACCTTAAATGATCACCGTTTTGCCCGCAAAATCACATTTCCGTTCTTGGTGGAAAAAAATACAGTGTGCACCGCGGTCGCAGGACTTTTCACCCCCTCGGTGTGGTTTGCTATCCTCGTCTTCGGCTCGCGACTCCCCTACTGAAAATGATTATATAATTAATTGTATGAGAAAAAACCTGGTTAATGACATGGTAAATCACATGATAAATCTTAAGATATTATGACCGGTTTCAGTATGGAATTTATCATACGATTTATCATATGATTTATCATATGATTTATCACGCGATTTATCACGTGATTTGTTTCACAATTTATTGTTATATTACTCGTGTAATTTCGTTTGAAATTTAACATAAAAATCATTCTCAACTGACTACGCACCGCGGATTTAACAAATAATTTCGCTTCCGATGTCAATGAAGGAGGAATCGAATTAACGACTGGAACTAAGGTATAGGGAGGGAGACCAACAAAATCATGACGCACTCATGTGAAAAAAATTACGTTTATTAACAATATTCTACATTTTTACGCCACCAGAAACAGTGGTAGAAAAAAAGTATCTTCGATCATTAAAAATAGTATATTATGCTACAAGGGAGGAAAGAGCGCGATTTTCGCCGAGTGCGAGGTTTGCTGCCCGAGGCACGAGCGAAGCGAGGGCAGCACGAACACGAGGTGAAAATTGCGTTCCTCCCGTGTGGCATATGCTATTTTTCACCCGACTTCGATAAAATGACCTTATTCCGTCGCTGTAACGCGAGTGGAATGTAGGTAGTCAATTTTTGACCGGAAGGAAGAGAAGTGATTAACCGGGCAGAAAAGTAAATTGCCGGGCAAAAAAGTCCACTTTTGTGCCCGGCAATTTATTTTTTTGCCTGGCAATTTATTGTTTGGCCGGCAATCTACTTTTTTGCACGGCAATTTACTTTCTTGCCCGGCAATCTACTTTTCTTCACTCTGGTCCGAAATTGATGACTTTCGACCCGCGTTTCAGGGGTGAAATATGGTCATTTTATCGTAGTCGGGTAAAAAGGACATTTTTGTTGCTGTGGTTGTTAACAATGAATAAAATCTACGGGTTCTACCCGTGGCGCAAGAATCTGAGGTATTGAAAATGTTTTTTAAATGATTTTTCAATTATTACGATCATTTAATAGAAATTTTCCTCGCGTCAACGATCGCGGGATAGCTGACCCTAATCCACACCCGGTTCTCTTGTTTATATTGAAACAACAAACTTTCAAACCTTACGTGCCCCCGCTCGCGTGGCGATTTTCTGTACCACAAAACGGTAGGTCTGCCGATCGGACATCCATACCCAAAATAGAAGCATTTTCAATGCTAATTACTTTATTTGCGGTTTTTTTATTTCATTAACATTTAATTCATCGGGGTCTGCAGTGATGCTATTAATTCTTAAGAGACCATGGATCGCTTGATGGAAAGTTGTTACTGAATAAAATGTGTAGAACAAAAGTGAATTTGGGACTAGGTCTCAAAAACAGAAATTGAAAACAAAAAATAATTAGGTTATATAACCGAAAAATTTATTTTAAAAAATTGTTAATTCAAAGGTGCGGAGTTGATTATTCTTTCAATACTTATAGGCATTTTCTTTCTAGCTTACACAACAGTCCCCTTACAATATTTACAGGATAAGAAATGTTAGCAATACATTTCTCATATTTAAAAGAAGTCATTAAATCCACGCAGGATCTCGTGGAAGTCATATATAAAAAAAAATTGGATCAAATGGCTAAAGAAATTTTGATCTTCGTTGGTAACATCAGAATACGTCAGTATTTACATAAATTTGGTACTGAACAAATATATTGCTTATCCGTAACATGAAGGAAGGCACAGACCTTCTCGATGTCGGCTACTTCTACAGCTATTGTATCTTTCTGTATTTCAGTAACTTTTTGTAATGATTTTGCAAATTCACTGGAGGTTGTCTGTATATTATTGCACAACACTAATTGTTTATCATTTTCTTCGTCAACAACGAATTCGATAATTTTTATGTATGCTTTGGTAGCAAGTTGTGCGAATGAATTACACGATCGCGCGTTTCTTTTATGAGCAGAAGCATACAAACAACCGTTCTTCACAATTTTCATGAACAGTGTTGTGCTTGGCGATAATTGAAACTTATCCAGTATTGTTTTATCAGTTACAGTCGCTCTTCCAAAATATGTGATGCCAGATTTTTGAAGATATTTTTTAGTTCGTGGTTTAGCTAAACCAGTACAATACTGTTCAACAGTAGGTGAAGAGTAAGGATACAGGTGTGTTTCAAGAATATCCACTGTACGATGCATATTTACGTATCGGAGTATTTGTTGGTTTACTCCTTTGGCACAATGGATTGAAGTCAGCAATTGATGATTCCCAGATTCAAAGGGAAACGTAGAATGTGCCCATAATGGCCCCCAATCGTACACACTTCTAGCGATATGTAATAACTGATGAACGTTATACGTCATTGCGGTTTTTGAGTAAATTTCCTCCATTCCACAGACAAATTCATGAAGCATACGGTCTGCCTCATCCAATTCTTTACATGTAATGTCAGTTCTTAAAAGTATATGCAAACTTTCACCGATCAAGCTCCAGTGTTTGAGTAGTTTTGGAGCTATTACTGATTCAAGGACTGGAATACTATAATAGAGTAGCCAGTTCTCCCACTCGCGCGCTTTCCACTGAGCTCTTTCTTTCAAAGACCTAGATAAGCGACCAACCTGATTCGGGGCTCTAATTTTAGATAAGCGTACCTCAAGAATATTAAGATCAGCTGCAGTAATAGACTTGATCAAATACTCAGTCAATTGCTTTGTAACGCCAGCTAGAAAACAGTGTAAGTAGTCGGGAACGAAACCTCTAATGATATCAAAGGAAGTCAAGTTTATTAATGGCGAAGCATTTTTTACGCCAAGAATAGGAAGTCCTTTCTCTACTGCTTCTCTCATTAGCTTTATAGTATTTGTCATGTCTCGATTTTGAACAATACTTTCCAATAAAGGATATCGCATACTGCCATCGACCCATTCACCTGGGTGCAAACACCAGTCACATCCAAAAAATCCGTTAAACTGCATCATTCCATTCATCGGTGCACGCGCAACAGTGTCTACACAGCAGATTAATGTGTACAGTTTTACATTGAGCAATTCTCCTCTGATTGTGCACGGTATTCCTACAGATGAAAGCTCATTCATTTTGTCAACGAAGGTATCTAAAAATATACTCATCTGAGGTTTCGTTTTCCCAAACCATAAGCCACATACTATTAATTTATTGAATCTATGTTCAGGGGGCAATTCATTGAGCATAATATAGATGGGCCAAATCGAATAGGTGGAGGACTCAAACACTGGCGCCCCATCTGTGTTGAATGCTGCGGTAGCATACTGTTGCTTTGTACATTCTGGTAAATTATTAACGAAATCCCTGTAACATTTTCCATCATACACATCTTTGATGTGACCCCTTTGACAACGTCTTTCTTTCATTACAAAGGTGTAATGATCTTCATATGCATTTAAATAATCAGCCACTGAATCTGAAGGATCCACAATCGCGAAATAATTTGTGGATGACGGGTTCGATACATCGATAACTGTATTACAATTTGTACATTTCGCAGTTTCGTGTAACGTTGTCAATTTGCCGATATACGTGGTGCAATTCGGACATGTTGCGTGAAATTCCGCATTATCTCCAGAATTGCAAAATTTGTCTAGCATGTACCGCGATTCTGGCGTAACTGGCATAGCAAATATGCTATTTATTAGCTGCATCAAATTTGACGCCGATGTTAATGGTAACTTATTAGCTATTGAGTACTTGAGTATCATTAAGAGTAGCTCAGCTGGACTCCTTTCGACCGGTGTTGATATAGTATCACAAAATCCTGGAGTTTGTAACAAATCCTGAAGGTTTTGTGGTTGGGTTTCACGAAGCGTCGATGTATGAAACTCTCCATTATCGCTGTTTATCTCATTCTCGTCGGAGAAATCATCGTCAGATGATGTGATCTGTTAATAGGAATTATTACACAATCAGTTCTCAATTTATATAATAATTTCTAATACCATATAGTAATATCAATAATCTCTTCAGATTGCCATTTGCTCAAACAACAATCTACGCTTATTTAATTTCTTATGTACAATACGAGAATTTCGGGTCAAAAGTGAATGATAAACAGCACAACACTTGTGTGCCCAATCATAGGCTCCATTTCGACCCCTACTCGGAGTAAGAACAGAGCTCGTATGATTTGCTATAAAAGTCGCCGGTCGCCGAGTCCCCTATCTAAGAACGTAACTCGTGGAACTTGCTGGTAAGAACTCGGCTTGCAAACTCTATATGCTTGGCGGATAACACAATTGTACGACACAAGCGTCTGTGAAATGTGTGCACGTCTACGACAATCGTCGCCGTCTAGCAAGGTTTGGAGGGTCACACCACCTTGATGGAGCCCGAAATAACCCTCAACTGTAAGATTTTTTTGCTCATGCAACCAATGGGTGAAAGTTGTTTATTCATCAAGGTTTCATTGTTCAATATATTGCACCACAAGTTCACTTATTTCGTCAGATTCAAATTAAGAAAACAGAAAATCGAATCGGAAATATCTATTAAAGGGGTACACCTTTGAATGGGTGAAAATTCTTATGAAGAAATTATTTTTTCCTGGGAAAGATGAGGTTTTATTGCTCTGTGCCAATAGAGCTTCTCGCTAGCTAACAAATGAACACTTGACGAGTTATAGCTCCAGACAGGAATTTTGTAGGATTGCGAACACATAAGGCTCCTCCTTGTATATTTCATATACGTAGAAAGTGCCTAGAAACATATGATTGTATGATTTCATTCAACTGTCAAACTCGCAGCAGACTAGCTAGCAGACCACAAAGACACGTGAAATTCGTCTTTTGGTCGCCGGTGATGGCGCGCCACGCATTGGACGCAATAATTAAGAGACTAACTTTTGTATTTCTTCGAAATTCAACCTGCCGATTTTTTCACAGATAGTTTAGACCAATAGTAAGTCAAAACCGCAAAAAAGAAAAAATCGATTTTATTTTCAAAATCAAAGGTGTATACTATACCCCCATAGATTAAATTGAATGTTTGGACTCTGACATGCTCAGCCTTGAAATTAGGAACTCACCGCATCAGCTTCTTCAGTTTCAGGTACAGGACGTATATCGTCAATTAGTACCTGCGATTGATGAAGTGTACTAGATTCTCCAGTCTGAAAATGAATTTGTTGAACATTATTATTCAATAAATATTCCGTTCACGAAATCGTAGTAACTATAGTACTGTTTTTCAATTTGCACAGAATTCTTCTGTCTAAAAAACGAGGAGATAGTTTGCCATCATCGGCTAAAAGCAATATATTTGACCGATGAAATTCTAGGCACTTTTGATTTGGTTTGCCTGGTACGCTTGGAAGTACCACGAAGAAAAACAAAAACAAAACATCGAGGCACAATCATGGATTGTAGCCGATCTCGACGCTAAGTCATTTCTTGCCTGCGGACAGCCAATGCTGCACTTCACCTTCAGGTTCAGCACCATAGCGTTACTTATCAGGCCAGCTCAACCTCAAGGGTACTTCATATAAAACGAATACATTTGATGTAGCAGTGAGACGATAACATTATAACAAGTTTTTATATTTATCCTTGTCATACATTATGAGTATGAAGACGGGAACAACGCTGTTTGAAGGTGCAAAACTGACGTTTTGTTCAACAAACTGAAAATATCTTTCGTCCGATAGGTATATTCGAATTAATAAGTATTTATGACCTCCATCAGTTGTGGACCAACGACTTTCCTCTCCGTTAACCAGTTCAACCAGGGTTAAAAATGAAAACAAAAAATCAGCCTTAGGCAGTGTAGCAAGAACGCTACACTGGCTACGTATTCTTGCAAAAGGCACCCCCTACTTTCCCTCATGTTCAAGATGTTAATTTTTTTGTATTACTTCACGGTTACGTTTCGCTGAATTTGTTACATAATGGTCAAAAATCATTGAATTCAAAAGCGAAAGTCTATTGCTGAGTGAGCGTATGCAGTACTGTGTGAGTTTTCATAATTTACAAACAGTATCGAAGTGAGTGTATGGTACATCCACTTCATTGGAGACTGTATTACATACTCGTCTCTGGTTTTCATAATCTGAGACTAGTGTCGAAACGAGGAATTGGTATATTTACTCTATCGCAGACTGTATTTCATCCGAGTCTTTAAATTTTATAATCTACACATATCGTCGAAGTTGGAAATTAGTAGATTTACTCCATCGCGGACTGTATTTCGTCCAAAGTCTCTTGTTTTCATAATCTACAACTCGTGTCGAAGCAAGATTTTGGTATACCTATGTACTCTTTGACAAACTGTATTTTATCCGAGTCTCCAGTTTCCTGTATTTCATCCGAGTCTTTAGTTTTGATAATCTACACATATCGTCGAAGTTGGAAATTAGTAGATTTACTCCATCGCAGACTGTATTTCGTCCAAAGTCTCTTGTTTTCATAATCTACAACTAGTGTCGAAGCAAGATTTTGGTATACCTATGTACTCTTTGACAAACTGTATTTTATCCGAGTCTCCAGTTTCCTGTATTTCATCCGAGTCTTTAGTTTTTATAATCTACACATATCGTCGAAGTTGGAAATTAGTAGATTTACTCCATCGCAGACTGTATTTCGTCCAAAGTCTCTTGTTTTCATAATCTACAACTAGTGTCGAAGCAAGATTTTGGTATACCTATGTACTCTTTGACAAACTGTATTTTATCCGAGTCTCCAGTTTCCTGTATTTCATCCGAGTCTTTAGTTTTTATAATCTACACATATCGTCGAAGTTGGAAATTAGTAGATTTACTCCATCGCAGACTGTATTTCGTCCAAAGTCTCTTGTTTTCATAATCTACAACTAGTGTCGAAGCAAGATTTTGGTATACCTATGTACTCTTTGACAAACTGTATTTTATCCGAGTCTCCAGTTTCCATCATCTACAACTAACGTCGAAGCACGAAGACTACCTCAGGAATAATTCAGTATATCCACTCTTTCTATGATTTGACTTTATAAGTTTTCTGTACATCACATCTATGTGGAGCGATGAAACTTTTCAGGGGTATTTTTTTGGACGCGTTTCGGATAAATATGAACTTTTTTTTATCAGTTAGGTGATCCAGGTATCAACATGTATTCTCGTTTGGATCCTAAGGATCTGAGCAAAATTTTGAGTCCCAGCGCGTTGAAATCAATCATTTTCAATCCGACGATCTACCTCAGGACTACTTCAGGTCTAGCGGTGCAAGAGATATGAGTCCGGACGGATATGAATCTTAAAAAAGCACATCTAAGTAACGTTATTCTTGTCCTGGCAGAGAGAGTTAACCATAAGCTTTCAGAGAATCACCTGCAGACCTCCCTATAGTTTGTCAGATATCGCTCCGGACGTAAACTTTGAATCCTGAAAAACCCAGAAATACCTATTATTGAAGTTGAAAGTTGAGGTTTCTTCACCCTGTGCCAATAAAGCTTCTCGCTAGCTAACAAATGAGCACTTGACGACTCTGTTAGGTCATGCAGTTGAGGAGACAAAGCTCCGGACAGGAATTAAGTGTGATTAAATTTTAAAATTTCTATTTTCTTAGTTTTTGCTCTCAGTCTGTGTGAAATCAACGCTTGACACAAGCCTACGCAGCGTGCATCGATAGCCAATTTTTCTATTGTGCAAAGCCAGTTTGGTAGCTCACTCAATTACTCACCAAATCTGTCTTTCGCAACAGGTTTGTAAGAAGACAGTACGCTGGACACAATGGTAAAACAGCCATTCTGTGTGATTGATTAACACTTGGCTAACAATCCATAACAATCACTTTAAAAACATTCTTCTTATCTTCAACCCTGGTTGAACCTGTCAAACTTTGTCAATATTTTCGCTTTCTGACGGATCTTATCGTCTTTGACTACTCCTGACTTTCAATCACTGTGATGTCTCTACGACCAATGATTGGCTTATCTGCAGGATTGTGACCCAGTGCCTACACTCTCTCATATCATATTGGCATGAGGTCAGAGTCGTTCTACAGAAAATAAAATCCTTAAGTACACTTCGAAACAGTTGGTTTTATGAAATCCAAATATTTTTTGCCTTCGTTGAATGCAAGATCAATCTGTGTGGTACTAACGTGCTAAGCTCCGGCCTTGTAGAAATTGCAAGCGGCAACTGCCTAAATCTTACCAAAAATTGATATAGAAACCTGTCACGTTGATCGCACTGAATAAATCAAATTTAAGGTGATTATTAAAACAATTAAATCAATAGGGAATTCAGTTATTTTCCCCAGGGGAACCTGTAAGGGTTAAAGTGATCCATGTACAACCTAACAAGCGAGAATATAAGTTTACCTGTAATCCAAATACTTAATCTTATGTTGACTATAATGATTATAGTCGTTGCCAAACTTACTTGGTTTGAAATTCCTTCTGCACTCGCAATTTTAATGGTCCTGTATTTGGCAGTGTCGTTAATATTTTCGTCATCGTCAAAATACCTCTTGCGTCGGTTGAGAGCTTTCATTGTGAAAATACTGTTCTTCTTTCTTCTACGTAGAATTCTCTAGACTTTCTCCGTCACATAATCCGGTATCCACACTTTTCGGACGGAACACTTTGGATGCCAATGGTGAAAAAAAATATTCAAGGCCGTCCTGTTGAGTGTTTTCCTAAAGCGATCCGTTTAATTCAATTCAAGAGCGATAGAGTGACCACTAGGTAAGCGCTAGTGTCGAATCTATGGAATATTTGATTTTCGAGTTTCAATAGCACAAAACTGATATTACATCTGAGTTTTTAACGAGTAGAATGGGAAGAATTGCATCAAACCCTACGATTCATGACAATATCAACAATAAATACGCCAAAAAGTGTTTTGTTTGTCCCTACCGGTGACACTAGCGCTTACCTAGCGGCAAGCGCAGAACTGCGATTGAGAAAATGGTCAATTGAGTGCAGTGAACGGCCTGTCGTATCTCGTACAGGATTGGTTATTTCAAATTAAACCGCGTTCAACAGGAACGTGGGACGCTGGGACAGTGGAACGGACTCTAGTGTTATGTTTACATTCTTCGCACGGTCTGCACGTGAGTCTCTGGACGAATCTCACCTTGCTAACACGTGGCTGCCTAGAGATGGGTAAAATTGCTTACGCGTACGTTACTTACATAGACAATAAACAATTTTCTACAGTTTCGATCAGTGACGTGAAGTTGAAAAAAAATTCACAAAATCACATCACACCTAAAAGTGATAGTGACTTCGAGAAACGGAAACAATATTATGTGAAATGGTCCGATTGCGATGAGGACTGTCAGGAAGACCATTTACATTTTGGGTATTATGCCGCTTTCGTACTGCTTTTAGGAGGTAAGTGAACAAAAATCCTTTTAAACGTATTTCAATTAAAGCAAATAAAAACCCTGCAGCCCGGGATGTAGCCGTCAGACCAAGACCTGTAAACATAGCGGGTCACCTGTTGGAGACTCGACATCCGATTTTTTATTTTTTCTGATCTTGGGTAATAATAGGTACCGTGAATTTCGGTACCAGTGCGAAAGATTTGTTTTGGCCCGAGTGGGAGGTTGTCGTCCGAGCAAAGCGAGGGTGACTTTGCTCGGACGACAATCTCACGAGTGGAAGAACAACTTTCGCATATGTAGAACAAATTTTTCATCACAAACCCATGTAAGCCCACGCAAGCGTGTGTGTAATCGGACTTTACCTATTTTTGAAAAAAATACGATTGAAAAAAAAGTCAATTTATTTTTAGTCGAGAAACGGGTCCACGATAATAATGTTCCTTAATGGTGTTAACAGAAATTCATTCGGTCGCGACCTCGTGCCTGCAACATAGGATCTTTACGCCAAGAAAATCATACAACACACACATGGGTTAACGTAGACTATAAAAGATGCTATGTTGCAGGCACGGTCCCGTGCTAGACCCACGGGTTTTTCTGAGGCCTGTTGGATAACATACAGCACAGAAAGTAAGGTTGTGTGGCGTATACATAGTTGCAATAAACGCCCTCGTGTTGCGCTTAACTCTTGCTAGACAGCGCTGATGGTCGTATACGTGCAAACATTTCACGCACACTCGTATCGTGTACGTATGTTATCCAACTGCCTTATCTTTATTTTATAATTTGTGGGGTTCAGCCAGGATCGGAGATGAACAGAACTGCGAAACTTTGAAGTGATTTTACGGATTGTTTGCAAAGTATTAATCAATTACACAGAATAGCAATTTTTACTACTATTTACAGCGAACTTTCGTGTTATAAATCCATTGAACAATTGAGTGGAATACCTAATTTACTTGGATTTATGGGAATCTCAGAAAATACAAATTTACAAATTTAATCACATTGAAAATATGAGAGTTGAGTATATGGTGACAGCATTTCAATCAGCTTCCTCAAGATTCACGTTATAAAGTATGATAAGATAATTAAAATTTCGAATATTTTCTGAGTTTTGTTTGTAGAACATGTGTTTTGAACATGCTTTAAGCTCAGGAACATCTGTGCGCGACCAACACTTCACTCCGAACTCTACACGGAGTATACTGTGGCCAATTTTTCTATCGTGCGTAGCAAGTTTGGTTTCTCATTCAATTGTTCATCAAATCTGTATTCAAGAATAGGTGGTAAAAACTGCCCTTCAGTGCGATTAATCAATACCGCAAACAATGAAGATGATAACGTTAAAAAAAAGTTTTTCATCTTCAACCCTGATTGGACCCCTATTACATCCACAAGATGAATTGTAGAATAGATTCCACTTGAAATTATTTTACATAATTTTGAATTCAATATCATTCACGATAAATTCGTGTACATGCCAAACCTTTGCATATACACTTGCATGTTGCAACATCCGAATTAATAATAATAATTTCTGCAGAAAGTAGAGCCGACATTAAGAGAAAGATAGCGGAAGGACGTCGGCTGATTATCCCACGCAACGTGCCGTCCTCGGAATCGGAGGAGAACAGAAAACCATTACGAGTAGGTTGACAAATATTCGTAATCAAATCAATGTAAAAATATGCATCATAATTATTCACAATTTCTTCATCTGCAGTAATAATATCAACATTTCTTCACATATTCTCTTTTCTTCAGAATGCAAAAAAGCCTACGTTGATGCAGCAGACACAAAACAAAAAGAACATTGATATATTAAATAAACACAAAGCTAGAATCTTGCTTCTGTCAAGAAAGCAATTGACTGCTGATTTCGAAGATTATGATGAAAATCCCAAACAGACGTCAAAGAAAAGCAACCGTGAAGCAGAAAGCGACAACCAGAAGAAGGATGACGATAGCCAAAAAGAAGAAAGCGATGACGAGGAAGACGTGAGACAAAAAGAAGAAAGCGATGACCAGGAAGAGGAAGATGTTAGACAAAAAGAAGAAAGCGATGACGAGGAAGCGGAAGACGTGAGACATAAAGAAGAAAGCGATGATCAGAAAGCGGAAGATATTAGACAACAAGAAGAAAGCGATGACGAAGAAGCGGAAGACGTGAGACATAAAGAAGAAAGCGATGACCAGGAAGAGGAAGATGTTAGACAAAAAGAAGAAAGCGATGACGAGGAATACGTGAGACAAAAAGGAGAAAGCGATGACCAGGAAGAGGAAGATGTTAGACAGAAAGAGGAACGCGAAGTTCAAGAAGAAAAATACCACCGTGATATTTTGGAAAAAAAATCCCTGGCTAACGTAAACAAAGTGTTGCATACAAGATTTTTAACTATGGCAGCAGGTGAGCATTCTTCTACATATTTTTACCATTCAATTCCATATTTTCTTCTCATGCGATTACAAAAGAGCCATCTCACCAAAGTGTATAGAAATTTCTATTATCTTCGGCGAGCTGGCTCTTCTCTAACTGGCCGGAGATATGGCTCTTTATTACATTAGGACTCGTTGAAATTCAAACATCTGAGTGTATGTCGTAATATGTGATGGTCAATCATAATCCATACGCCATTTGGCATAAGACATCTGGCTTCCTTTATAGACACAGAATTCGTGTCGGTTCAACTTAGTGTGTGGCCAAATTCAATTAAGTCAAACCCATTATTATTTTTTTCAAAGGATATGGCTTGGAGATGTTGAACTATGGATATGAGATAACTGTTCAAATAGTATACAACAGAACTTTAATTAACCAAGTACGGATTAACCATGCGGCGGATGAATAAAAATTGGCAATTGTGAAAAATTCCTTTCAACTTTTCTCTCTGTGCCGTGCATGAGTATATTGTGATCTCTTTAAGCTCTGAGACCCGTATTGTAACAGTATTATCCATATTTCCTTTTGCCTTGCAATATTCAGGAGATTCATTATTTGTTACCCAATTGATGTAACGAGATCGAATATCCGTGGTTTCTTACTATCCGTAGATCCAGTCCCTACCTTTTTGCGAAGTCCTATTATTCAGCATGTGGGACTTATTTGTCTCGATAATTTCTTCTATTCGTTCGTTTCCTTTGCTTCGTTTTTTGAAAGCTGAGGAGGAAGAATGTTTTTTTTTCACTCGGCGATTTTTGCCAGTCGGGGGAATTAAACCCTCGATCAACTCAAATGAGACTGATTTTGCTTAGGTCACTCTCACAGAGATATGGAAGAAACTATATATACATATATAGTCAATGTAGTATTCACATTTTCATAAATTCACAGTGAATAAAAGAATTCATAACAATGGAGATGATGCAGGATGCAGCGGATCAGGCAAATACCGCAGCAACGCCAAGCCATCGATCGCTACCATTGAAAAAGTCACAGTCACCTCAGATCGGGTGAGCAAATCCAGCATCGAACCTGACAACCAGAACCAACGTGAAGGAAGAGGGAATCCAACATTGTATGAGAGCGAGCAAACAGGATCAGGTAACTTTTACCATTTCTCTAATCACCTTTATTGTGAACTTGCGTTGTATAATTCAAAAAACGGCTTGTAGGTTACAGTAACAGTGGAAACACCGGAAATGAAAATCGAAAAAGGAAGTTGGAACAAATGTCACAAACACAAAGTACCAGCCAAAGGACAGGTAGATATGGTGAATCATCCCAGTGTCTAAATAATTTCATGGTCGGGTTTGCAGTATTGATAAGTACCATTCTATACATACAGTCAATGTAATATTCACATTTTCATAAATTCACAGTGAATAAAGGGATTCATAACAATGGAGATGATGCAGGATGCAGCGGATCAGGCAAATACCGCAGCAACGCCAAGCCATCGATCGCTACCATTGAAAAAGTCACAGTCACCTCAGATCGGGTGAGCAAATCCAGCATCGAACCTGACAACCAGAACCAACGTGAAGGAAGAGGGAATCCAACATTGTATGAGAGCGAGCAAACAGGATCAGGTAACTTTTACCATTTCTCAAATCACCTTTATTGTGAACTTGCGTTGTATAATTCAAAAAACGGCTTGTAGATTACAGTAACAGTGGAAACACCGGAAATGAAAATCGAAAAAGGAAGTTGGAACAAATGTCACAAACACAAAGTACCAGCCAAAGGACAGGTAGATACGGTGAATCATCCCAGTGTCTCAACAATTAGCGACGATGGCCCGATGTTATCATATATTGCCAAATATACTATTCCACATAATTGATCGGAGCCGGGATCAAGTTTTCATATATGAAGTTTTCATAGTATACTATGAAAACGAGCCATACACTTGTACTTATTGAACGAGTTTTCCTAGATGCAATGGAATAATCTGATTCTATATGATTTTCTGAAATTTACAAAAGATTTGAGACCTGAAGAGGATCGCAGAGAGCGTTATAGCTTGTCCGAAGACGCAGACAATCCACTAGTCATAACCCTCAGAAGACGAGAAATCGCAATTGCGCCATTAGAAAATCGTGTCGATGGTGAAATCCAATCAGGTAACATTCATAACATTTGCTCCTTGTTTTTTGCAGTGATTATAGCAATATTAGCAAATCAATCAATTGCAGGTGATAGTAACAGCGTACAGGAAAATGAGCGGAGGCTAGAACGTCTTTCAGTCCGAGACAAAAGGAGAAGAAGAAGTAAGATTGTGATACTATTTTTCAAAATTAGCAAGTTCCGAACAATTGTTCTGGAGTTCAATTCTTGAAAAATTGAGATTGTAAAGTTCAATTCAGTATATAAATATGTCGAGTTTCGTTTAGAATACTACCATATTACTACTCTGAAAATTGCACCCAACATTAGAAGTTACGTTCGAGTGATGAAAGTTTAATGCCATTCGTAATGCGTTTTACTTAAATCTTCGTTTGTTCCAGAACCCGCTGGTGTAGGACAGAAGGGGAAAACTTCCCGAGATATCGATACAGCCTTAGAATATTATAACAATCTAGGAGTGGACCGAAACGGGCGAAAGATTTATGATCTGGTCGAGGACAAAAAGGTATAATTGATAATATTGACAAATGTCTAATTGAGTAATTATGTGTGAAATTACCCCTGGGAAATTATTTATTTATAGATCTACCTAGGGGAGGGTGTTGAAGCATCTGCTACTCTTTGGTTCATGTTCAAACAGAATAAGCCAACAATATTTTTCAGTAATATGCTCGGATTACTTTGGCCAGAGCATGAATTATTGAATCGGTGCGTCAACAAGGAGAAAGTAACGACTAAGCTGCTGGATAGGTCTCCGGTAAAGGAGCTTACACCAGAAAAGAAGAGACTGTCATACAGTAAATGAAAATTCATTTGAACTAACTCGATAATTTTTTAAGACTTAGAATCTACACAGAATTTTTTTTTTCGTTCCAGAACTATTTAGTGACTATCTGGACAGTAAGAAGGTTGCGCTACCAGAGAAAATTAAGTTTCTTTCGAAAGTTCCAGCCATGTATTCGTACAAGATTCAAAATCTAAGGCGAAAGCTTTATGATTAATATAAGACGCAAAGGAAACAAAAACAGAAAAATAATTCCAGACAAGATTTCATAAGAATATACAATATTATATAAAATTATATACTTACACCACATGAAGTGACAAAATTATTTAAATTCATGGAATTCGATAAAGTGGTACTTCGGAAAAATATAATTTTATGTCGTACACTAACTCAGATGAAATCTTGTCAGATTCTGCACGAAAACATAAGGTTATTTACGTATAATTTTTATATTGCTACAACTCTGGAAAGTTAGCTTACAAAGATAGATAAAATAAACTGTGATTTATTTTTATATAGGTATAAGTTATACATTATACTATAGTGAATAAGTTATTCGTAATTATCAAAAACAATCCTTATAGGATATAAAAGAAACTACGTCATAGGATAAAGGATTGTTCTTGATGATGACATATAACTGATACCCATGTGATTAGTCTCATTAGATAAATTATGAGTACACGATTATTGTTATTATTTTTTTCCGATCAAAGATACTTTTTTTCTACCACTGTTTCTGGTGGCGTAGAAATGTAGAATATTGTTAATAAACGTAATTTTTCTCACATGAGTGCGTCATAATTTTGTTGGTCTCCCTCCCTATACGTTAGTTCCAGTCGTTAATGCGATTCCTCCTTCATTGACATCGGAAGCGAAATTATTTGTTAAATCCGCGGTGCGTAGTCAGTTGAGAATGATTTTTATGTTAAATTTCAAACGAAATTACACGAGTAATATAACAATAAATTGTGAAACAAATCACGTGATAAATCGCGTGATAAATCATATGATAAATCATATGATAAATCGTATGATAAATTCCATACTGAAACCGGTCATAATATCTTAAGATTTATCATGTGATTTACCATGTCATTAACCAGGTTTTTTCTCATACAATTAATTATATAATCATTTTCAGTAGGGTCGTGCAGCCCCTCCTCTCCCTCGTGCAGCAAACTACACGCTCGGGAGAGAAAATGTCCTTTGCTCCCTTGGTGCACAATATACTATTACAAGTGACTGTATGGAATCCGTCGATCTCTGTATTGGTTTCAACATTTTTGGCACCTTCGAGCATCTTTTGAAAAGACCGTTCGGTTCAGAAGATTATCGGTTCAATTTGCTCTATCCTCAAATTTCCCACCCTCCGTAATTTCCAAGTTCCTAAGTCAGTCTGATCCCTTCTGACGTCACGATCACTTTGCAATCGATTTTACAATTTCATATAATACATTTCGATGAAATTCATAGGCATCATGGGGCTCCCGCCTGATATCCTCGCAGAACTTCGTCAATGAAACGAAAGCTCCGTAGCAACGGTGCAATGATCCGTCTTTCCGGGGGGCTATTCATATCAGATCCATAAAGTCAAAAAATTAACCTCTGCTTTGTCTATAAGTTTTTTATGATAAAACTTGAAAATTTCTCAAAAGATCCGAAATTTTGATTATTCTGTGCGTTTCACAGGATTTTAGAGTGTTCGTAGAAAAAAAAAATGGTGCATACGTTTTCATTTCCCTTTACGAATTTCACCACTTTCGAGGAAATTTTTTTCAATGATAATAATAATAATTATTATTGTTAGCGACGGCCTTACTTTCCGTTACTATAACCGGTAACTCAGAACTTCCATATGGGAATTTGGGTTCAGCTAACGACTCAAATCAACAGGACATATGCACATTGGTTTCAACGGCGTTCATTCAATGTTTTGACATAAAGAATCGTTCTGTTAGCATACAATTCTAGATTTTATTCTATAGCCTCAGTCATGCTTGTTCATTCTGAATGTGAATCTTATCCGTGCCAACGGAATCTATGAGAGTTGTTTGTTTGTACGGATAAGGTCTAATTTAACCCGAACGTCTTCGGTCATGACCTTACCTATCCCGCGGACTGCATATTCACGCCGGTTCCCCGACGTGCCAACCACCCCGGAGCAGGGCTGGCGACTTCTGTGTGGAGTGTGTGGAGCACTCCACACCCTGAATGCCAACCGTGTGGATATTCCACACCCGAAAAGTCTTGATTAAAAATTAGAATTTGTCAATGGATTTCGAAAAGCCTGTGATAAAAACGAATAATCATAGGTAGTTGATAAAACTTTGCCAAAAATATCGAGAAAAACCTTCTTCCCTCATCATCAGAGCAACTCCACACCCTTAAATTTCGTAAGTCGCCGGCCGTGTTGCTGCTGACGGTGTAAAATCGCCGGTATAAAACGAGCAGACGATCCCTGGATCAGTTGTAGTCATTTTTGAGTACAGGACACAGAATATCTTGAAGATGCAATCCACTCATCACGCCACAGGTCATTCGTGGTATTTTTCTGTTGCTCGTCAGTATTGGCGAAGCGCAGTGAGTAGAAGATTTTTTCAACTCTTGTCCAATTATACATATCTGTACTGAACTATGCAAGACCTACTCATGGGTTGTATTGGTCACAAGAATGAACCATATGATCTGAAGACGAGATCAGCGTTGAATTTCGTTTCACTCACGTTCTCCGATAATCAGATTTTTCCCAATCAATTTCGCAGGATAAAATGCGAAACCCGAAGAAATCTTTAAACATTAACAATAAGTCAATTTGAATAACGGAAGATTTTTGGAACGCCTACTTCATTCTGCATTTTTTGAGTAAAGTGATAACGAGACAGGAATCATTTCAGCACAGAGCCCTCTTAACTGCGGTCGTATCGTACCAATGAGTATTGGAACAGGCCTTTGTAATTGCACATGAATCTGACTTTGACGGTTGTACACAGGGTTGCATCTACAAATGAAGAATCCTCGGAGGAATCCGCAAAATTTCCTAAGACAGTGTCCATCCAGCAGCTCACTGAGCCCGCAGAGGAGGTCAACAATCCACTCTGGAACCAACGATCCGCAAAATTATACTACACGGATACTTTCGAGCAGAGAATTACAACAGGGTTGTGGGTTCAAAAATCAGTCGTTAACTGGGAGACGAGCCGGTGAGATAGCCGGGACTTTGTCGCGAGTCCCCTAGCCTATCTCTCTCTCTCCCGAACCTCTCAGAGGCTCCCTTGTCGCGGGGTGACCTCCAACCTACTGTACACCGCCAAACCTACCGATTATTAAAATCAAACCCAGATAACAAAATGCCCACACAGTCCATGCATAGTGCGCGCACGCGTGCGGGTTTATCCGCATAGCGTGCGTGCAGGAGAACATACAGATGCGTCCTCATTTGATGGATATAACGCTCGCACGTCGTGAGGACGCACGCGTGCGGGCATTGTGCGGTTGCTCATTATTCCGATAAAACGACGTAGGGATTGTACGATTGAGGTAAATTTTATCACGAAAAATAATAACGTGGTGAAATCATTAAAATAATTTGAAAGAAAAAAAAAAAATTCCGCTCGATGCCCACTGTGTTTCTTTGTCCCAACCGGGATTCGAACCGTGTTCGCCTGACCGCTCAGATGTCTAGTCGTACGCCCTACCTACTGCGCCAAACTGCCTTATGACAACGAATGACTTCATGTGAAATATAATTCATCGGTCAATACGGCCAACAATACAATTAATAAGTACTAAATTTACCAAAATATACAGAAAATTCAAAATACTGTGTATGGTAAAATATTATTAATCGATCATCTTATGTCGAATATCCCGACGGCATAATGACCGCACGCTGTGCGTCGCACATGAGGGGTACACTACGTGCCAGATAACAATTGTGCGACGCACGAAACTATCACGACGTGCGGCTCACGCCGTGTGGGTGTTATGAGTCGCACCTGATCATCACGACGTGCAACTCACGTCGTGCGGGTGTTATGAGTCGCACCTAACCATCACGACGTGCGACTCACGACGTGCGGGTGTATGAGTCGCACGCGTGATAGTTAGGTGCGACTCATACACCCGCACGTCGGGAGTCGCACGTCGTGATGGTTAGGTGCGACTCATAACACCCGCACGACGTGAGTTGCACGTCGTGATGATCAGGTGCGACTCATAACACCCGCACGGCGTGAGCCGCACGTCGTGATAGTTTCGTGCGTCGCACAATTGTTATCTGGGAATCTCTGTCTTCAAACCAGTGTCTTGGACTACCACCTCGAAGCCCTCTCCCTCGACCTATCCTCGTATCTTGGCCCACGCTCCGTCGCAAGCGTCCCCACGCTTCGGAGTTTCGCTTCAAGATCACCGGGATCTATCGCGCCTCCCTTTTTGCTCCGTCGCAAGCGTCCCCACGCTTCGGAGTTTCACTTCGGGATCTCCGGGATCCACGCGGCTTACCTCCTTTGAACCCAACCCGTCGCAAGCGCTACCCGCGCTTCGGGGACACGAGTCACGATCATCGGGGGATCGACATTCCTCGTACCTGTGGCCCGGCCCCACAAGCCACCTCTAATTTGAGCAGGAACCCGTTACTCCCCTGCCGTTTTCTCGTAGAGTTGCTCCAATCGTCATCCCCGTCGCAATACCACCATCATCGAAACCCGCGTGCCGCGAGTCCCATGTCCTCCGCTACCAACCTCATCCCCTTCCCTCAACCCCTTCCCGTAATACTTCGGAACCCGCAAGAACCAAGGTATTAAAACTTATTAAGCTACGCATAAGGTTTGCTGACGGGGGTTCAAATAATATGTAACGCTCAAACGCGTGGGGCTTACCTTACGCATTTCATTAAAAATGACGAAAATCCATGAAAATGTGGTTTTAGTTTTGCATTATTTTGTAATCAATATATAAATTGTATCCGTGTCTTTAATTCGTATTTATGGTTAAACGCTTTGTAGCTCATTTCCATTCGGACTTGCCGTATCTCCCCCCCACCCCCCCTTGCCCCATCGCTGCCCCTATCTCGCGCGTTATAACACAAGTTTCTATAGTGCCTTCGCCTGACGCAGGCAACCGGAGGTACACCCAGGGAAATTGAATCTCCCGCGCCCGCGATAGGCAACTGAACATACACCTGTAATTTGGTTGGTTGAATCGGACACAATCATTATCGGACACAATATAATAAACCTGCATTATCGGACATACTTTTTTTTCGGACACATTCAGATCGGACACAAGATAAATATTATTCTAACAAAAATCAGATCGGACACATCCGGATCGCACTTTGATAACACCTGGTCATTTCGGTGACTGTCAACAAAGTGAAGTTGAATAAATTGGTCATTTTGATGACAGGGGTTCCTTGGCGTGATCCTCAAATGTCTCAAATGTCAAATTTTACCGACATATTTTGGCTCAGTAGAGTTTATAATTGCATAATTTTGGCTACAGGGACAGTTGCTCGTTACCCCGCGAATCGCACGGGTCCGGCAGCCGGATTAAAGGGTGTGGGGGCCTGTAGGCGGACAAGTGGTGGAGGCCCAGTTAGGGAAGTAAAGACCATTGAGACCATTATCGGTATTTAATTTTCTAGTACATATGTAATAATGACGAACTTTTTACTGAAGGGATATTTTCGAAGTTATGCAACCTCTTCGTGTTGGCGCATTTTCTTTTTTTTTTCAAAAAATCATAACTCCGGCTACGTTGGTGATAGGGAAATCAGCTTGGACCAGCCCCCTGACACAGCCGCCTAAACACGTTTCAGGAATGGCCCGTCATTTTGTTTGCTAAATCACGCCGCCTGCAGCGCTAGTTGTCGTCCATAACAGCACAGATGTTTACGAGTTACGAGTTCTGAGCACGCATGCGTGAAGCAAGCCGACCAGACGACTATTTGCGCCACCACGCGACCTATGGTGGAATTAAAAAATCGGGATAAAACGCGAGGCATCCGTCGCAATAGAAATAATACCCAGTGTCAGGGGGCTGGCTTGGACACATTCTCTTCGCAAAAGAATATAGTTTTGAGGAAAAAATAGGGCATTGGGATTTTCGATCGCTCAACATAAAATTGTCTCCATTTCCCGAAACAATCAGAGATTGCGGAAAAATGCGTTTTTCGTTTAATCTGAAAAAAATCACAGACGTAGATATATGTATCCTCTCTGTGCTGTGTAATTTTCAGAGTTGGAGAGCCAGGCGTTTTTTTTATGGCCTAAAATGTGTGTTATGTTGATAAGTCCCAGATAACAATTGTGCGACGCACGAAACTATCACGACGTGCGGCTCACGCCGTGCGGGTGTTATGAGTCGCACCTGATCATCACGACGTGCAACTCACGTCGTGCGGGTGTTATGAGTCGCACCTAACCATCACGACGTGCGACTCCCGACGTGCGGGTGTATGAGTCGCACCTAACTATCACGCGTGCGACTCATACACCCGCACGTCGTGAGTCGCACGTCGTGATGGTTAGGTGCGACTCATAACACCCGCACGACGTGAGTTGCACGTCGTGATGATCAGGTGCAACTTATAACACCCACACGGCGTGAGCCGCACGTCGTGATAGTTTCGTGCGTCGCACAATTGTTATCTGGCACGTAGTGTACCCCTCATGTGCGACGCACAGCGTGCGGTCATTATGCCGTCGGGGTATTCGACATAAGATGATCGATTAATAATATTTTACCATACACAGTATTTTGAATTTTCTGTATATTTTGGTAAATTTAGTACTTATTAATTGTATTGTTGGCCGTATTGACCGATGAATTATATTTCACATGAAGTCATTAGTTGTCATAAGGCAGTTTGGCGCAGTAGGTAGGGCGTACGACTGAGTCTCGACAGAGCCACGATCGTGTAAAGTCGCGCCGAAAATCGCTCCTACATGATCGCATTTATCGAGAAAACCAACCCGAATATCTAACCCAAAGTGATACATTCCCATATATAAAAGTGACAACAACAGTCTAAAAGAACAATCAAGACCCAAGAAACACAAATAAATCCTCAATTAGTGAAAAAACCAGCCGCGACAACGCGTGCGAAAGGCCGCCATCGGCCATGGCCGAATCGCACAGCAAACGAAAACTTCAGGACGCTAGCAGCCCACTGAACTCAGAGCACCAATCATCCAGCAATATCGGCAAAAAAGACACCAACAGCCACAGCGTAGACAAGCTATACCAAAAAGCCATGAAAGAACTCGAAGGACAATCAACTTCCCGAAAAGTAACTCCTAACCTTAAAAAAGCAAGAAGCTCCCGCCAAATCCCCGAGTCAGTTACCGACGGTTGGCAACACCCGAAAAACCCAATTAAACTAAACACTGCAACCGAAGCGACATCCCCCGTCACCCAAAGCAACAGCTTCGAACACCTAGCAGACGCAAATACAAACCAAGACATGGAACTTGACACAGAAGCAAACGAAAGCACAACCCCACAACAGAACCCGACTGCGAACACCAGCGAAAACGCGAACCCTCAAAGAAAACCGAATACAGACAAAAGCAAACCTCCGCCGATATTTATACAACACCAACCAATCAAGAACACTATTAATCTCCTCCTCCACGACGATCGGATATCGAAGCAAGACTTCAGAATAAAACAGACAGACACAGATACCTCTACTCTGACACCCACCACCCTAGACGCACATAAAATCATCAGTGGAATCCTAAAGAGTTGCTCAACACAATTTTTCACCTTCACGCCACGAAACGAGAGACCTAGAACCCTCTTACTCAAAGGAGTAAAAGGCGATTTCACAGCTGAAGACGTCAAGACCGAACTCCACAGCCTAAAACTGCCCAACTGCACGCTAATGTCAGTTACCAAATTTCAATACAATAAAGAAGTCGCAGAGCGATACCACTACATAGTGCAGTTCTCTAACACATCTAAGCTAGCCGACGTCTTCAAAACCGACACGCTATTATATCAAAGAGTTCGATGGGAACACCTCAAGAAAAAGAAAATTTTCCAGTGCAGAAGATGCCAACGCGTAGGACACGCCAGCAGAAACTGCGAATTGAACCCCCGCTGTGTCCGCTGCTCCCAAAACCATATCCCCGGGGAATGCCAATTACCACCGGAAGCACCTAAAGAACAGCTCAAGTGCGCAAACTGTGGCCAACACGGACATCCAGCCACATATGGAGGATGCTCATATCTAAAATTCGCTGCCTCGATCCGCAGGAAACCAGAAGCCCAGGAAACATCAGCGTCAGATCAGCCCAGAGAATTCGCCAGCAAGCCAACCGACTCTAATGTATCCTTTGCACAAGCATTAACAAACAGCAACTCACAGCAACAACAAATCACACCCACGCCCCCTCAACCCATCCCAACCTTCCCCCACCCTCCCTCATATCCCCAACCCACCTCACAACCTACAGCAAACTGGCTTGAACAATTTAAACAGGACATAACCACACAAATTGTAACCCAAATCACAGCGCATCTATCTCAACAGCTAACAGCCATTAACAACAAACTAGCAGAACACTCAACTAAAATAGAGCACCTATACAGCCTAGTATGCTCAGACTAAACCCCACCCCCCCTGACGTACTCGACACAACTAATCCACACGACCCAATACCCACTGAACGCTCAGAACTGAAGATAGCTGCAATTAATACCAACTCAATGGTGACCAACGCAAAACGATACGACTTACTGAATTTTACTACTGACCATAACCACGACATCATATTACTATCAGAAACCAAGCTAAACCACAGACACAAACTCAGTTTTGACGAATACAACCTAATAAGAACCGACAGACCGGGAGCAACACAAGGAGGCGGAACAGCCATACTAATACGCAACAATATATCACACCAAGTCATAACATACCCCTCATCATACCATAACGAAATAATTGAATATACAATTATCAAACTGACTGACTTCAAACCACAAAACTTATACATTATTAGCCTATACGCCACCAACGACAACAGACGACTATTCATCGACGAACTGCAATGCCTATTCAAACACCTGAAATTAGACAACCCCAATAACTATTATATAATCGCGGGAGACTACAACGCGCGACATAAAGACTGGGGAGACCGAGGCAACAACCAACGTGGACGATATTACAAAAAATGGGAAAGAGACAATAACACCAAATTCAGGCTTGCCACATACACACCACATGAACCGACATTCATCCCGGCCAACACCTACCTAGACCTATGCCTCGCTGACGAAAGACTCGACATACAATCCAAAGCCAACAAAAAACTAGACACACTACCATACGACAGCGACCATAAAGCAATAACATTCACACTCTCCATCCCCAACTCATTTGATAAACTTAAATTCAACTCAAACCCAACAAATCACTCACACAACTTCAAAGCTACGAAATGGAAGAAATTCACAAAAAATCTTGACTCAGAATATACAGACAACATACCAAATAACCGCAATCTAACAACGGACGAAATTGAAACACACCTATCGGATTTGAAACAGGCGATTCTCAAAACAATCAGAACCTCAGTCCCAAAAATCACGACAAAAACTTCAGTATTAAAATACATCACACCAAACATTAAAAACCTACAAAACCACAAATCAAACTTATTAACCAAATACCACAAGCTAAAAAAGACCGACCCAACTCTACGTAAGACAGAAACAAGACAAGCCAAGACAGATCTCGCCGAAACAAAAAATAAGCTCAGAAAAGAATTCACAAAGGCTATCACACAATACTGGAATGCACAACTCCGACAAATCAACCACCGACACTCAGACACATTCTTCCCGAAAATTAACAGGCTATTAAGACCCAAAGACCCCCTCACGATACATAACATTGAAATAGACCAAAACGACAGAAGCCTACTTGATAGAAGCGGCAACGACATCGACCAAACACAAAAGAAGGGTGACAAACTCATCTTCACCGATCCAAAACAGAAACTCAACATCATCGGAGCTTTATATGAACAAATCAACTCCCCCAAACCGTACACAGCCGAAACCCGCCTAAAAGAAATCATTGACAGAACAGCCAAAGACTACACCGACGAACACCTATATTTCAGACAAACAGCAACAGCCCACACACAATTCAATGCAGAAAACCTAGCATCTAACCCTACAATAACCCCGCCTTCTGACAATTATTTCTGCAACCCAACCAAAGTAGACCGGATTCTCAAAAAACTACCAAACAAAACCTCCTCAGGACTAGACACCATACCACCGATCATTCTGAAACACCTGACACCCAAATACATCCTAGCTTACACCAAGATTTTTAACAATGCACTCAATCTGTTCTATTTCCCACAGCAGTGGAAATGTGCCAAAATTCTGCCAATACATAAAAAAGGCAAAGACCCTACTAATCCCACAAATTACAGACCGATCAGCCTAACGCCGGCCATAAGCAAAGTTTACGAAGCTCTCATCAATAACCTCATTATACAAACCTGCGACGACAAAAAAATAATCCCAGAGAACCAATTCGGATTCAGAGCCTCCCACTCAACCACACATGCCATCCACAAACTCATGTCAGACCTGAACTATTACATACATAACGGCTCCCACGTAGGCGCAGTCCTCATAGATCTCGAAAAGGCATTCGACTCTGTATGGCTAAATGGACTCATATATAAACTACACAAAAAAGAATTCCCTCACTGGCTGATACATATCATATGGGACATGATCTCCTCCAAAACCTTCGTAACATGGGATGGCACACACACATCAACACAAACATTCGAAATCAAAGAAGGTCTCCAACAAGGAACAGTCAATTCTCCCATATTATTCAACATATTCACCGCAGATATACTTAACGCTTTTTCACTCAACGCCCCCGATAACCAAACACACTCGATAGCTTACGCAGACGACCTAATCGTATACACCAGTAACAAAAAAATCAAAGAAACACAGGACACACTTACGACACTTACCAACAAGATTAACAATTATTACAACACATGGTGCCTAAAATTAAACCCCACCAAATGCGAATCAATCATATTTAGAAGTTACATTCGTAACTGGTCAAAACGAAACATCGCAGATTTACGCAACTTTCAAATCACAACATACAAACCCGGCACACAAGAGCAAACAATCATACCACACAAACAATCTGTAAAATACTTAGGTTATCATATTGACCATTTGATCAGAGGCAACCATCACCTTAACACACAACTTGAAAAAGCGAAAAAAGCCTTTAAAGCAAATAGTAAATTATTCCACTACGCGCAACTAGAACCAAAAGCAAAAATCATTTGCTACCAGCTACTAATAAGACCTATATTAACATATACCGCACCAATACTATGGAACATCGGAGCAGCCCTAATGGAGCAATATAGAATGTTTGAAAGAGCATGCCTAAGAACCGCCCTCCGAACCTACAGATCCGTACATTCCAACTTCCGACGAATGACAAGTAACCACACCATATACCAGCTCGCAAACATTCCTAGAATCGACTCATTCATACTAAAGCTAACTAGAGACTACTTCAGTAAAATACCCTCATCAACCAATTATACAATAAAATCATTATCCATCATAGACCAAGAATCAATCACAGACATGAACAACTCAGGATACCTCCAACCTCAAGCCTTCATTTACTTTGACAACCATGGACAAATACAAAACGAAACCAACACCCCACTAATATATCACTGGAGACGAAACAGAGCAAATAAACGTATTGCGTGGACAGGAACAGAAGACATAACAGACACACAGAAATTTGTTTATTCGACAGCACTACCCTTAAGAGACACCAACGACTTCACAAGACTCGACCACAAAAAATACTGGTGGACAAGCTACGACTCCCCCCACCACACCAAATTACAAAACAGAAGAAATGTTCTAATGAGGCGCACCAATACCAACTAATATTAAGCATACATGCAAGCACACACACTCAAACACACACAAACAACACACACACACACACACACACACACACCCACACACACACATAATGTAAATAATGTAAATATGTAAATAATAGCATAAGTAGCATAAGCCCCACAACCCCAAAAATAAAGTAGTAGCGGTTTTCCCTCAGGAAAAGCCTGAGGACTTTCCCGCCAAACCTCAACACCCCAATCTAGTCAGAGTATACACGAACCGCTCTAATAGACCAAACCAACCTCCAACTACAGTAGAGACAATAATACCGCCTCAAATACGGAAATAAGGAGAGATGCCACACAAAAGCCACCCTTATAAAAAACAAATACAAATATTTAAGGTTTTTTTTATAAGTATTTTTATACCTTGAAATTCATAATGTACCCTTGAAAAATAAATAAAACTTCTTAAAAAAAAAAAAAAAAGTAGGGCGTACGACTAGACATCTGAGCGGTCAGGCGAACACGGTTCGAATCCCGGTTGGGACAAAAAAACACAGTGGGCATCGAGCGGAATTTTTTTTTTTTCTTTCAAATTATTTTAATGGTTTCACCACGTTATTATTTTTCGTGATAAAATTTACCTCAATCGTACAATCCCTACGTCGTTTTATCGGAATAATGAGCAACCGCACAATGCCCGCACGCGTGCGTCCTCACGACGTGCGAGCGTTATATCCATCAAATGAGGACGCATCTGTATGTTCTCCTGTGCGCACGCTATGCGGATAAACCCGCACGCGTGCGCGCACTATGCATGCACTGTGTGGGCATTTTGTTATCTGGGGTAATACAAGGGAATCATAAATTAGCAGAAGGTCAAAGAAAGAATAGTTATTAATACTATAGCGCGACCGGGCCATGCCGCTTACATTAATCAGCAAGAAAAAGAACTCCGCTCGCACTGCCGAGAAAGAAAGCAGAGCACCGAAGATGGCGAATCATCGCGGTCGTACAATTAATGGCAAAACTATAATTCTTATTTTGCCACGATAAAGTTATTGTAAACAATAAAGAAAACTTAAAATTAACGTGTGTTGAGAGTTCAATTACTCCTGAATAAATAGAGAAGGTGAAGGGCTTTATCCCGGTTCGGAACCCGCGTTTTTCCAATTTGAAGCAGTGGTGCCAACCTGACTTTTTCAGCAGCGCTCGAATATAAGGATCTTGTTGAAATTTAATCTGAGTAAGGATCTTATTGGTTTTCGTCGCGAATAAGGATCTAATTCCCAACTTTTCTGAATAAGGATCTTCTTGCTATTTGTACATCTTCTACAGCGATTGGTACATCTTGGTGACAACCCTGGTGAAAATAATTTCTACGCCAAAATACGAAAATTTCTACGATTTTCTATGTCGTTGTAGGGCAATTGGAACACTGTCGTAGTTTTGGCGTGGAAGTTTTCGTAGAATGTAGTAGGGGAGACCGGTGTCGATTGTAACACGGTGTCAATTGTCACAACGCAAATAACGGCGCCATTTTGCGGAAAATGTCCGAACTGCTTGGACATCTCTATAGCAACGTCCGTTTCGCTTTTGTTAACCAATGTTTTGCCAAATTTCATGCGCTCTTTCCTGTATCTGTGTCGACTTTTATGGTTTTTTACTCCCGTGAGTAACTTTATCACTTCCACTATGATTTGGTCTGGTATCTAACAATGATTTTTTTTTAATAACTAGGGGCTCCGCCCCTCCGCGCTTCGCGCGGCAACCCCGCTCGGCGCTACGCGCCTCGGGCACTCGGCGCTTCGCGCCTCGCTGTTCGGCGCTCCGCGCCTCACTTTTCCTAGGAATGGCTGGCCTAACTTTTTCTAACCGTCAGTGGCTGTTCTACCCATTTCTAACCCTTCTTGGGACACTCATTTTTCCTAGGAATGACTGGCCTAACTTTTTCTAGCCGTCAGTGGCTATTCTAACCATTTCTAACCCTTCTTGCAAAAACAGACGAATTATTGTTAAAAGACCTGTATGCCCTGGCCTGGACACCCAGAACTATAGCGCGATAGACCTGGACACCCAGGGCGCGATAGACCTGGAGACCGAAAACTATGGCGCGGTAGACCTGGACGTCCGGAACTATGGCGCGATAGACCTGGAGACCAAAAACTATGGCGCGGTAGACCTGGAGATCCAGAACGATGGCGCGATAGACCTGGAGACCAAAAACTATGGCGCGGTAGACCTGGAGACCAAAAACTATGGCGCGGTAGACCTGGACATCCAGAACTATGGCGCGATAGACCTGGACACCCAGAACTATGGCGCGATAGACCTGGAGACCAAAAACTTGGCGCGGTAGACCTGGACATTCAGAACTATGGCGCGATAGACCTGGAGACCAAAAACTATGGCGCGGTAGACCTGGACATCCAGAACGATGGCGCGATAGACCTGGAGACCAAAAACTATGGCGCGGTAGACCTGGACACCCAGAACTATGGCGCGATAGACCTGGAGACCAAAAACTATGGCTCGGTAGACCTGGACATCCAGAACTATGGCGCGATAGACCTGGACCCCAGAACTATGGCGGGATAGACCTGGACACCCAGTACTGAGACCTGGACATCCAGAACTATGGCACGATAGACCTGGGGACCAAAAACTATGGCGCGGTAGACCTGGACATCCAGATCTAAGACCTGGACATCCAGAACAGACCTGGACATCCAGAACTATGGCGCGATAGACCTGGAGACCAAAAACTATGGCGCGGTAGACCTGGACATCCAGAACGATGGCGCGATAGACCTGGGGACCAAAAACTATGGCGCGGTAGACCTGGACACCCAGAACTATGGCGCGATAGACCGATAGACCTGGAGACCAAAAACTATGGCGCGGTAGACCTGGACATCCAGAACTATGGCGCGATAGACCTGGAGACCAAAAACTATGGCGCAACTATGGCGCGGTAGACCTGGACATCCAGAACTATGGCACGATAGACCTGGACATCCAGAACTATGGCGCGATAAACCTGGAGACCAAAAACTATGGCGCGGTAGACCTGGACATCCAGAACTATGGCGCGATAGACCTGGAGACCAAAAACTATGGCGCAACTATGGCGCGGTAGACCTGGACATCCAGAACTATGGCGTGATAGACCTGGACATCCAGAACTATGGCGCGATAGACCTGGAGACCAAAAACTATGGCGCGGTAGACCTGGACATCCAGAACTATGGCGCGATAGACCTGGACACCAGGAACTATGGCGCCGTATACCTGGACACCCGGAACGGCGCGATAGAACGCGAATATAACCTGGATGCAGAAGACTACGCCGAAAACTCATGACCCAGATGCTGACACACAGAGATCAACAAGTGTCAGAGATCAAGCCTAGATTCTGACCGTCCATGGTTACGAGCGCCCATAGTTACGCCCATAGTTACGGGACACCCATAGCAACGACGATTTTATATATATAAAGAGATTGGTCGATTCTATATTGATCTATGATGGTTTGGCTATAAATAATGTCAATCAGGATTTGTAGATCATGAAGCGTAGGATAATATTTAATTTATTTACTGAAAAATGTCGCAGGTGTCAATTGTAACACGCCGATCGGTGTCGATTGTAACACTATAAAAATCAATGCACTGAATGCAAAAAATGGGCACACATCGGTTGCACCGATGGTGGTGCATTCTTCATCTGCGATGACTCCTCAGAAGTTTAACTGTCTTACTCGTTGTTGAATTCCCGTTATAAATTTTATTGCAGAGATATAAATAGCTTCAATTATATTGAGATCGGAAATATGCGTGTGTCTTTGTGAAAAAAAATTAAATAACAATGTATTAGTTTACTGAAGACCTTTGAAACCAGTTTTGAGGGAGTAAATAAATATTTTCCATATAATTATGTCATATCGTTACTGTGTTACAATTGACACGTAAGCTGTTACAATCGACACCGGTGAGGTGTCAATTGTAACATGTGTAGCAATGCCCAACTTTGATTTTTATTGCTAATTTTGAAGTTGTTTTCGAATTAAAAAAAAATAGAATCAGCGAGAGTAAAGATCAACGAACTTGCTCGAAAAAAAAATATTTGTAAATGAAAAATATTGAGCGAGAAAAAAAATGGTTTACAAAAATTGTTACAACTGACACCGGTCTCCCCTACTTTTTCGAAGATTTTTTTCATAGAAATTCCTACCAGTGGGGGATTCGAACTCACAATCAGCCCACTTCTCCGGGCCACCCATCCAAGTACTGACCGGGTCCAAACGTGCTTAACCTCGTTGATCACCAGAGTTACGGTCTTCAGGTCACTCCAATTCGTATTTCTGTCAATACAATTAGTATTTTCTGGCAATATCACGTCAGCGACTGACATGCATGGAACTTGAAAACTTTTTCGTGTTAGTCATGCTTCATATTCTAGCAGCTTTTCGATGAAAATTATACATTGTCGTAATTTGACGTAGAAGATTGCACGGACATGGCGAATAAGTTTGACACATTTTTTTCCTTTCGCTATTGGACTTTTCACTTCTGTACTAGAAAAGTGTAAATTAACAGAATTTTTCGGAGAATACTAACGATTCTCCACGAAAGAACATTCGGCCTCATTCCATTTGTAGATTTTTTAACATTGTCGTGATTATTCGTGGAAATAATATTCCGTTGCTTGAAGAAAGTAGAATTTCCAAAATTCTCATAAAAATTTGTAGTTTTTTACTGCTAAAATCGTAGTCTTCAAACAATAGAATATCAGTTCTACGAATATCCACGAGATCGACAATCGATGTAAAGCTGAATAATTTTTCGTAGTCTTAGAAGTGAAAAACTACGGATATTCATGAAAAATTACGGAAATCTACAGTCTTCGAGTAACGGAATTATCATATCTAAGAATATCCATGGAAAAAATACGGAAAATTACAGGGAATTTTGAATTAGTACGAAAATCACGATTTTCTGCACATTTTTAGGCTTGAATTTGATCGTAGTTCGACGTAGAAGTTTTATTATTTTGAATACAATTTATTTTCAGATAATTCATCAAAAATTGTGAATAATTATTGGAGGTTGTTGTAGGATTCTACAAAATTGTACGACATCCTACGAGACTCAACGAGATTGGATTTTGTTATTTTGAATTGAATATTCTTTATTTTTACGACTGCTTCGAAATTCGAAAATAATTGGAGTTCGTTGCAGAACTGTACGAAATTGTACAACATGCTATGAAATTCTACGAGCTTAAATTTTCTTATTTTGAATTAAATATTTTTTTCTTTATACTTCTCCATATTTATTGAAAAATCCGGAATAATTGGAGTTTCTTGTAGAATGGTACGCAATTATACAACATTCTACGAAATTTGATGAGCCTACATTTTTTATTTTCTTTTTTTTTCTATAATTATTCCAACATTGTAGACTAAAGTTTATTATATAATCCTACAAAATTCCAGAAAATCCTAGGTTCCTAAAAAAAATGTACTTCCAAGGAGACTGGGGACCTTCGATGTCGCGGATCGGGTTCCCGTTTCACGTGGTGAAAGTTTAAGACCTCCGAATTAACGTGGTTTTTGATTTTTGATCGAATAGGCCTTGGTTGCTGAGATATCGCGATTCGAAATCTAGAGATTTTCGGGCGGAGTGGGGCTCGCGCGTCTACTCCGTTGAGCGTGCACGCTGGAACCAAGAGCTGGCGTAGCTGAAGCGGTAAGACGACGGACTGGAACGCTGAAGGTTCGCGGTTCGCGTACCCGCACACTTTTTTTTTTCTTTTTTCAATTTATTTTCCATATATCTTTTCAATCTCTCATAAGACTTTGCATGCGCAGGTAAATAAGACAATTCGAAAATATGTATTACCAGTTCTATTTTCAAATATTATACACTGCATGAACGTCATATACATATCGTTCTATATTATATAAAGATATCGCCGCCGCCGCCGCCGCCGCCGTGTCAAGATTTCGAAGGTCGACGACGACCTAACCTAACCTAACCTAACCTAACCTAACCTAACCTAACCTAACCTAATCCCCCAGAGATTACGCAGAATCCCCCACGAACACCCGAAGTCATCTGGAAAGACCCGAAGTCTTCCGGAAATACCCGAAGTCTTCCGGAAATACCCGAAGTCTTCCGGAAAGATCCGAAGTCTTCCGGAAATACCCGAGGTCTTCCGGAAAGACCCGAAGTCTTCCGGAAAGACCCGAAGTCTCCCGGAAAGAACCGAACCGAAGTCGTCATAACAGGTCATGTCAGGACGTGTCAGGTCATGACAGGTCATGTCAGGACATGTCAGGTCACAACAGGTCATGTCAGGACAGGACTGTTAAAAACTGTAAAAAAAAACCACTCACACTCAGTATATGAATCATGGGATCCCAATCTCCCAGTAATCCGTGCAGAAACCTTATTCGGGGGGTTGGCGCGCGAAGCGCGCAGGGGGGCTTCGCGCGCCAACCCCCCGAATGAGGTTTCTGCACGGATTACTGGGAGATTGGGATCACATGATTCATATACTAATTGTGAGTGGTTTTTTTACCGTTTTTAACAGTCCTGTCCTGACATGACCTGTTGTGACCTGACTTGTCCTGTTATGACCTGACATGTCCTGACATGACCTGTCATGACCTGACACGTCCTGACATGACCTGTAATGACGACTTCGGTTCGGTTTTTTCCGGAAGACTTCGGGTCTTTCCGGAAGACTTCGGGTGTTCGTGGGGGATTCTGGGTAATCTCTGGGGGATTAGGTTAGGTTAGGTTAGGTTAGGTGGGGGAATTCGTGGGGGATTATGGGTAATATTCTGGGTTAGGTTAGGTTAGGCTAGGTTAGGTTAGGTTAGGTTTAGGAACACTTTGGACAGGGGAACGGCGGAACGGGGAATCTTTCATGGGGGGGTCGTCGTCGTCGACCTTTGAAATCTTGATATATACAGAGTGGAGGGGAAGGGAGGGGGTGGGGGGATTCTGGGTAACCTACAGGGGTCCGCCTCGGGGGGGGGGGTCGTCGTCGTCGTCGACCTTCGAAATCTTGACACGGCGGCGGCGGCGGCGATATCTTTATATAATATAGAACGATATATAATAATATGATAGAATGGTTATTCTAATAACACAGGCACTTATATAACAAAACATAAGATTACGTAAAAAATATAATTGTTTAAAAAATAATTAATGTATTGGACATACATGCAAATTTTGTGCCATAAACATAAGATTACGTAAAAAATATAATTGTTTAAAAAATAATTAATGTATTGGACATACATGCAAATTTTGTGCCATAAACATAAGATTACGTAAAAAATATAATTGTTTAAAAAATAATTAATGTATTGGACATACATGCAAATTTTGTGCCACGCAATCATTCTGACTCTTCTTCACTACTACTGATAGGATTTCCCATAACACATGAATACCTGGAATATCATATTGCATGACCTGACCCACCTGTAGGATTTTCTGTAACACGTAAATACCCGACATATGTACTCTGATTTTTCTATGAAACAACAAGTACCTATAAACACTACTAACTTGCGCATGCAAAGTCTTATGAGAGATTGAAAAGATATATGGAAAATAAATTGAAAAAAGAAGAAAAAAATGTGCGGAGACGCGAACGGCGAACCTTCAGCGTTCCAGTCCGTCGTCTTACCGCCTCAGCTACGCCAGCTCTTGGTTCCAGCGTGCACGCTCAACGGACTAGACGCGCGAGCCCCACTCCGCCCGAAAATCTCTAAATTTCGAATCGCGATATCTCAGCAACCAAGGCCTATTCGTTCCACGACCACGCGTTCTCGAGATATCGCGCGCACAAAAATGTGGTCACGCGCACACATACACACACACACCCAGACGTGAAACTGAAAATAGTCAGTGGTGATTCTTTGGACCTCGAAACGTGAAGATTTAGTGCAAACTCAACTTTTCATTTTCAGGGTGATCACAATAACTTCCTTTTTTCTCTGAAAACAGAGAAACGGGAAGTTAAAAATAAGAATTAAGCATCGATGTCGCTTTCCCAATTCAAATCTATACACCACGTGATGTGCGATGTGAGTATCCTTGTGTGCGGCGCGCCACATTCGTCAACGCGCGCATGCGCACTGTCATCGTGAGTGAATTTGCGAATCCCCTAGAACCAGGGAGTAAGAGGGAAGAAGACGACACTCCGAAGAACCAAAGCGGGCCAGATTTCAGCGCAGAGTTCGTTAGTACAACGTTTTGCCGCTCTGAGCGCAGTTGATGTTCGGTCGTTCAGATATTATGATTATTGAGTATGACTCTGTATGACAGCTGATGCCTAACGAAATGGCCGACTGCGCAGCGTCTGCTATATGTGAAAGTTGTTGTCCGCTGTCACATATGTATCACGATTTACATCCCGGTATGAAACACGGCATGACCACGCTTTTTTTTTACCATGCGGATTTGATTTTTTGTTTCAGAAATTCTAGGGAACCGATCTTAGATTTGAGGTTACCGGGTTACTAGTTGACAGTTGTTTGTTTACGTCGTTTACGTCTTACGTATTTCGAACGACCGGAGAACACGTACGCGGCGATTGGCGGGAATCGGTACTACGAACCTACCCGAAAAGCGGTCCCACTTTTTGCTGGCACGCAGGCTTGAGTGTCGTCTCCTTCCCTCTTACTTCCTGCCTAGAACCATCGAAGAAAAACACCGGTGGACGTCACGCACTACATATCCAACATTTAAGGTTAGGATTTTCCGTTTAAAATTAGGGTTAGGTCGTTCATCGGGTTTAACGATAAATAAATAAATAAATAAATAAATAAAATACGATTATCGAATCCGTACATCGACATAGAACAGCAACCGATCGCGCCCAACCGTACCTAACCTCAATAATAATACGATAATATCATCGAGACGGTAACTGTACCAGCCTCGTCGATCGTGAGTCAAAAAAGGTGCATCTGGATCGAAAGAATAATTATTCACATGCATCGCATTCGATCATACGTCTTTAATTTAGGTTAGGTTAGGTTTGTTTTATTCTTCTTTTATTCCTGCGAATTTTATCGAAAAACAAAAAAAGAAAAAACCGTTACGATGTTCAAACTATCCAGAATCCCCCCTTTGACGAGTCGAAAAATTCACAACCTATGCAGAAAAAATGATCACCGTAGATTAGAAAAAAATTTATTGATTTCTCTAAATTCGACGGGCCACTGCGGTCTAAATATGTCAACAAAATCAAACGATTTCGAATCTTTGTCGATAAACAAAATTAAATGGAGGGTTCACAACGTCAGGAGAGGCTATTGCCTTTGGTGCGTTGAACGAAAACCTCACCTTCCCCTCACATCTAAATTTTTAATCATCATTTAGCTTCACGTCCCTCGTCGAAGCCAGTCGCTGATCGTGTTCTGATTTTCCAGTCGGTCTAAAAACTTTTCTACGATGAGCGACGACATTTCTCACTTCACGCTGCCCAACGATCAGCCGATAGTTGCACTGGAGTGCGAGACGGCCTTCAAGGCTCTCACCAACAAGGAGAAACTCTACGCGCATTATCTGAGTCAGGCAGCATGGAACGGAGGACTTATAGTCTTGGTTCAAACGTCGCCGGAATCTCCGTTGATATTCGCTCTTCTACATTCCATATTTTCTAACGAGTCTGTTGACGATTTGAAGAAGGCTTCAATAGCTGCTGGAGTCAGCGAAGACGAGTTTACGGTAAGTATTGGGATAGGGAATCGGTACGGGGTATTTGATGAAAAAAAAACTACATTAAAATTTTATTCACAGCTTATAAACATAACAGAAGATAATATTTTCCAGAATTCGTTGAGATAAAGCTGAGAATTTGGCTTTGAATTGAAATTCGCTCAATTTTATAAATTTTTTTCGTTATTTCAGTGGCACTGGAGACATTGAAGAATCGATAAATTGAATAATCAACATTTCAGAGTAATTCAAAAGCTCGATTAATCGATTTATCAACGTTTTACGGTAGTTGAAAATCGATAAATCAATAAAATCGGTTAGTTGAGATTTTGAAGTTCCTCAAAGATCGAGGAATCAATTTATGAATGAATCGACGCCTTCTGAATATTCGAAAAATCGATTAATCGATCGATCGAAATTTTAGTATAATCAGATAATCGTATAATCGATTAATCATTGTTTGGAGACGTTGAAGTATCGATTAATTGTGTTATCAACATTATAGACTATTCGAAAAATCTATAAAACTGATAAATTCACATTTTCGAGTGATTGAAATATCGAACAATCGATAAATCGACGTTATTAAGTAATTCAATAGTCGATTTATCGATAAATTCACGTTTTCGAGTGATTAAAATATCGAACAATCGATAAATCGACGTTTTAGTCATGAAAAGATCGATTATTATAATAATTCGATTTCGATAATCGATTAATCGACGTTTTACTCATGAAAAGATCGATTATTATAATAATTCGATTTCGATAATCGAGTAATCGACGTTTTAGAGTCATTAAAGGATCGATTAATCGATTGATCGATGTTTCCGAGTAGATGAAAGATCAATCAATCGATTAATCAACGTTTTTGAGTAAGTAAAAGATTGATTAATCGATTAATCAACGTTTTCGAGTCAATGAGAGGTCGATTAATCGATTAATCGACGTATTTGAGTGAGATAAAAATCGATTAGATCAATTAATCGACGTTTTCGAGTAATTTAGAGATCGATTCATCGATTAATCAACGTTTTTTAATTATCTAAACAACGATTAATCGATCATTCGACGTTTCCGAGTAAGTAGAAGGTCGATTAATCGATCGAATCAATCTTCTACTCAATCTGAAACATCGATTGATCGATTAAAAAATAAACCTGAGTTTCGTGAAGCAGATTTAATGTCATGAATGAAATATGAATTGATTAATCTGACGGAATTCAAGTCTCTAATCTCTTTCATCCTTTTCAGGCCTTCCTGGTCTACACAGCAGGCGTGCTGTCGAACGCGGGTAACTACAAGTCGTTCGGAGACAGTAAGATTATCCCGAACCTTGGTAAATCGACGTTCGAGGCGATAGTCAAAGCCTCAAAGTCATTCTCCGAGTCTCCAAAAAAGTTGCAGTACATCTGGGACAATATATCAAACAGTATATACTCACTGGACGAAAAATCAAAGTCCCTGGGACTCGGGGATAAGGGAACGACCACCTACTTCTCTTCCAATTGTACATCCGACGACGCCGATCTCGTAAATCGATTCATGCAGAAAAAGGGACTTGAATCGTACAACGCGAGGTGCTTCAAGACGGTGGGAGAGACGGGAAACTCGCTGTTCGAAATCAGACTCGCTTCCATTGAGGAAAACGACGCCGCAGGAATCACGCTGCCCAACGAATCCTTCGAGAATTCAAGATTCAAGATCACCAGAGGAGATTATAGCAAACTTCTCGTTCCTGTTGTCGATAATTTACGAAAGGCGAAGGAGTTTGCTTCCAACGACAACGAGAAGAACATGCTCGACAGATACGTCAGTCATTTCAGCACCGGGTCTCTAGACGAGCACAAAAACGGATCCAGGTTCTGGATAAAGGACAAAGGACCCGCGATCGAAACGTACATCGGTTTTATCGAGACCTACAGAGACCCCGCCGGACAGCGGGGAGAGTTCGAGGGCTTCGTGGCCATGGTGAACAAGGAGATGTCCCAGAAGTTCACCACGCTCGTCAATCGGGCCGAGGAGCTGCTGACGAAGCTTCCGTGGGGGAAGGACTTCGAGAAGGACGAGTTCCTCAGGCCGGATTTCACCTCCCTCGACGTCCTCACGTTCTCGGGCTCCGGGATCCCGGCCGGAATCAACATCCCGAATTACGACGAGATCAGGCAGTCCGAAGGATTCAAGAACGTCTCCCTCGGGAACGTAATACCAGCTAACATGAAGCAGGACGTGATCCCGTTCCTCTCTGAATCGGACCAGGAACTGATGAACAAGTTCAGGATTCAGAGCTTCGAAGTCCAGGTCGGGCTTCACGAGCTCCTCGGCCACGGGAGCGGCAAACTCTTCCGGAAATCCGCGACCGGAGAGCTAAACTACGACAAGAACGTCGCGAATCCCCTGGATGGAAAGAAAGTCGACAAGTATTTCAACGAGGGAGAAACTTACGATTCTAAATTCGGGGCGCTCGGGTCGACGTACGAAGAGTGCCGAGCGGAGGCCGTCGGACTCTACCTCAGCCTGGAGGAGGACATAGTCAAGATATTCGGCTACGAGGGCCAAGACGCCAAGGACATCATCTACGTGAACTGGCTGAGCCTGCTTTGGAACGGGTGCGCAAAGGCTCTGGAGATGTACCAGCCGTCGACGAAGAAGTGGCTGCAGGCCCACTCGCAGGCCCGCTACGTCCTGCTCAGAGTCTGCCTTGAGGCGGAAGAGGGGTTGGTCAGCGTCGTCGAAACTGAGCCGGGAAAAAATCTCAGGATCGTTTTGGACAGAAGCAAGCTTCCGACGGTGGGAAAGAAGGCCGTCGGAGACTTCCTCAAGAAGTTACAGGTCTACAAGAGCACCGGGGACGTCGAAGAGGCCAGAAAACTCTACGACAGGTACAGCGAGGTGCCGGAGAGCGGGGATCAGCCGTGGGCTCTCTGGAGGAACATCGTTCTGGCGCATAAACAGCCGAGGAAGATATTCGTGCAGTCTAATACCTTCGTTGAAGACGGTAAGGTTGATCGAATAGAGAAAATTGTCTTGAATTCATTTCGACTTTTTTTGTTTCTCAGGGTCGGCAAGCGACGTGGCGCTGAAGAATTATGAACCGAGCTTCGAGGGACTCATTGAGTCTTGGATAGAGAGATTCCCGTCGAGTGAGGTATCGACGACGCTCGTTGAGCTGTGGGAGAAGGACAGGAAGCATTTTTCGGGGGATGAGAAGCCCCTGACTACTGGATAGAAGCGGCAATTATATTTTTGCCTGGTGCTTTTTGTGATGAGGGAGGGAATATTGATGAATGATAGAAGATATTATTATTATTGATACAGAAATTAAGATAATTACCTAATAAAGATTTCAATTTGATTACTAAAAAGGGATTGAATAGTTTTTTTTTTTTTTTTCTCATTTTATTCAGGTATTATATTTCAAGTTTCAAATACTTGAGGATAATTCATAGAAACAATTTGAGAAAATTAGGGTCTGTCTTTATTTAATTTCAAAATTACTATAATTTCTCTTTTTCATATTCGAATTATTGAACGTTTTATTTGATTTTCTCTTATCACATGGACCAAGACTTCAAAATCGAAGATTCAATATAAAAAAATTTTTTAAATGGCCTGGACCAAGTTTAGTTGAAACAATAAAAAACCATAGTTGAATCAACTTATTACATTTCTGTGAATTTCGGTTTCAATACTCTGTTTAAATTTCACCAAATAACGTTCAGAATTACTTCATCATCAACACAAAATCAAAAATGAACCAAAAGTACGGCTTATTAGTTATTTTTTGAACCTGCGGTTCAAATTTCTCCAAGCTTCCAGCTCATTCTGTCTTACCGACGGAGTCAAGTTACGTCAATAGGTGATGTTCGACTGTTAGCAGGTTCAGATTCGTGTCTTAGTTCATTTTTCGACCGCCCTTGGCGCTTCGCTCAACAACCCTTAACGAAACCTAACCTAACTTATATCATACATATGATAAATAATAGTCACAATATAACGACGGAAAATAGACTAAAAATGCTTCTTATTATTGTCAGAAAACATCGAGTTTCTCTGAAGTCTCAAAGTATTAAAATTTTATTTTTTCTGTTCCTTTCAGCTGAAAGACGACGTGGACCATCAATAATACAGATGATCCCATCATTCGGCGTTCATGAATCTTCTAATTTCCGAATTTTACGAACAAAGCTGAATGTCTGCAGATGATTATCGGACTTTTAAGAGCATGCTGCAGTCTTTTATATTCTTTTACCGACCTGGTTTCTGCTTTCACTGATGCAATGCCGCGTCACGGCGCGGAAAAGGAACAAAGAGTGCAATTCTAGATGAAATTCCGAAGATATACATCGGAAAACTTCTTTGTTTCATGCAACGATGAAGAAGTATTCTTTTAAACTGCACAAAATGGTAATTGTCGATGTCAAGCGGTGGTCGCGGCCATGATTGTGAGTTTCGCCCGCTTGACATCGACAATTACCATTTTGTGCAGTTTAAAAGAATACGTCTTCATTGTTGCATGAAACAAAGAAGTTTTCCGATGTATATCTTCGGAATTCCATCTAGAATTGCACTCTTGGTTCCTTTTCCGCGCTCGTGACGCGTAGGCTTTGCTATCAGTGAAAACAAGTGAAAACTGGGTAAGGTCGGTAAAGAAGAGTAAAAAAATGACTGTGCGCTTGTTAAGGGAAATGAAAGTCACGTGACCTCGATATGATTTACACTTGGAATTTTTAAACGCTATTTTCTCAGCCAAAACACATTCGATTGATGTGAAATTGATATCAGTGACGTAGAAAAACTCAATGAAGGGCCTGCCGATCGTGGATTTTCGAAAATCGAGACGTAATTAACAGTTTTTTTCACAATATTGTTCTGTAATCCAAGGAAGTGCTGCCTCTCTCCACGAGGGGCAGCACCTCCTGGGGTTACAGAACAATATTGTTACACAAAATTCTGATTATGTCTTTCGATTTTCCAAAATCCACGATTGCCAAGCCCGTCATTCAGTTTTTCCGCGTCACTGACATCAATTTCACATCAATCGAATGGGTTTTGGCTGAGAAAAACGTTTGAAAATTTCAAGTGTAAATCATATCGAGGTCACGTGACTTTCATTTCACCTTAAGAGAGTGCTGGTTCTCGATTATTACCGACAGTAGTCAGATATCTTCGAATATTTAAGTGAATCCAAAAAAAAAAAAAAAACTGTCGGTAAAGATGGAGCGTAGCACTCCCTTTAAAAATCCTAATCCTACTGTTATATTAGGAGATACTGCATATACTGAGACCAGAAACCATAGTTTTATCATATATCAACGTCATATCAACGTCAGTTTGACGTTAGATAAGAGGCATGCGTATGTAATGTAACACGCAGCCGTAGACACCCTAACCCAACCTAACCTTAGACTCCCACATACTAGCGGGTGAAATTATTGACGCGAATTGTGGGGGGGCGGTCGGCCATCAGCCACGAGACACCCTGAAGTAACAATTTTGACTCGCAGGTGTCGCACCGGTCGCTCGGTCGCTACTCAGCACACGATTTCGGGATTATATTTATAAGAAAAAAGAAGACAGATATTATAGATCGAGGAGCTAAAGATGACTGGATTTTGGGAGACAAAAAAACTGTTAAAGATCGATATATAGAAAAATTGTTGAGTCAAAGGAACACGATACAATAATTATTTATTTATTCTCATTTTACAAAATATTCCGAAACTCACTATTATATATTATTTTTACAAAAATGTATATGAAATTAACTGTTGTGATCTTTTAAAAAAAATTTAACATTTGAAATTATTCGAAGCTAAACAAAAAAAAAAAAAAAGTAGCCTATAATTGTATATTTAAGGTAGTTCTGGAGTTTTTCGAACAACTTACGATTCGCCTGAAATTTCAGTATAGTGTAAAAACAACGTTCACGAATCGATTCCTCGATTTTTAATTCAATCCACTACTTAGTTTGTGAGATAATCGAAATTGAAAATCGGTTGTTTCGTACGCGGCGCCTATACCTAACACGTGAACCGATAGGACTTTGTTTACATTTTTCATTGTGGACGCTAAACGGAACTTACAATTTTCAAATAAAACTACTTGTGTATGCAGTACTATTGTGGGATGAATTTAAAAAAAAATGGCAATGTTCCACTACCTAGTTTTGGAGATATCGATTCACGAAAAATAATAATTCTACTCGACACGGAACCGAGACACACTCTCTGTCTCGCTCAGTTGCACTGTGTTCGCTGCGACGGAGCGATAGGCGCGCGGTAACTGTGTGTACGGGACCTATCCATGCATGAGGTGTGATTGTGTAGGACGGACAGAGTGTGCAAGCTCTGTCAAGAGTTCTTAACCGACGGCATGATATAACCATCGGGTTTTACTCTGCGCTGCGGTCGAAACTTTTGGCTGATACGTGTACCTCCAGAACTACCTTAACTTAAAAACGAAATAAAAGAATTGAAGTAATAGAATCAACAGAATTTCTGATCCTGTAATTTTTTTTTTGATCGTGCCAACGAATCACTGAAGCGTTTCGAATTTCCCGCGCCTCCCCCTGGCTACGCATCGTCAGCGCCTCTACCGTGGGGAGTGTCGACTCGGTCTCCGACTAGCGAGTGGGGCGACTGGTCGCACGCAGGGTTTCGATAGAGGCGTAACATTCCGGTGTTGTGTTATGGGGGTTGGTCTCGGCTGACCCATTTCCCCAACGTGTTACGGTCGAATCCGTGGTTAAAAAATCAAAAACCGGTTGTGAATTCCCCGAGTGTCCAACAAACCGGTTTTCAAAAACATTTTAGCATCGAGTTTCGCGCCTGTATTCCGGATACGCGGGCGGTTCGCTCCCTCCAGTGTCGCGATAACACAAGAGTCTGGGCGTCATCGAGAGCCCAAATATTTCCTAAACCGCTGGGATTATACTCTCTCCGTCTCAACAAGCGTCTCGAGGTCCAGCTTCTGGCTCGACATCGAGCCGCTGATCAACCCTCTTCCGCTAGGGGTTGGTTTTCCGCACTGCCACCCGTCCTCCATTTTGTACCCCGAACGGCTGAAGCCCACTTTTAGCCTCACTTACTCGACTCGACTCTCCCCTCGCGCTGGAATACGGAACACAGCCCAAAGGGTTCAGGGGTTCAAGCATCCCGGCTGCTCTGTCGAATTTCTTATCCGTTCGGAAACAAGCGACGACCGTTTTGAGGAGGCAGCATCATCATCAGCATCAGCATCAGCATCACCCTTCCTTCTATGTATTTGCAATATCCCAGTGTCACACGGTGTGTCGTTGTCCTATCGGTGAGGTTTTTTCGCTATTCCTACTATTTTTCGCGGGGTCAACCGTGTTATAGGCTCATAGATCGGTCGCTGAGGGGACCAGCTGTGACACTGTCTGGGATGAGAAGCAGAAGAAGATCGGAGTGAGGAACAAAAGAATCGCCAAGGAAGTACGCGAGAAAAGAAGAGCGAAAGATGTGGATGACGAATGAGAGTGGCGAAGATCGAGAACGAGAGCCGAGTCCATGAGACGACAATTTAACTAGTTGTACATTTTGTTATGAAATTTCTAGAGTTTAGTTTGATCCTTGTTTTGATTATCTTTATTATACTGTGATGACGAATGTGGTGATAGAAGAGTGTCCAAAGCCTCTGAAAAACACGGAATAAACGAGAATCAACCGATGATAATATGATGTAATTATGACGTGACCACGATGTTATCATAGTTGTATTTTATTGAACAGTGAATATATTTTCGGCACACTTAGATTTATCGTGTTTGTGTGTTTTTGTTTTTCCATATTGTGTATCAGTGCGGAGGATAATCGTGTGCGGTATTTATTATTATTATTATTGTTATTATTATTGTGATTATTTGTGGTTTCCTGCTTCATCTGCAACTAAAGGATTATCGTTTTCCACGTATCAAGGATATAAATACAGCGTCGAGGTTCCATCATCGGCCCCGAGACATCTCTGTTGGATAAAACTTTAGTGAGTATTGATTGTTGATTATTTGGTGCCAGCGGTGGGATGAGTCAACCGTTCCTTTTTCCTCTCATCTTCTTCTCATCAGCTGCTTCGAGGGGATATTAGCGCTCGAAGGATAAACGAGGAGTCTCGATTCTGATCAATTCCTCTTTCATGATTAGGGACGGGAAAAACTTTTTTTTATGAAAGTCCCGTAACTCAGGACTATCGTTCTAAATTTTTGCGGAAGAATATTGAAAATTGAAAAAGTTATGAAATTTTCGAGTAGAAAACCGTTTTTAGGTCCGGAATTTTTTTAAGTACCTCAAAACCAAAAAAATCACAGTTCCATCCATTAGAGCGTATTTTTCAATGCTCAAATCATGTCTCTGAATTTTTATACGGAAATTTAATGCGTCGCGTCTTGCTTCGGTAAGCGCTCAAAGTTGGCTCAAAATCAAATTGACCCGGTGTGACTATCATGATAGACTACCTAGCTGCAAAAATTACGGGTTAATTTCACGAAATGTTTGAAGAGGAATTGCCATTTCAGGACTAAAATCCTGCTCGAATTATCAAACAATCTACAACATTGTTATGCTTACGTTTGTCTGTTTTCATTCAGCTTTATCCTACTTGTAACTCGAGTCTGCGTGCAGCCGTCATGTCAGAAGCAGCAACTGCAAGCGACAAAGGAAAATGTTTTACATACATTTTATCCCTATCTTTTACCTCCGCGGAATGAACATCATGCGTTACAGTATATTCTAACCCGATATGGGTTCATGGGCTCGAGTTTCAGGCTGACTGAAATTTTTCGAATGAAAATCAACAATAGAGCAACACGTCATAATGTTTTCTATAGGTTCCGAGGGGTAAATCACTAGCAAAAATGTGTACACCATATCTCCCCCACATTTCCCCACATTTCCCGATATCTCCCAACATTTCCCAACATTTCCCGACATTTCCTCACATCTCCTGACATTTTCTAACATTTCCCAACCTTTGCTAACATTTCCTGACATTTCCCAACATTTCCCGACATTTCCGGCCCTTCGTACACCACATTTCCTTTGTGATTCACCCCTCGATAGGTTCCAAAAACGTATGTTTTAATTTAGAGAATTCTGGACCACATGTATGTTTAACTCCTCTTCTTAAAACGGTGAACCTTTTCCAATTATCGTATTGCCTTGATGTTGAAAACTCTTGAATCTCATGGGTACTCGATCTTGTAAGATCCGTTCATCGTTAGAGGAGAATAACCTCGCAGTTGATATTCTCATAATGTCAGAAACGGGGTTTCCATCATCCATGAAATCGTTTATACCTTCATCTTCTTGTACCGAAATCCATTCAGAATCTCTGGATACTCGTAAACCTTAGGGAGTCCCACGAATACAACCTTCAAACAGATAAAAACGTGAAATTAAAGAATTTAAACAAAAATTCTATCCCATATACATCGGAATGATTCATGCGATGACGAACAGTGGTGATATTATCACGAAGATTGCGAGGGTGTGTATACATCGATGGCAACAAGTAGTACAGTGTTGGATGTATCCACGGATGATGACATCACGGTATATTGGTTATCAGTTATAGCTGCGCGATTAAGAAGGTCTCTCGGTGTATCACTATACACCAGGGGCACATAATTCTTAGCAGACTAGCTCAATGAATCATCATCAACTACGAACAGTGTTCTACAAACTGAATATCATACACTAAGATTACGCTTCACTGATTAGTCTCAAAATCAGAGAAAACCTCTTCACTTTGACGGCCGCTATTAATATCGTCTTATGTTTTCGTTTCCATTTGGAAAAGACCTATCTGGTAATGGGTCGGGGTAAAAGACTTAAGTCCTGTGTATAAGCATAGGAGATAAGTCTTTTACCCCGAGCCATTTTCAGATAGGTCTTTTCCAAATGGAAAGGAAAACATAAGACAAAATTAATAGCGGCCGTCGACTTGGTTCGATCACTTTTCGAACTTCCAACCAGAAGAATTTCAGACTAGTCAGTAATTCCAATAGATTAGAAATTCAGCTTCGAAAATCGGCACTTCCATCTATTCGTTAACTGGGACACTGATATTTTGAAATAACCTAAATTATCAATAATCAGGCTGTTCACCTTGCTCAACATGATTTGGGTATAGAACGAAAAAAAAAATGGTCATCAACAATCGCTACAACATGGTAAAGGAGATGATGTTGAAGTAACCCTGAAGAATGGACACAGTGGTCGATTGAAGAAGTATTTTAGAAGAGGAAAGTTTTTGATGGAAACGATAGGCTTCCACGAAGTCGAGTATTCCATAGCAATAGTGTGAAACACTATGAATTTTTGATGATATGATAATTTTTCAAATTTACCGCAAAAGAAGAGCCATTAGATTAAACGACACATGCGGGCCATCTGCCATATTCCAGGGCGAAGAAACACCAATGGAAGTTCGAGTGGAATCCAAGATCCGGGAATAGGTCCTTCTCTTCGTAGTGCTCCTCCTTTTAACGATACATAAAATATGAAATATAAAATATGAATCGAATTTGCCGTAAATTTTACGATCGATGCACAATTTTCTTTTATTCAAGCTCGGAACGAATATAAAGTCGCCTTGCAGCCAGTAAACAGAATTCTGGTAAAAATTGGTACTCAAAGGTTTTTTGAACCGCTGATCAAGAATCTGAGGTCAGTTTTGCGAAATTCAAAATAGCAAAATAGCAAAAATTCAAAGGCCGGCTTGTAGTCAGCCCAAACTCGCTGGATTCTTCTCACTCTAGTATATCTCGTCCCCTCTCAGTGAAAGAAAAGTCAATCAATTCATCAAGTCAATTTTTACTCGAAAGATTTTTAATAAAAAACTGTTAATCAGTTTTTTTCGGCCTTTCTGTGGTCTGAATGCACTCGAATTGAGTGCCGTTCCTCAGTTAGAGGCATAACGAATGAAAATTGGTTCGCATAGTCCGATATCATCACCATCATAATGAAAAGTCAATCATATAGCTTTGTTGAAATTTTCGTTGAAGTCTTTTATTCGTCCGCTTCATTTTCCCGGATCCTTCTTCTTTCCTCTACGACTTCTTTTCATAGGTATTCAAGAGAATTTTGCTCTTCGAATATATTCCCATTTCTATAATTTCCTCATAATTTCCCCTGCTCTCATGAGCGTAGTGCAGCTGCAGTGCCGTTTTATGCTCCCCGTAATATTACCAATTTTCCAATAACACATAACCCACCCATCTCTATTCATGGAGAGAATTTATCTCATAATTTTTCGTCGTCTCGTTATCCTTCTGATGCTTCACTCTTCGTCTACTATTTTCCTCACTTTAGACAGTCCTTCAATTTTTACTGCTTTCTTCAACCTATAAGTGCGCACACAACTTACTCTTCAAAGAAGACTTACGATTTCATATAATTTTTCCCGATTCAGAAGAGCTGATATCGTCATGGTGTCAGAAACTGGGCTGCGTTTATTTTTAGTAAGAAGTTGAAGTTAAAGCGTCCATCCGAGGAAGCTAACGCCGAAGTTTCCTCAAACCTCGTTTAACAACTCTTCCGTGACAAAATCCCCTTGCTCGACACATGTTTCGTACATGATCACCCCACCAAGTGGATGCTATGAACGGAAAATGGCCCCGTTATACTGACAAGTGACGAGGACCTTAAACTTTCCAAGAATGGACCAAGGGAAAAAATATGTGTCCAATGTGGAGTCAAAGGTCAACCCTTCTAGTGTTTCATATGTAAAAATCATGAAGATTGACCAATGCGTTCTTATAATGTGAAATGTCTTCAGTTTTGAAACTGTCGTAATTTTGACTGATTTAGTATGTCAATCGACGCCGTTCTTCCAAACTTAGATCTGACTCGATTTTTGATTTGATCTCGATGCATCAGTTTTTGGATTATTCAGAGAACATCAATTCATGGTCCCCACTGGCCAGGGAAAACTGGGAAGTCTGGTAAAAGTCAGGAAATTCGAAGAATGGTCAGGGAAGTTATGGAAATGTCAGGGAATCTGAAAAATGGTAAGGGAAATGTCAAGGATTTTTTTCACTTTATAGTGGCCATGGCACCATTAATGTACAGAATTGAATCAAAGAAGACGATACCTCAAAAACAGATCTACAGATTTGTATAAAAATTGTTACTGAGACACGTTTCTTCAATTCGAGAATACATATGTCCAGCGTAACATCCCAGACAACACGAAATCATCAAAAGTTGTCTAGAAGCCGCCTTATGATGGACAAATCACGCACTTTTTGACGTCTCAATGTTGTCTCAACTCTTGAAAGCGTCTACAAGGGACCAAAATACGTCTTTAAAAGTTAAGACAACTTGTATCAGTCAAAAAGTGGGTCATGTGCCGTCCATACCACGACTTTTGGATAATTTTCAGTCCTCTGCTGTTTGAGATGCAATTTGAAAATATAGAAATTTGATGGTAAGGATGAAAACCGATGATGATCAGCATTGGCGTAACTAGGACTTTTCTCTCTGAGAAGCTGGCGCCTATCCTTCACTTCGCTTCACGCAAATATATGTGTCTGAATTTTACGATCCATAAAATAAAAGTGATACTGTCACAAAAACATGCAGGATTTGCTCAATAAGACAAAAATTATTACTGCAAAGTGCAGCCAACGCACTAGCACGCTGTGGTCTAGTATACCACGTGACATGTGACGACGATCGAATAAGACGTGACGCGTTTTGCGGTTAGAATATAGAAAAACGATATGATGTATCCTGTGTGTTCAATATTCAAGCAAAAATACCGTTCATTTGATTATTTTGTCCTACTTCACTAGCAGCCGGTTATTTCGCTAGCGTCTCGATATACACACACTGATTGGGGCCCCTGACTTTTATCGATTTATCGCGTCACTTCGCTGCTTTTGGCAAGTAGCTGTATGACTCGAGCTTCATTTTCGTGTATTTTAATCAGAAGCTTAATTAGGGATTCGAGTGTTTCTTCAGTTGAAGTAAGGGATGGACTACTATCTTGAATTTTGTATCGTAAGTTCCCAAAGTTGCCACCATAGGCGCCTACTTTACATAGCGATATGGGAGATAATATTTCTGTTACTCTTCAACTTTCTCTATTTTACTTTTTTATTTTTCTTGTGTATAATTACACAGTGATGTGTCCTCTATCCTTGTGAACATTGAAAAGATGAAGGAAACGTGATACAGTTTCTCCCCTCATTCCAACAATGATAATAACAATAACAATAAATCCTGCGTGTCTTTTTCTTTCTTCTATTTCTTTCTTTCTACACTGTCCCCCCTCCCTGTGGTCGATGGTCGAATTTTCGTCGTCTCCGCGCCTTGGTCTTAATTCCCTCGATGTCGAATGTGTGTCCTGGACCATGACGCACCCTTCGATCATCTTCACCGCAACATTTTTCCATTTCTTTATCCTGTTATCGCGTAGCGTTCTCCCCGTCGCACAGTGGGACGAAACCCTGAATTTGTACCCATAATTCAAAAACTCAATGAATTCGGGTGAAAGTCGGTACTCGGGGGTTTTTGGGGTCGCTGATGACGAATCCGAAGTCAAAAATCTCAAAAACAAAATGGCGGACCAAAAACGGTAACAAATTTCTTGAAAAATCTAATGGATTCGAGTGAAAGTCGGTACTCGGGGGTTTTTGGGGTCGCTGATGACGAATCCGAAGTCAAAAATCTCAAAAACAAAATGGTGGGAAATGTTTAGGCATATGCATATACAGGAATAGAGGCTTTTTATTTTTCAGTATTAATGTCATGAAATGTGAAGGCTTATAAAATTAGTGGAATACAATTTCCTCATCCGAATCACAATAACGAAGACCTCCCTCCGGGTGTATAGTAAATTGTCGTCGGTACTACTAGACCCTGTAATAAAGCAACAGAAAATTAGAAATTGATTTGCATATGAGAACTTGCAATATTTAACGTAAACTACAATTAATAAAATACCATGAAACTCATTGGATAAACTGAATTCTTTCTGAAATTAATTTTCTATCTGACTAAATCATCAATAAAATTCGTCATGAACAATGTGACTCTAGAAGAACTGTACTACTTTGTTACGAACACCCTATATACGTTGAAGACAGGTATAAGTTCCCTATTGTACTTATTGAACACCCGACAGACCCGCACCCGGACGGACGCGGACGGCCGGCGCACAGCGTGGTAGCTATAGCGCGCTGTGTATCCGCGCACGATATACTAAAAACACACTTTCGCGCAGGATCGCGCAGGCAATCTAAGCTGGTTTCGACAGCTGATAGACTAATCTAGAGCCTAAGACTTGAACGAAGGTGGAGATACCTGGAGAAATGTACTTTTTGTCCATGTGAAAGTAGAAATAAAAAAAATCATATCGTTTTCACGGGGTACCAAACATGGTCGTATTTCAAGCAGATGAACGTGACTTTCCAATTTAACTCATACAGAAATATTTTCTACATACCTCCAGGAGTAGAATCCATTTTGAAAAATCAAAATCGCTTAAATAACTTTCGAGTTATTGATCTTTGAAGTTCACTGTTTTTCCTTACGTTTTCACTCGCCGCGTGGACTCTCAACGAAGGCTGACTTTGAACTAATGTATCGAGCCAGATATGGAACGGACGACCATACCCTTCGAGGTTTGAATGCACCAATCATTTCTCTACCCCACCCGAGGGTCAAAATTCCCCGAATCCAAAATTCACTTTTCGGAATTATGGGCACGAATTCGGGGTTTCGTCCCACTGTGCGTCGTGTCGTCTTGGTCATATCGTTCGTAGTCGTCGTCATCTCTCCGGAGAGAAGAAGAACTTACCGAGATCAATACTATAGGACACCTTTCCCTACCTACGTACCACTTACACCCCTACAGGCTTTATCCTGGAAAGGCAGGCAGGCAAGCGACCAGATGTAGGGATGTAGGGACGCGGATGTAGGACTCGGGGGGACACATGTATACGTACACAGCTGTATAGTACATTCTGTTTAAGGTGAACGTTTTGTCATTACATAACGACAAGACATCGAACCAATAATAATAATAATAATAATATTTGGAACAAAGTAAGAAGAGAAGTTCTCCGAGGAGAAATTTCGTTTCGGCGATAATAGGGGCTAAGTTTATTTTCCTCAATCTGATTGAGGCTCAAATAAGCCCCGACTTGGCCCAAGTTTGGCACAGGTCAGAAAAACCGAAACAAAATTAATTTGGATGCCCAAATAAGACCCGACTTGGCCCTAGTTGGGTAATAGACGGTAATCCCTTACAGTGGACGCCCTGTTTATAACTAAATAAGCCCTGACTTGGCCCTAGTTGGGTAATAAACGGTAATCCCTTACAGTGGACGCCCTGTTTATGACTAAATAAGCCCTGACTTGGCCCTAGTTGGGTAATAGACGGTGATCCCTTACAGTGGACGCCATGTTGATGGCTAGAAGGAGCCTTTTTGAATTTAGGATGTTTCCAAACGGGTGACCCTACTCTTCTAAAAGATTGAGAATTGATACAGTTTTTCATTGTAATTTTTTTGTCCATATTTCATTAATATCCTCCTTATCCTCTTAATATTTCGTTTATTGTATTTTTTGAATCAAGAGAAAACCAAATAATGAGAAGAAACGTTGTATAAGATAATGCGAAAGAAAAATATATACATAGTATAAATTATACGTATATATTCTTATGTTAATAAAATAAAAGCATATAATGAGAAAGTATTCAAAACGCCCCGCAGTTCGTTCTGTTGGTTTAAGTACACTAGTCTGTTTATTGTTTGGCTAAATTAATCAAAGAGTTTCAGCTCTTCTCATTGTTTGTCTTCTTTCTTTTCATCCTTCGTGTATTAATCTTCCCAGTTTCGTTGACTCGAGCAAACAATCTCTTCCCTTCACTTTATTTCTTCATCAAAGCCCCTTAAGATGCACACAAGAATATACAAGGTGAATTCCTAACAATGATACAGTCCGAACTTGGCTAGAATAGAAAAATGAACTTTCAGACTTTCTCGATTATAACTAACTTCAGACTGTATAATCGTTAGGAATTTACCCTGTTTATGACTTTTCGGTGCACTTGATACTCTCTCGCCAAGTACATTAACAAAGAATTTTCGAACAAACGTCTCTAGCCTCGCGCGATCGAGTCAGAAGACTGAAATCAAGCGATCCATCCCTCGATCGAAGCAACGTTGTGAGATGCCTCTGGAAACTGGCCACCTACAACCTGTGGGTAAGGCAAACTGGCCAGTTTCGAGATAAATCCACGCTGCTGTCACACTCCCAGCAAACCAAAAGTAACGAAATGTATCAGGTACGTGTCACTGAAGGCTCTATGTCAGCTTCAGATACGTATCTGATATAAAACACCGGTGTTTTGTATCAGATACGTATCTGAAGCTGAGATAGAGCCTTCAGTGACACGTACCTGATACATTTCGTTACTTTTGGTTTGCTGGGCTATATTTGAGAATAGCGAACTGCACAAGCTTCTATACGTCTATAGGTGTCTGCTTGTCTCCCCGCCTACAGCTATACGATTTTTAGGCTAGACTCGGTGTAGGGAGGTGTAGTAGGTAAAACTCCAGAAGTGCTGTACCAACCTCGGACGATCCCCTTGGAGATTACCGTTACTCATATCGTACGTGCGTGGATCTTGGGTCTCAGAGAGGCTCTACGATTTTGTCTACATTTCAACACGATTTATTTGCCTGATATGAGAAAATTTTCATTTTGGAAGAACAAAATACAAAATACGAACTAGAAATAGAGAAAGTGACGGACTGAGGGGATGCCAGGGTGAATTGAATAGGGCCACGAAATTCATGTTTGAGAGCCATGCGATTGTCGATCTTTCAACTAGATGAAATTAACGTTTGAAGACGTCTAGATATTTTTTCGATAATTCCATGTTATACTAGAAATTTAATCACATATTTTGAATAATGGGGGACGAACTTAATTAATTTCCAGCAATAGTCAGAGGCTTTCAAGAATATTCGAGAATTCAATGAAGTTGTTGGAAACTCGTGAATGTATTTCAATTTCCCGTGGAATAACTGGAAAATTATAATCACGTTTTCTAGGTACACTTTACGTTCCTACCTAAATAAACAAATTCCAGTGGGATGAATTTATTATCAATGAAACCACTCGGTAAATTCGATACAAATTTGATGGTTTAAAATGAGAGTTATACTGGCTTTGATTCTTTTCAGGCCAATGGGGTGATGAAAGATCAAATGTTTAAGCAAACTTCTTCGGATCTTTTGGTAGGTACTGTTTCGATCATAAATTCGTGGTCATTAATTCTTTGCGACTTTTGTGAGGGGGAAGAAATGGTTTTTCACAAATAAAAATGTGAGTCTTCAGAATTATGGGTTATGTTAAAAACTGATTATATACGGTAGTATATCCTGTTCTAACAAAGTCAGAAAAGAATTTTGTTAAATTCTGTGAAAAATCGACGATAATAAATCCCATCGTAAATCTCTCTATAAAATCTCTTGGTGAAATTGACGGAAATTCCGAACATCAAAGTATGTTATCCCATAGATGGGGGAGCCTCTCGAGCCCCACCGCCTATCCTTTATCGTTTACGAAGGTAGTCATGTAAACTGGAGATAAATATCTCAAGATGAAAATCTGCAGTGGTGAAAAAAAATTCATTTTGGCGTATATACGGCGTATAAATTGTGTGAAAAGTTTTCCGCGAATTCGCGCACGAGCCGAGTTGTAAATCTCTGAATCACATGAATTGAAATCCACCTTACAAAAATCTCTGCATACCCTACGTATTATAATATTTCTGGTTGAAAGAGAGAAGTGCAAAAAAGTTCTCTCGGGGGCATAATAATCTCCGGTTCCTCTACACCATTGTCGCAGAAACCTAAGTTCAAACGACAAGCGTATTCCCCCGTCTCCGTCTGGCCGAACTCAAGGAATACCATTGGATAGATACTTTTTTTTAACACTTCAACTTTCCTCTTACTTTCTTTAGTCACATATGGATTATACGATGTTCAAATCCTTCCCCTTTCTCTCAATCATTTAGATCGAAGAGGATGGAAGCTAGAATGTATACGATGATGGAACATGGAAGATGAAAGAGAGAAAATGGATAGACAGACAGCACGTAGATAGACACTATATACATAGACACTACATGAATAGACACTGCACAGACAGACACTAGATCGACAGACATTACATAGATGGACAGATAGATAGATATATAGATCGATAGAAGATTAGAACAAGAAGATAGATGGATGGAAGATGGATAGATAGTTAGATAGATAGATACATATATAGAAGATGAGAACAAGGTAGATAGATAGATAGATAGATAGAAGATCAGAACGAGTAGATAGATAGATAGATAGATAGAAGATTAGAAGAAGAAGATGGATAAAAGATTGGAACAACAGATGGATGGATAGACACTGCATGGATAGACACTAGATAGACAGGCACTACATAGTTAGACACTACATAGATCGACAGATAGATAGATTGATAGATCAATGGCAGATTAGAACAAAAAGATAGATGGATGGAAGATTAGAAAAAGAAGAAAGATAGAAGATTAGAATGAAAAGATAGATAGATGGAAGATGGATAGATAGATAGATAAATAGATAGAAGATCGGAACAAGAAGATAGATAGATACCCGCGTGAAAAAAAGTTGTATGGGCAATATATGGCGCGTATATGAGATACTGCAACTATATGGACGATATTTCCCCAATATATGCTACACGAATACGTTAAAAGTTGACTAGATGGAAATTTCACTAACACATTATTTAAATAATAATATTCTTTTATTTCAAATTAATGAATATCGAACGTACATCAGAGCTACTTCTATATCTGTAACATATTATATTGATTCATCTATTCAGTGCACAGTCCCCAGACTTGCCCATTTGATATTCGTTAATTTGAAATAAAAGAATATCATTATTTAAATAATGTGTTAGTGAAATTTTCATCTAGTCAACTTTTAACGTATTCGTCTAGCATATATTGGGATATATCGTCCATATAGTTGGCACGCAGTATGGCATCTATTGCATACGTATATTGCACGTATATTGCATGAATAGTGACTATTGTGCCTTAGCATTAGTGTACCCATATATGGGAAATATATCGCGCTATATCGCCAATATATGGGCAATTGCAGTATCTCATATACGCGCCATATATTGCCCATACAACTTTTTTTCACGCGGGTAGATAGAAGATTAGAAGAAAATCGATAAAAGATTGGAACAGTAGATGAATGGATGGATAGACACTGCATAGATAGACACTAGATAGACAGACACTACACAGTTAGACACTAAATCGATGGACAGATATATAGATATAGTATAGATCGATAGAAGATTAGAATGGGAAGATAGATAGATGGTAGATTAGAAAATGAAGATAGATAGAAGATTAGAATGAAAAGATAGATAGATAGATAGATAGATAGAAGGATAGAAGAAGAAGATGGATGGAAGATTGGAACAATGGATAGATGGATGGGCAGACACTGCATAGATAGACACTAGATAGATCGACAGATAGATAGATTGATAGATCGATGGCAGATTAGAACAAAAAGATAGATGGATGGAAAATTAGAAAAAGAAGATAGATAGAAGATTAGAATGAAAAGATAGATATATAGAAGATTAGAAGAAGAACTAGGAGATATATAGATAGAAGATCAGAAGACGAAGATAGATCGATAGATAGATAGAAGGTTAGAAGAAGAAGATGGATAGAAGATTGGAACAATGGATAGATGGATGGGCAGACACTGCATAGATAGACACTAGATAGACAGACACTACATAGTTAGACACTACATAGATGGACAGATAGATAGATTGATAGATCGATAGAAGATTAGAACAGAAAGATAGATGGATGGAAGATTAGAAAAAGAAGATGGATAGAAGTTCAGAAGAAGAAGATAGATAGATGGAAGATGGATAGATAGATAGATAGATAGATAGATAGATAGATAGATAGATAGAAGATTAGAAGAAGAAGATAGATAGAATATCAGAACTAGAAGATAGATAGATAGATAGAAGATCAGAAGAAGAAGATAGATAGATAGATAGATGGATAGAAGATTAGAAAGAGAAGATAGATAGAATGTCAGAACTAGAAGATAGATGTATAGAAGATCAGACAGTGTAGGCAGTGTAGTTCAATAACTGGGACAGTGTCGCTAATCGGGCCGTTCACCTAGTCGTTGTAATTATTCGTGTGGAAGTTCTCGGACCCCAACGCAAACGCCATTTCCACTTCCCCATCTTCGTTCTCCCTCAGGAGCAACTGCTTACCGCTTCCACTTTAGAAAAAAAAAGTTTTCTTCACGTCGCGTCGCTTAGGCTGCTGTGCGATATTTTTTCTGAAGTAATAAGAAAAAAAACGTGATAGAAAGAAAAAAAAAGTAAAAAGACGAAAAATGAAAAAAATATACCGTGCAGGTCAGCACGCCGCCCTGTCTGCGCGACGAAGCTGTCCTGATATATCGCCGAGCGTACTAGTACGCTACCACCCCACCAGACATGTCCTCTCGTCTGTTAGGAGAACAATAAAAAAAAAGAGAAGAAAAAAAAGGAGAGGAAAAAGTGAAGACAGAAAAAATATACACGTACAGAGTTGCGTATCTGTGTGTGAGAGGGGAAAAAATCTTCTCCCTTAAATCACCCCCCAACTTGTTTTTCTCCTTTTTCTCCACCAGCCCAGGATATACATCTTTTTCGGGGCAACCCGCTCGCTAAGAGCTCGAAGACGCCCCGGAATTCTTCTTCTTCTCCTCCGACTACTTATGTAAGTTCTCTCTTCTCTGAGAGGTTGGCGGAGGAACTGCGGCAAGGACACGTGCCTCGTCTGTGGGGCAACACGGCTGTGAAAGTCGTATCTCAAAAGAGTAGACTTTAATAACACTTGATGCTAGTTGAAGAAGGTACGCTATATGCGGGAGGGAGTTTTATGAAGAAGATGGAAGATCGAGGCGACAGCATCACAAATAAACTTTCAAGTGACGTGGCAGAGTCTCCTGCAATCACTTTCAAAGAGGAACGGGAACAAGTGGCCCCACTAAATATGGACGATAGTTGTTGACTCGACGCTGTCGTCAATTTGTTCCGCGCCCTCCACGGGCACTTGATAATATGCATTGACGATTACTAGTTCATTGGTTTATTTTGTTAAACGGTTTTTCAATCAATTTCACTCGATGATTGGATCGAGTAAATTAATCGTACATCCTGAATTTTACCACTGCCGTGTGTACCCTCAATTTTATGCCTCAATTAACACGTTAAATATTTCGCCGGAGTTTGAGGTAGTCTGAAAGTGGGTGCATTTCACAACCTCGGTGCCAGGTGCAGTGCTGCAGAAAATAGCAGGATGCAGAGTCGTTGATTGAACCGTCAACCTTCTTCCTCCCATGACTCGAAATTCGTACTATCAAAGATCTCGGAACGGAACGAAACGGAATCGGACCGGTCGACGTAGGATGTCGAAATTAGGCAGAGACAATGTCTCCATGAAGCGGAGGAGGCGGCTACAGATCCGTATCTACACTTCAGCCGTCAGCCGGACGTTATCACGGCCCTCAATCCTCCACGGACGTCTCCGAGAGATAGAAGAAGTGAGACTCCCGCACAATTGCATCAACATGTCGTCTTTCCATGTGCAATGAATGGAAAAATGTGCGGAGTACCTCTGATGCGCCCCTGAAGAGGTCGATGCTGGACTGTCCGTCATGCTCGTGACGTGAATACTGAACATCCCTGATTTTTTAATATCGTTGATGTTACTTCGGTGGGATTACATCGAGAGGGTGAAATTAGAGGAGAGAGATGCCCAGTGGTTGTGCTGCCAGTAATGAATCGCGCGACAGAGGAAGCAGAAAGTTTGCGTCGACGGTATTGATCCTCTTTCTCGTTCCAACCCACCCTGCCCCACACTGCCTCTCGCCCTAGCGGAGCAGGACCCAACCTAACCCTCCCAAAGCTCACCCACTCTCTCTCTCTTTCTCTCTGTTACCTACTCTCTCCGCGTTCTGCTTTTCAGCTCCGTAGATATCCGTGATGTGCCGCATGTTATGGGATAGGCATGCACACACTACCTACTATCATCGATCGCTAGTTGTCGTGGCGTTCGTTGACTCGCGATACATGTTACGTCTAGTAGATACGAATCGACGACAAGAGAAGGTCGATCATGGCATTACATAGTCATGATTCACTCTTCTTTACATTATTTCCTAACACTCCAGAGTCACGAACGAAACATGATAATCAATCAACGCTTGCGATTCTAACATGACATGGAATTAGCAGAATGAGACCCTAGAGTTGCGACTGCACTACCTGACCTAAAAGTACGTCTACGTACTTAGGGTCTTTCAAGCTGGGCAATAGCTGCTACGATTATGCAAATAAGTCTAAGAAAAGTGATGTTAGGTTTGACTGATGTCCTTCTTCCCCTAAAACCCGTCCCGGCTCACATCGTATGAGGGGTAAATCGCGAAACTTTCGTTGTAATTTGACTTTATGACATATTGTGCGTCAGTTTAACAACACGCACAGTCAGGATGATGAAAATTCGAGTACATAGTGAAACAATTCGCATGTCTCTCGAATTTTCGAACATTTTGGAGCTCGCTGGGATGAGAGGATCCGCACAGTGAACAAGATTGTGGTACAGCTTAGCATTTCCACGACTCCGTTGCTCGTGATATATTCCAGAAGTATACCCAAATGGGTAGAAACAGTAGAATCATCGTCAGATTCGGTAAATCTGCTTTGTCACGTTTCGGATGAGGTATTGCCGTTGGTATACGGAAATGCTTTTAAGACGTGTCGATGTCGTAGTAGCTTAGCTACACGAATACTGGATCATACCGCGAGGCAGTGATTTCCTCTGACTGGTAGCGGTGGCCTGAGCATGCCTGACTCGTTTTCAACAATTTTGTTTCTAATTTGACTTGAAATACTGACGAAGATTAACGAGGATTTCCTCTCTACTGTTATTATACATATATACCAAAGAGCAAAGTCTACACGCCGCGAACCTCTAGTAGTACCTCCTGTGACCTATTCTATCCGGCACTACCTACGTCTAAGTAGATTAAAACTCAAAACCACCGGATGTTATAAATTTCATATATTAAGAAGTTCATTTTCGTGCAGGAAATTTACAAAAAGTTGAGAAGAGTTCAGGACATTTTCACAAATCCTAGAACAATTGAAAAAATTTCAGTAGTTTTTCGAATATTGCTTAAACGCATCTTTTCTGACTAACAATAAAATGAAATTTTTCACTTGTCCTTTGACGTAACAAATTTTTCACCATCATTCTATACTATTCCGCATGATTTGAGATTCCCCCAGCAGACACGTTTGTATAACTAGAAGGTAACATCCAGCAAACCAAATATAACGCGTAAGGTAACTGGTTAGTTACATGCAACTGTGTCGTTGCTTGTAATTTCCTATGCAGTCCAAGGTAACATGTAAATAACATACATGTAACCGTGTTACTATTGGTTACGTTGCCAACATCTAACAGTAAGATCATAATTAGGTAACGAGTGGTAACACGTTACATAACCTTGTGGTAGAAATGTTAGTAGGTTTGTATATGCATATACAGCTGTACATCTCAACTTGAATCTATAGGGAGGAATCTGCGCCCTCGCTCGAGTGAATATGCCTCAAGATTCTGGATATTCGCTCGACTTTTGCGCGCATATTCCTCTCAATAGATTTAATTTGAAATTCCAATAATGAGCAATAAATCTTATATGTTGGTTTTTTTTTTCAATTTAATAAGTATCTCTTTATTGCAGTTTTACATGTATCACAGGTCTTTGTATTATACGTATGTGTCTATCAAGTATGTGTTAACTATGCATCTATCTTATTTTTATTATTATTATCATTATTATTATTTTATTATTAATTCGTTACACGAGGTAAGTTACACTCAACGATCAAGTTTTGTAAATCCTGCCTCAGACTTGATTTCTCTTCGTTTATTGTGGTATCATCACTGACGAATCGCTGGCTCATATCGGATAGAGAATCACTATGGTTCAGGATAGTGTCAGCATCGCTATGGTTCGACTGACAATGAGTGTCATCATGTTCTGCTGACGTTAATTCTTCAACAGCATTTTCATAAATATCTGAAACCGACGATCTACTTGATTCTGGCAGCGGAGGCACAGATTCACTTCTTGATTCATTGTTATCTAAGCCAGAGAACGAAATACATGAAGCAATAGCTGCACGAGCGAGTTCGGAACTGAGTTGATTCTTGCGTCTTTTTGATATGTACCTGCAATAAAGGTTCGAAAAAAGATGAGGGACTTATAACAATGAGTCTATGATGTATGATTACGTATCGTACGCACATCCATATCAAAGTAAATTCAAGGTTAGGATCTCAGATCAATATATCCGGAAATAACATGCACTCAATACCATAGAAAATCAAAAACATTCATTACCTGTGATCTGCTGCACCTTTTTTGTCACTGGACACAATTTATTTATTTATTCACACCCACTTTAATCGAGAATTATACGACTTAACACACGTGCCACACGCCGGGACTCCGGAGACGCGTAAGAATGAAAATGGCGGCCTCGAGCAGTGGCGCTCGACCGGGACGCCGCCATTTGGCGCGCTTTCAAACCGCTGAACGTTACATGGCGTTAATATAACATCCACCTAACGATGTGTGCATAGCCATATCAGTATGAAATCACATTTTGTCATCTGAACGAAGGTAACAACTGTTACAATACATTGAGGTTGATGCAACCTAACCGATGTTAGGTCACTTTGTAGGGCTCTGGTTATATAACAGTTACGTTGCATTTGTTATAAGCGAGTAACCTACAAATGTGACATTACACTTATATTGATGTGAGGTAACCGATGTGAGGTTGCTTTGTGGGTCCCATGTTATGAAACAGAAAGGATACGTGTTTGCTGGGTTGAGATTCCTCTATCATACCAATTTTTCATTCTGCTTCTTCTTCACGTCGCACAAAGGTACCGTGTGAATTTTCATCCCCCTAGCTAGCTCTATAGGGAAAAGCGGAGTGACTACGTTCATAAATAATATGGGAATGGTAGGATACGTGATAAAAATACATTTGTCTACCTGAGAGCACTGGTGGGTACTCTACCTACTTCAGAGGTTGGTAAGAGAATTGGACGTAAAAAATTAAACTACTTGACGATAGCCAAGTACGAGGTACGAGTGTTTCCCTCACCCTCGTTCATATCTCGTTACAAGGACTACTTTCCATCATCTTATCCGTAGTTTTGGAGAAGGTCTCCTCAAAAAATGCTTCATGGTCATGTGTACATCATATTTTCGTTTTAATTGATTCCAGTATTCCTGGCATGCGAAGGCCTAAGGTCAGAGCGGAGCTCGTCAGGGGCGGTGAAATACAACAGGCCAACGGAGTTGGGCTGGAGGAACGGTGAGCACCGACCCGGGGCGACGATCCCCGCTGCTGTTTCGCCCAAAAAGCGAATCTCGTACACGCCACTGTCACCGAACAGCAGAACAGGTTGGTTGTAAATTGATCGTGTCCGCAATCGCGCAAATCGCTCTCCAAATCTTGATCCTCGTCACAGACTCGCAGGGAATAAGAAACTTTTGAAAGTTTTTTGCGGTCGAGCGGCAGACTCGCGCATGAGAATAAGTGGGTTGCCGAGGAATTACATTTTAAATGACCCGCCTAATGAAATCTGCTCGCGAGAATTAGGAACTTTGAAGAACTCCCTCGCGAATTTACTACAAACCCTCTCTCTCGCCCTTATTCTCTCTAATACCGTATCGATTTGCGACCTGTGGGGAAAGTCTCCCCCCCCTGATTTTTAGGCTCTGGGATATCGTTCTCGCTACGATTTGGGAAACTCTGTTTAAGCCTCTTTCATACATTTCCATGTATTAGAAATTTATACTCTCTAAATTTGAATCAGTGAAAATTTCACTAATTGAATCAGTGACTTGGTATTTCACTGCAGAAACAGTGACTTGAACCCTTTTTCACTGGAGTATCAGTGAAGTCCATTTCAGCAGTGATTTTACCACTGCTGAACCAGTGCATAACTTCACTGTTTCGTCAGTGACTTTTGTGACGAACGCTAGGGGCGCCGCGTACGCCGAGTCTCTAACCGCCATGGAGCTGCCTACTAACCGCCAAATCGTTCGCGTTCATATTTTGCGTGCTGATTTGGGCGTCGGTTCAACCACGTGAACTATTCAGTAAAAATCATAACGTAAGTACACATGCGGATTTATAAAATTCTTCACAATTTGGCTTGTTAGTTGCAAATAATCAATGAATTGTGTGAATATTGCGGTTCACTGTCTTACATTGAATTCCTTATACTTTTGGTAGGTTAGGTTTTTTCACTGCGTCCAGTCTTGGCTCGCTCCGACGAGATGCGAGACGGAGAAGTTTCATCTGCGTTAGGAGTCTGTTTTTTCTTTACTTGCAATAAAGACTCGCGAATCAAAAATGTGTCGAATATACCATATTGTCTTTCCGTTTCGAGAATATCTTCAACCGGATTAAATATACATATAAGAACCAATAATTTTCAGGTTGTATTTCCAGTTGCATACTTATAACTGAAGGCATCAGTGACTATTCGCTGATGATCAGTGACTATTCACTGATTCAAATTTAGAGAGTACCAATCCTCAAGATGAAGAAAAATAGAAAGACGAAACTGCGCCGAGGGGCTTTACGTTAGACTGTTGCGCGAGTAGAGGGATGAGGGACTCGTCGACAGAACTTTCTACATATTTCATGATCGTTCGCTTCGACATGCCAAACCACGTTAGCACACTTGAGTAAACTCGCTTGAATCGCAATAAAGTTAGAAGTCTGCTAGAACCGGGAGAACCAGCGACCGTAAACTGAAAATCGGTCATCGATTGGTCACCCCCAGAATCCACCATAATCTTATCACAAACTTGTATAGATACATGGACAAGAATTCGAGGACTGAACTCAATCTGCATTAAAAGAGTACTACTATCCGGTACATCCAGCCGGATAGTTGTACTATCTGGTATATCCGGCCGGACAGTAAAAAAGACGGACCGGAGACCGTATAGTTTTCATGTTATGTCATGATTACGGATGTACCGGATATACCAGAAAGTACGACTATCTGGTTGGGTGTACCGGATAGTAGTACGATTGAGAGAAGCCAAAGCTTACGACGGTTTCCGGCGATCTTTTGAGGCCGGACATCCAGTTACCCGGCCAAATCGTTGATCAGAATGGTTGTGAACGTGTCACTGTGTATTGTTCGAATTCCTGAACATGATCGGGCATAAAAACATGATTGCTGGTATTTGAAAGGGTACATCGTGATGCAAAGTGATTTACTGGCAGAATGAAGTGCCGTTGTTTGTGTGTATAAGCTGCAAACGGATACAAACAAAGGGGATATAGATAGACACAGGACGTGAAACGTATAGCCGTGAGATAAATCCAGTGACTAATGTGCGAATATTCGACTGATGGACGCAACACAACCCGCCGGTTGCAATTACTCTCTCGACGAACGAGCTTGCGCTTAACTTTCTACATCAATCAGTGCTTCAGGAATTAACTGACTCTCTTTGTCTTTCTCGCCTGGAAATTTCTGATCTTTAGCTCTGCGATAATAGTATCAATTTTCTCATTTCTCAACGATTTTTTTTCTCTCAAACAAATTTCTGTGTGTCTCGCCGGATACTCGTACGGTATTGGACTCATAAGAGGATATTGAGGGATGTATTAGGGGAGGTTAAATCGACGAGCACGAGTGGGTATTAGAGAGAAAGCGTTGAATGTATATTCGCACACAGACACATCCATTGAGAGTTACGAGTCAATTGATTTTTTCCCGGATGAAAGAGGAGGAAGAAGGGCGGGGGGTGTAATTCCATTTAAGTATCTAGTATAATAGATTTTTCCTTTATCTCACCTTTTTCTTTTCTGCTCATAACGCCCCAAAGCTGCCAAACCGTTTCACCCCGAAGAGCGCACAGGCTAAAAATGATCCATCGAGATTTAAATTAATGGACTGTGAATAATTCACATTTATAACTATGCAAATTTTCTTTTCTTCTCTTTCTAGTCGCTTTAAAGAACGAAGAAATAAATTATGAGAAAAATTCACCAGTAAAGAATCAGAAGATAATGTACGTAGTTTTATAAAAATTTCCCATTATACTAAAACAAGAGACGAGAATTTGTTTGTCCTTGAAACAAACTGAAGATTCAGTGTTCCTGTTGACCCTGCTAAAAGGAAGGATTAAAAAAGGATTTTCTTAAAACCCTGAAGAAGACGTGTCATCGTCGCTAGCAGGACCGCATATATATACACACAATCAGTAAACCTTAGAGCCGTCACACAGAATGACGACGGAAGTTACTGGTTTATGGCTCCATAAATTCTAAGACAGTACTCTGCGCGGGCGATTAGATTTTCTTACAGTATCATATATGTATATATATATATACAATATATATATTATGTCGAAAGAAAACGAGAGAGTCAGAGAGGGAGAGAAATCACATCGTTGAGTGATGAAAGGGACGACCTCAACCTCGGCCCGGTAGGTCGTCAACTAGCGGATGTTGAAGAAGAGGGAAACGACCCACTTCGATTCGTCGCATTTGTTATCAGGGTTATAAAAAACATACGCCGCACTCGTTTTCCGTCCTCCAGACGCGAGGCGGAGATTCGTTGTTGATCAACAATTCGAACTGTGAACAGTGAACCGAGCCAGACGTCACTGTGTTCGAAATTTGTAAGGAAACCTTGAACCTCCTCACTTCGCCTCGATACTAACTTCATGATGATTAGAGGAGATCCAAATTAGCAAAACGATGCTCGAGCTTCATCACGTGATGAAAATATAATCTCATTCATCCTCAAAATTCGGGCCTCCATTTCGTAGAAAAAGGACGACCTCATTGATCCTCCGTTCGACACTAAGATTTTCTGAGCACTGTCACGAGAATCTAATCCCATTTCAGTCTCCTTCGTAATAGACTTTTTTTTTTAATGAAAGCGAAAAAGGTGTATCTCCAGACGTGTAAAAAGTGATACGAACTGAAGTGTGCGCATACATGATACCGTGACAACTGATATAGCTGGCTATCTGCAGTAGGCAGTGACAAAGTGCCGCTTGGACAGATAAATTTTTCTTCGGTCTCGCGGTTCAACCTCACAGTCCGTCTCACGTTCTGTCAAATTATCAGTTTCCATTCAACACCATCGATCGAAATGCCCTGCAAATGCGACCCGAACGCGAGAAGACGCGGGGAATGCACCTGCGACGAGACGCTTCCACTACCCGGTGGGAGTCCTCAGCGGGCTCTGAACCACAGAAGATGTTCGAGGAACGCGATCTGCGGAACCGGACTGCCGGACCCTTCGGAGCCCAGGAAGAGGCAGGCTTCACAGGTTCCGTACCGAATTCGTTGAAGCTTTCACGTCTGTAATTGTAGCTCCACGGTCCGGATGGAAGGTTACTTTCCGGATTTGAGTGCGATCGGTAGAAAGAAGGAGGAGAATGTCAAGTCCGTTTTCGGACCTGGAGAACAAAGGCCGTGTGTGTCGCTGGAGGCCCGGAGGAAGGCACCGTGTGCGAAAAATCGAGGCCCCCCCGCCTTTCGACGGACTTGTCCGGCCATGGAGCCCGATGAACCGATGGAGCCACCGCCGTGCATGTGAGTGCAAAGGGGAGGAAGAATCCGGTTGGTTACGTAGAGGTCGTTTCTCTCCACAGGAGAGAAGAGTCAAAGCCGAAAAAACCGCTCAAGGAGAGAATTTCTAACAAGGACGGATGCGATCCTGCAAGAGTAGTCAAAGGACCTTGCGCTACTCCTCTCTCTGAGGGGACGAATCTGGCCGGGTTACCCGCGAAGATATTCGCCCTGGAGAAAACGGTGACGCCTATATTTTCCTTTTAACGAGCTGAAAACTGTCTTTCAAATCGGTCATTCGATGTCAAGAAACAGAGAAATGAGAAGACATGGAGATAGACCTCCATCTCTTCGATTCCGAAAGAAAATTTTAGGGAACGTCGTAGTGCACCAATTGCCTGTTCGAACTTTTCTTGTGGAAATTATCTTAGTCTGGTTCATAGGCTTCGAAATAAGTGGTTGGCGAGCTTCCTATCTCAATCCAATCCTAAAATGTCATTAGAAGAACCAAATTTCCTAAGATGGCGATAGACCCTCGAACGCATGACTTGTTCGCCAAGTCGTTCTCCATCAGTTGTTTCTTGGTGAAACACAACGTTCCCTGATATCTTGTGGTCGGAATCGAAAGGATGTTCGATTTCCCGTGAAATGATCCAAACCCCGTTTCCTCCTCAGCTGAGCAAGACCCAATGGCAAGACGAGGAGGGTTACCACTCGGCATCGGTAACGATGAGCCAAATCTACCGCCCGGAAGACAGTGAGTTAAACCACATCCCCTCTAGCCTTTTGACTCCTGCTTAACGATTGTTTGAAGAGTTTGGAACTGCCTCGAAGAGTTGTGGCAGCGAAAAGCGACGAAACTACCTCCGCGCGAGGCTCAGGGAACTGATGGGTGAGTCAAGACCGATTCCTGAAGGCGCTTATCCTGAGGGTAACGAGGCGAAACCTGAGCCCGAGGTGGTCGCGGCTGCCCTGCTGATGTCCGAGGGCGAATCTAAAGACCTTGGAAAGACGAGGCCCGACAGTGTCTTCCATCAGCTGTTCTCCAGCTCGTCGCCAGACCGCGCTGTCGGTTCGTTCCCACCCTCCCATCGGCCTGAGCTCACGGATGACGAAGGTCTTCTTTTCAGCCCTGGCAAGCGCGGCTCCTGAGCCAATGAGCAGCGTCGTGGTCCCATTGTCGGTCCAGGGCCGGAAGCCCCCGACCCTGGACGTTCCGAACCCGGAGAAGATGGTCCAGAAGGCTCGTGGAGCCGCGGCTCCGAGCCCAAGCGCGTTCCAGGACTCCGATACCTACGGGAACTTCAGCGATCATCTGCAGGAGGATATAGCCGGCCGGAGCCCGGCGGTGGCTGACGTTCCCGGCTACGTAGGGGCGGCCCTCCCACCCGGTGGTGGTCAGGGTTCTTCCACAAACGCGGAAGACTGGGACGAAGGGATACTAGAGTACGTCATAAAGCCGGAGCCTCCGGCGTACAGAAACCGCGTCCGATTGAACGGTTCCGTGAGGCCGTCCTGGTTCCCTGGGTACGTGGTCGTCTCCCCGCTGATACCGGGCTGCGTGAGACTGTCGCCGAACCCCGGAGACGCTCTCCGAGACGCGTGGTGTCTGTGCAGACCCCGACATTTTGACGAATTGTCAAAGTCTCTTGTTAACACTGGATAAATACACGTCTGTCGTCTTTTGATCTCATTTTCTTCGGCTCTGTTCAGAGTTCTTCCAGGGCATGAGCACATGTGTGCTCGGTATGAGAGGTTCTGATTTGAAATGTCAGAAATTTACCGTCGAGAATGAGGGCTTTGTTCGCTCACATGCTCCAAAGACTCCGAGACTATTGTTATATTCGCTTGTTCGGCGACTGTTTGTACAACGTCTAAGGGAGACCGAGGCCAAAAGGTTTTCCTTCATTTATGTTCACTAACAGTTCACAACGATTCTGATATAGCTTGGAATAAGCAAGATGAGTTTGAGATCCCTCCGAGCGTAATTTTGGCGAGAAATTTGCCGATTCTATTTTATTGAAGTAAAATTTATCGCTACGTTCGCATTATTACCTTGATTGTTGTTATTCGCTTATCTCAATGTGTATTGAGGGAATCCTCCGATATATCCAGTCCGGCATGGTGGGCGGGTTTGTTATACCGTCGGATTCCTACCTACCCGGAGTTTAGCTAATCGAGATACGTGCTTCGCCTCGGGAATCAGAGCTGAAGAAACGTACCCCGTTTGCTGAACGCAGCGCGTCCTTGCTCCGAATGGACGAAAAGTTCGAGTCAAGTTTTCCGGAATCTTTTTTGGTACGAGTCTTAACGCGGCTATCGGACCCTCCTGCCTTTCAACGCCAGATATTAGCATTCCATCAAACAGCACAAACATGGGTGGAGGAGAAGAAGCACGGCGTCCTTTCCATAAGAAAAAGTTTGCTCTCAGCATATGTGGTCATATTTTCCTTTCATCATGAGCCTCGGACGCATGCTGAAAGTGATTGAAAACTGCTTGAACGCGGGGTGCATAATCCGGGGATGTCGTCTTGTCGACATTTTCTCCTCAGTCGAGTTTACATCCACAACCTCCACAACCCCCGATCATGTCAGCCCGGCAACCACCCACATGTCTACGTCGAATTCGCCCATACACACCTATGAACAGAGGGCGGGGCTGACGGCGTCTGATGTGGAGCAACGCTTGTTTAGCAAATCCTAGACCAGACCGAACCGAGATCCCCGATATTCCGTAGAGGCTGCCAGCTCGGTCCATTAGGCAAATTACCCCCCATCAGCTGAAAGAATCGTGCCGTTTTGTTTTTGAGTAGGGGTCGCGGCCGGATTTTGTACAGATGATTAAAATTTGACCCAGACTTAGTATCGTTCGAAGCGATCAATCAAGGATCTCTCCCTACCCATTCAGAAAATGCTGCTTATCAGAGAACAAGACCTGAAAGAGGAAACAGTCTCCGAGTAGAAGTCCCAAGGAGGATGAAATGCCGAAAGGAGCACGGTGTCCTCGGTCTCCCTTTGTGACGGAACCCTTCTTTTGACAGTATAGCAACGGTCTACTTCCGCTCTTTGAACACACTACCTACCCCGGAGGCGTTTCTTACCCTTGTGAACGGAAAGGACCCGGTAGAGCCAAACTCTCTTTCACTTTCCACACAATCATTGACCGTGACTATGCACGTTCATGAAATTTCACAAAGACCTGCCACGACAGTCGGTACTCCAGTCGTCTACCTGAACTGAACTCTACTTCTATCAAAATGTCGAAATCAATGAAGAGGATCGTAAAAAACACGACAGAAAAGTTTTCGGGGATCCTGTTCATCCGCTTTTATCGAAATTTTGGGGAAAGGTGATCGAGCGAGGTGGGACATGAGGCGAGAATGTTGCGTTCCGGTTCCCCACGCGCGATTGTGCACGTTCACATCTGATCCTCTCTCCAACATTCCGCATCGCGATACACGCACAGTGGATTTGTACGAGGATAGAAGCACGTCGATATGTGCGAACACCCTGGCTCAGCTGGTGGAGCGAGTTTAGCGTTGATATTGATCGAGGAACCCACTGCGCGGCCACGTCGTCTCCGTCGCCGTCCGCTCGCCCTCTATGCATCCAGCTAACGCTGACGCCTCAGCTTCTAGGCCTGCCCCCGTTATGACCATGAGAGCGAGCCTCCGTCATCGTTTGATCAAATGCAGGGTTGATCACGTGGTGGAATTAGAATCGGACGGAGGTCGGTGGAGCCCGGAAGGTGTAGTACAAATTGCATCTCCGTATAGCCGCTATCTATCTCGAGCGATCTTGCTATTTCGGAGACACGAGTACCGTGGAAACGGGACAAGTTCGGATCAACGGAATTGAGAATGGACAAACTACTTCCACGGTGGTTAAGTTTACACGGTGTTGTACCGCGCTCGGGTCACCGGATATTAACCCTCTCGGTTATTCCACCAAAATGTAGTTTCCGGATCTTTCGATTCATCACGATTCGGATGCTTCAAGATCCTGCAACTCTTGATAATCCTGCACAAAATCTGGCGTGCATCTAAAAGCGCGTCTTGCGTTTTTGTGCATTATATCTTGGTGATCCTTTGTTTCGTTGCATTTCCATTTGGCACATTTGGATCATTTGCAATGAAGGACATTTGTATGTTCTTGCTGTACAAATTTCGTTCTCCTATTGTTGAACAATTTTTGTTGCAAAAATCAACTAGAGTTTGAGCCTGATGAATTTGATTCAATTACCAGACCGTCATTTTCAGATTGACCCCACACCACAGGCACTTGACATTTTGGTTACAGTTTGGTAAATTCACTACACTAGTTGACTAATTTTGTATCACATGTACCGCACTATTGTGCGTCTACTCACATGTTTTAGAACATTCCATAAAACACTAGAATGGGTTGTGCGAATGTACGTTGAATGTGTTGTGAATTTCATATCTCCTTCACCAGTGTGATTCTGAAAAAAGTCGACGAGGATCCGTGGCCTGGCCCTGGCGTTGAATTCGAACAAAAGTCGAATTTCAATTCCCCGAAATTGTGTCTGGTTCCTAAAAGCTGTCTTTCTCGAGGAACTGGGCCCCGAGGGTAAGAGGCGATAGGCGAGCCACCGGGGAGTATAGTGCAGAGTGTCGGGGACGAAGAAAAGAAGAAGCAGCGGCGGGTTCAATTTCATCTCAATTTATGCTATTCGCTCAAGCTTCGGTTTGCCGCGATCCGCGAACGCCGCTAGGGGTACGGTTACGGTATCGGGATATCCGATAGCGAGGTTACACCCCCTACACTAGAAGGAATCACACGTTTCGTTTCGTTTCGTTTCGTCTCGTCTCCGGCTATCTCGCAGGTATTCGAGTCACGTTAAGAACAGAATTCCCCGAGGTGACTGATCACGTGTCTATCAATTTCGAACCGATACAATACCCTTAAGGTTTCCTCTTCTCCTCTTAGACAAACTTTCTCACACTTTCTTTCATAGTTTGTCCAGATTTGTCAACACCCCGAGTAAAAACTTTCCTACCATGGATGACGAGGGCTTCTTCCTCCTTTCGAACGAATTTTATATGAACACTTTAGTGCCGAGTCTGCTCTTGCTCTAGTGTATCTTATTGTCTGTCATCGAGAACAATGTGCGGCTAGCAGGAACGATGAAGAACTGTGCTGTACCGGCGGGCTGCACATCCGTATTTCATATTCATTTCAGTGCTAGAGTATCGTAGCGACTGTGTTGAGAGTGTGCATACTGCATCATGTAGTGGACAACAATGCGAAAATCCACTACCCGCCGGTCCATGCACATTTCTATTCTGCTGCGGTTTGTCCTCGTTGTCGTCAAATTCCTTGAATTTCGGAGCCTCTGCTCGCGTCTGGTCTATACATACTATGAGAAGTCCGGAGAATAGAATGTTCGCTTTTCCACAGTCGCTGAACGACCCTCTTCAGCATACTGACGAATTTATTCATATCGAGAATGAGTAAGAAAATCGAGATTTTGGAAGTTCCCAGTTCTATGAATTCCATTTTGGCTCTGTTCCATCGATCAAGATCCTTCTCATAATGTCCACGTTTATCGTTATTCCACGAACTCACTGGCTACTTCGCACTCAGCTACGTGGGAGTTGATGATACAAAGAAACTTGTTTGTACCTCGCCACACTGAAAAACCAAACGACCTCACTCAAGATGCTTCCATATGCCTCATGGAGGAGGGAATGAGACCCAGGCAGGACAAAGAACTGAGGAAATAATACATTCATATGGGAACTTAAAGATCATTTTATTGTCGAGTTTCGCGTACGCGAATGAAGCCAATAACCACAACACAGGCAAGAAGTGCGGAAAGGAGACAATATCGGATCTTTAAACGATTCAATGACCTCAAAGTCTCCGAGACGCTGAAACCGAATCTGATGTCACTTATATCAGATTAGAAATAGTGGAGGTAATGTGAGTGAGACTTCGTTTCTAACTGTCTCTTGATTTCCTGGTTATAAATCATGTTTGTTTTTCTCAAATATCGACTAATCTATCCTGTGAATAATCCGCGACGTGAAAACTTCCGCTGAATTAATCTCAAACGAAAATTGTATGCTTTGAAGGGTTGAAAGTTAATTTTCGCTAACAAAGAACCATTTTGTGATGAAATTCTAAGTGTGGACATACATTTAGTATATATATATCTATTTATTGTAAGCTCTGAAGACCCAGGAACAATACTTTATAATGAGATCAATGAAACGTGAAAGAAAAGTAGTCAAAGTAAACCGACCTCAGACAAAGTTGAAAAAAGAAAATTGAAATCCCTTTTTTTACGGATTTTTTGGCAATATTTTCATTTGAGTTTGATGCAAAATGTTCAAAATTCTTATCGATTCCCAGAGAAATGAATGGTAAAAGAAAATGGTCCGATGGTATATTTCAAATCCCATAAAAATTTGAAATGCGGATCAAATAAATGCCCCGCGAATATATTTTCAGAATTTCAATTATCTTCCTTTTGTGTGAAATTCTACGTCGAACAAAGTGCAGCTTTTCGACGGGCTGCTGGAGTCTAGAATAGAGAGCGAAATTGATTTTTGGAGGAGGGTATAGTCGGTGCGAGGGGTTAACTGCACTTAGCAAAGTTTTGTACCACGTATATTTCAAGATTTCAATCACGTTTCATCAGATTGATTCAAGCTTTTATACAGTTGGTAGCTATAGGGTTTTTATTCTACTGCACGGATTTTACACTCGAATATATATTTACGATTATAACCGAATTTTGAAAATACTTGAAAAATTTCATCAACATTATTCCCTCTACTTTTTTTTCTGTTAGACTTGGCACTTGAATCGAATCCCATCAAATTTATAGAGATTTTCGATATTCTGGAGGAATTTTGTTCCAATTTTACGGATTTTGTGAAATTTTCAAAATTTGATCTGTACTTTCTATATTAGAGTAGGGGAGACCGGGGCAAGATGGAGACGGGGGCAAGATGACGAAATCGTTTTTTTGCGAATATTCCGAGAGATTATGCCAGTTAAGACAATGGAAAGTGTTGAACATACCCCCGCGCAGTAATAAAACTGATGTAGACTTGTATGTCAAAGTCACATGGCTTTTTACAGAGAAATTGCGGTTTTGGGCGCGCGCGATGTAATATTTTGTGTCCGGGAAAACAGTTTCACAGAAGTGAAGGTAACCAAGATCGTACTGTCGAATTAATCCTTCATTCATGCAGCCATATGGATGCTATAGAACTATAGGAGCCCGAACTTTCGGCAATTAACTGGTTATGAGGTTATTTTTTGTTCAATAGCGGCATATGGGGCAACTTGGTGGGGGCAAGTTGACATGTGGTTCAGTGAATGGGATTTAAAAAAAATTAGGCTAAGATGTAATTGTTCAACTTTATGAATGAATAGATAAATAAATAAATGAATAAAAGATTGAATAAATATATTGGTACATTTTTCCACGATTTAAAGGGTTGTCGTGTGGAATCACCATATTGCAGACATGGTTCGTAAATATGAGAAAAAATGTATGAAAAAAATGTGACCGCATGTGTGTATCCTTTCCGGGTAGGAATAGAATGAAGTATTTTTTAACTGAAACAACATTTTTCGACGCCCATGGAACCGAAATCTAGCATTCGCCAACTTGCCCCGATAGAATAGTCATCTTGCCCCGTGGTCGGGGCAAGTCGACGAGTATGCGAAATTTTAGAAAAATCGCAATTACTCAGTTTGTAAATAACCGAATTCGATGTCAATTTTTTTTGTTATAGCTAACATCTCATAGTTTGAGAAAATACCGAAAGATTTTGAATTTCACTCACAATTGATTAAAGAAACGCATTCGAAGCTTAAGGTCTCCAACTTGCCCCGGTCTCCCCTACCTTTCATTCCGTTGGGATTGTCGTGTTCGGAGCCAATTAGATTTTCACATATTCATTTGAGCAGATTGGTCTGATTGCGAAATGGATATTTTATCGAACTCGCTTCTAAATTGCATGAAGTCTTTATCACAGTATACAAACCAATTACTGGATTTGATTGGAATTATAAAGGTTTCTGAAAATGTATTGATTGTAACTGAGACTTTAATCTCTGAATATTCGTTGTTAGACGTCAGTCGTCCAAATCATGGTGTATATCTCCTCGAAAAACGTGGAAGTCCTGGAATTCTCAGGGAATTATAGATATTCCAATTCAAACTCAATAAAGTTCATCTTCAATTCCATCCAAATTTCTGATATCCATGTATCTGAAGTTGACGAATAATTCCGAAAGTTCCTCTGAAATTTAATCGAATATTCGAACTGAATGATAATTTCGATGGTTTCATTCGACTTTCAAGTTATGTAGATTTTCCTCAAAACGCTGATCATTCCTCCAACGCAATTCCATCATGTTCTTCAAATCAAAATTTCTCGTATGACAATAATTGTGTAACCGCACAATACGAATCCCCACAAAATTCCCCGCCTCGTCTATCTCCCTATCAAAGCTAGTTATTCATTGCTAGACGTCAGTCGTCCAAGGTACTACATCCCGAAGCTAGAAGCTCGAGGCAGCCTCCTGCCTCAAAAGTTAGACACCGCTAATTGCTGGCCGTTCGTCCTCGTTTTGCGAACGTCCTTGCAATCTCGTCTTCGCTAGAGGCGTACTTTCCGCCTTTCCTCCATCTCTCTCCCTCTGTAAAAACATTGTTAGGGGTATAATGAATACATCAAGATTGCCAGAGGGTGAAAAAAATATAAACACGTTTAGAAAAAATGAAATAAAAAAATGAAAGTTATGAAAAACGACGCGGATCCCCCCCACAGAAGCACCGAGGTCCGTTGTTGTTTTCACGCGCCGTGGGATTACATTTTTTCCGCACATTTGGGGCTCGTTTGTCTCCCGGTGGTTAACAACCCGACTTTGCTTCATTTCGGAAGAGCGGCACAGGACCCTACGCCCGTAAAAATTATTAGAATCCCCGGCATAACTCGACTCGTAATCACAAAAAAAAAAATTAGAATAATGACAGAAACGGCTATGAATAATCTCGTGACTCCAAATAGTCGTTGAAGAGCACCATGGAAGTGGCATATCGATTTGATATCCTGGCGCCCAACGTGGTATCGGTTCCGTTCTGCAATCTGGAGGACGTTTCCGGTTGCTCTGAAACGTAGTGTAGACGACGGTGGAAGACCAACAGAGAATGTGTGCACATACGATGTAATCAATCATGAGAATCTGCGAGTCAATTATACGCGATCGGCACGAGGTAAGGCACACCGCACACATAGCAGGCGAGTTCAGTAATTTATAATGCTCGAAGTCCGTGGTCTGAGTCAAGAGAGGACTGAGAGTATTATAGCACGGCTTGCTCTTCAGGCTGTGTAAGCAGCTCGAAACTCCACTGTGCCCTTTAGGGCTGGGATGTAGCCACAGACTATATAGAAGGAGTTTCAAGTTTCGTTAGGGTCCTGTGTGAGTTCCGGATTACCAACTGCGAACAGGCCGCCACTGCACGCTCCACAGTTTCTCTGCTACCGCTGATGCTAACTTCAAACCCTGCCTACTTGAGATTTTGGGAAGTATAATAATCCCTCTGGGATGAAACGGGATCAGACCGGACAGTGACAAGGGAGGCGAAGTCGAAGAACTGCATCAATCACAACGTCGAAAGAAGCAGGTCCTCCAATTTACTCATAGTTCAGAATTCCGAATGAAATATGATTCTCGTAGACACAACATGGAAAAATAGCCGAAGTTTCAGGAGATATTTGGGAAAGGATGAGGAAATGTCGTGAGATGTGTGTCAGATATTGGTAAAATTACCGAACCTTTGTGGTCCGTTTTGCGCAGATCTTCCGGACTTGGAACACTTTGGTATTATCAACCTGAAAGATTGTCTCGAGTCTGATGTAGCCGACCGTTAAACTGATGACTCTGTCGTTTATTGCTGCATGAACGATCAAACCCTCGACGCTATCGATCACGATCAGCCTCTTCCATGCCTCTTCCGAGCCGAGCAAACTCTTGACATTCATCTTTGATCTCGTTACATTCTGCTAAAGCCTTGTAGACCGTTTTCTCGTTAATCTTTAGAAAATTTCTAGTAGATGAATTCGTCGAGACTCGTGAGAAAAAAATTTCCTGATATTGAAGATCGCGTCCTTCTTCCGACTTCTGCAATATTAATACCTTATACATCGTATGACTCGAGGTCGTTGGTGAGGGGCGCTAATGGGGCGTCGAGACGCTCGCTTAGCGAGGACCTTGGTCATGGTGCGACAATGGACTTCCGCCCGAGTCCTATATCCTTTTCCATTCCAAGTGACGCCATTCGCCTTACTTCCACTGTCCCTCCTCTTTCTGGTATCTAGTGATATGGTTTATTGCACGACATTACACGGAGAGTTGGGATGATCACTTGTGCCCCATCTGAACTAACCGCGAGCCTGCGGTTTCGTCCCCACAAGACTCTCTCTCTCTTTCTCTTAAATTCTCTCTCGTTTGCTCAAGGAACTATTGTCGGCCTTATCCGACCATGTGATCTCGAAGTTCTATCAACATGTTCAGATTCTCGCTGGAAAGCTGGAACGAAGTTCCCTCAGCGCGATCGTTGAGGATCCAACAGCCTACGGATAGGAGGGATTCGGAATTTGACACCGTACGCCAACTGGCGGTAGCGTCCTGAAACAGCTCGAGCTTCGGACGGCTTTAATTCAGGAACTACTCATCGCACGATTATTTCGCTGGGACAAAATCGCCTCGGTTTCTCGTCCTCTCGCGGTTCGTTTTGTGTCTGAATCCTCTTCTGTTTTCTCTGTCGCAATTAATAATAAGCCGGGTGTATGAATATACTGCAGTTGATACGGACTGGGATAACAAAATTCACGTTATGCTTCCTCGGTCGACCGCATAGTAAAGTCCGGAAGTGGAGTCGGTGGGCTAGCTGTGTAACGCGTAACGAGGGGTTGGGCGGCTTCCTGGTACTCGGGCACGTCTGATAATTAGCGCTAATTAATTAAGGACACTATGTGACCGACCAGCCAGTTTTCTACAATCGTACAATGGTGTTGGTAGTTGTGTCTATTCCGACTGCACTGATGACTGGAGTTAGTTATCCTGTTTTCGCTGTCCCGCAATTTTTCCCCAATTCAACTCCTATTTTATTTATGGAAATATCACCTGTACTCGAAGCAAAACGACAAAAAAAGTTTTTGCTTTTCGAACGCTGTAACGAAATCAAATTAACACTGCATGATCGAGTCTATAGTCTTTAGGCAGTTTCAGATAGCTACTCACATGAGCTATGCAAGAGTATGCTATCCTATTGCAACCTGTAGTGTTACGACCTTGTCTCACGTTTAATAAAGTTAACTAGATACTGCCTCTTTCTACCGGTATACATGGATATGGCAGGTTGGTACGTAATCGCACATTTAAAGCTTTGAGAGAGTTAATTAACTTGCATCATATTCATTAACCTCTCTCTCTCCTTGCCTCTGCGAGTTAATTACGAAACCTTCCTCAAAACAGTAAAAAAAAATACCGTGGTACTTCTTCGTATTTTTCTTCTTCGCTATAGAACCTCCGAAAAAAAGCAATATACTTTTTGTTCACCGTGTACAGAGGCACGCAATGAAAAGATAAAAATAGCGGCGGACCAGCCCGCGCGGTCATCCGTGTTGGGTAAAAGTTTAAGCATTCCCTGTTCCAAGGAAAGAATAATGGTGAAACAAAGAACAAAGGGTGGTACGGGCCACGGGATCTCAGAGATAGAAAAAAAAGGTTCCTTTTTATCTCAAATAAGGGTATAACACGAATACGTACACAAATGGGCACAATTTAATCTGTATTTGTGTATTTTCTCTGTTACTGGCCACCCACAGTGCTGCACTATCGACGGGTGGCCAGGCTCAAAGAATGTATGAGGTTCCATCCAGTCTCTCAGGCCCCGGCAGAAGCTCGTCGGTTCTTCCCCCAAGGGGAGGGGGCGTGGCAAGAATGCCCGTAGAATATGAGGGAAATCCTTGGTGGGATTTCTGGAACAAGTAAAGCCGAGATAGGACCCCGATTAAAATACCAGCAGGCAGCACACGGTGCGCGAGACTAAGGGGATTCCCACGTCCTCGAATAATAATATCGCATATAACTTGTATTGGAGGGGGTTTTGATGCGCGAAAATCGCGTGCATTTACATACCTATCGTGAAATGGAAGACAATCAGCGAACGTAGTAGAAGAAGAGAAATAACACGTGGAACGGAAACTGCAGCGCGGATCCCTGGGCGATAAATTTGACAATGAAACTTTTACAGCCACTGCACGGTTTTCACCTTCTCTTTTACCCCACGGGACAGGAGAGGAGCTGATCTTCCTTATTTGTGATTGCCCTGAGCGCAGACACGCGATCCACAATCTATATGGTAATGCGAACCAATATAACATTCGGTGATGGATTACAGTTTTCCTCTTCTCCTCATCGCGAGCTTTCGTACCCGACCCCTCTCTGGCTACCCTTAAGCATTCTTTACTCCCCGTAGTACGTGCCGTTATTCTGAGTTTGAACGACCGCCTATCATCAGACCATCAATTTTACGCTTTGAATAATCGCTCCGAGGTTTTTGACGACGAACTGTAACACAAGCAGTCGTGGTTCAGCACCGGTCCAACTCAAATTTCAGCGAACCGAAACAATTCTTAAATAAGGTTTATTGATGAAGCACTCGCACAGATCAACGTCGGGAGGTATTATCTCATCCAGGGATGGAGAAAAGAGGAAGGAGGCGGAACCGCCGTATCGATGTGAACTAACAGCTGCGTGCTGCAGAAAATAACCAAACCCATACTCCAAACCTCTGCTAAGTTGTTCCCCGAAGTTCGCTCGCAAGATAACAATACACGCCCTTCGGTTATGTTGTTAGTTGCGCAGGCCTTCTTCGTACAATAGCTGAAGAGTAATATGATCACCTAGTTTCGTCGAACTCGGTCCACATTAATATCGTCAGCGTGATCGAAATAATTCAACACACTCAAGTTTCGAAGCAGACTAAAGCGATGACCACTTTTGACTTCAGACCTTCCCTTTGTTCTCACCTTTCTATCTTCCTGATGTGAAAGTTGGGGCGAAATTCATTGGCTGGAACCGGAGGTTATCGAGTTCCTTTGTTTTTCGAGTTCGTCCAATGGATATCCTAAGAACGCTGGTTCGTTAGTCGAGTATCCCGGTATCAAAGCATAGTAAATAGTAAATAGTATATGGTATATGGCCGAAAGAGGGTTCCTTCCACGCAATACACCATCAACCGGCGCTGTGTCCTCCGCCGTCATCTCTATGATATACGATCAGCGACTGATACACACTGATTTTCATCTTGACGTAAAAGAACTCTGATCTCATGTTACAATCTTCATCTAACAAACTTCTTGTGTTACAGATGTCCTGACAGCGGGCCCCGGGCCACCAGGATGCCGACGGACGACGACTATGGCCGAAGAGAACGTCTCCTGTTGCACCAGCACACTGCCACACAGTTCGGCCCCGGCTCAGCGCCGCAATTACAGTCTCAGTCTCAGCCCCAGCCCCACTCTCACTCTCACTCTCACCCCCACTCCCACCTCCATACGAACGTCCAGAGCCAAAATACCGGTGGAACTCCGTCAGGAGTTGCGTCCTTCGAGGATCACTCTTCGGGTCGATATGCAGCCGCAGGAGTCGGAAGCGGGGCGGTTCACCGCTACGAAAAACCTCCGTCGTCCGACCAGCTCTCAACGAGCGACGTCTACGGGGGTCAAAACCACGTTCAAGAGAGGTACAACCAGCTTCCCGGGCTCCAGGGCTACCACCAGTTCTCCACACCCTCTTCGACGGTCGGGAGAATCGATCGGTTCTCGCTTTACGGCGACCAGGTCAACGCCGAGGCCAGGAACCCGGACCAGCAGCGCTACCAGCACGCCATCAGCCTCGAGAACCGCTTCCTCCAGGCTGGCCCAAAGGACGACGAACACTACGCTACTCCCGGCCTCCTTCTCTCCTCGGAGCTCTTCCCCTCGCCACCATCGCCGGCGCCGACGAACGACCGGTTCATTCCGCCGCCCCCCTTGTCGCCGACTCCAAGCGAGAAGTACGCCTCTTCGCAGAGCCTGTCGGGATATCGTCAGAGCGGTTCGGAACACGGCCTGCTACCGGTCAGCTCGCCGAGTCCCAAGGACCGGTTCAGAACCGCCCCGGCATCCCCGATGCCGTCCGGCAAGGACCGGAGCTACGCATCGGCGGAAAGACTGCTGGCGAACGCTTCACCCGTTTTGCAGAGCACCCAGGGAATCTACGGCTCCGGCGGGAAGGAGCAGGCCAACCGATATAGCCTCTCCTCGGAACGGCTGCTCTGCGCTTCGCCAATCCACGCACCGGTACCCGAGAGATTCGCCGGGTCGCGGGCACCGGAAAAACTGCAGTCTTCGCCACGCCACGAGCGGTACCACCACGCCCAGGAGGGGAGCAGAGACCGGTACTCGGGGACCGGGAGCGAGCGGTACTTGTCGAGCTCCCCGAACCCTGAAGGCGCCCACCAAAGATACGCATCGACGGAGCGAGTCCCGGCCCAGGACGCCCAAGCCAGACGATACTCGACCTCGGAACAGCAGAGATACGGAAACGGTGGATCTCCCGGCTGCATGGAGGTCCAGTCCTCGAGGTGCGATCGGTTCGACATGCTCACGCAGCGGTACGGCCAGCGAATGGACAGATTCATGTCCGGCGAGCACCTCGCACCCGGATCGTCGTCCGAAAGGCTCCTCGCCTCCGGGTCACCGTCGAACTCCAACGGCCGATACCACGGCGCTAGCTACACGACTACCACCTCCCAGACGTCGCCCTGCAACGATAACCGGTACTCTTCGGGGTCCGGCTCGTCGAGCAGCGCTCTGTCTCCGACGCCGGAAACCGGGATCAACCGTTACGGCAACCAGAAGAACGGCGGCGAGAAGTACTTCACGCTCTCAAAGTCCTCGCAGAGCTACAGTACCGACAGGTACCAACCGAACGGTCAGAACTCGGGGCAGGAACGGTCAAGCAGACTCGACAGATTCCACGCTGCTGCCAACCCCGCCAATTCGGTGTCCGGTTCGGGTCCGGCTAACGATTCTCGGTACTCGCCTGGGTGCAGTCAGACCGAAAAGAATTACCTGTCGCTACCGAAGCCGAAGGACAACCGGTTTCCTTCGACCGGTCGCGTAGTCGCGCCGAGCTCGGGGTGCAACTCGGTCGGTAACGACAGAGCCTACCAGTCGGCACATACGCCGGTAGAGCGCTACGTGCCCCAGCCCCCTCCCGAGATCCTGTACCCCGGGTACGTCGATCTCTACGTTCCCCCGTCCGCGCACACCCCGACGGACCGATACGTGCCCGCTGCCGACCCGGGCGACCCCTACATGAGACGGGACCTAGGCTTTCATCACCACTACCGGCTACCGCCGCCGGGCTACCCGTACCACCACCAGTTCAGGTTTCGAGGGTTCGTATACGCGCCGCAAAACAGACTCGGGGGTAGCCCGGGGTCGTCCAGTAGCACCAGCAGCACCACGTCGGCACCGAGAGAGTTCTCAACTTCTCCCCTCCTCAGGCCGAAGGCCAGAGTATCGAACATAGAGTACTCCTCTCAGCCGAGGCACGGAGGACCCAATCTCTCGCAGTGCTGCCCCGAACATGCACCGCAAACGCAGAGCATGCAGAGGACCTGCTGTCCACCGGCTAGACGCTCGCTTCCGACATGCAATACGGTCACCATCGTCAACTTACCAACGCAGAACAACCAGCCGCACACTTCTTGGTGAGTAGCATTTGGGAGAGGGTAAAATGGGCTGCCAATTTACAGGCGCGATACAACTGGCGACACCAGCGCTGCGATGAGCAGCACTAGGTGCTGGGTCCCTTCAAAGTAGAGGCCTGCCATTCGCTTCACATTTTTTATTGGGGCTTCGAACTCCCAGTCACAATGACGGAGATGCGCGGATTTTTTTATATTTCCAATGTCACAATGGATATTACTAACGTTACTGTCAGATTTTTAAGAGTAATTGAATGAAATTCCAACGTGAAAAAACATTTCAGCTTAGATGGAGAACAAAATGTCCACTTGACCTCAAATAAACGTTGACTCGACGTCGTAACCTCAAACATCAGTCACAGCATTGTTGTTGACCAGGAGACTCGGTGTAGGGTAGAAGCACCGTTTTGGGCCAGCTCTCCATTCGTGGCCAGTTCTTAAAGGTTGCTGATTACTTATTGCTGATATTTCGTCAAATTATTCGATTACGAACTTAAATATGGCTTGAAAAAAAGTCTTTGGATACAGTTTGTTTTTTATAATTAATCGGTTAAAAACCAATTTATTCAAAGGCTGAAGTGTGTTTTTCCCTTTTGTACGGTTTGTGGCTAAATTTTTTAATTCCACATTTGAATCGAGAAAATCTTGGATACGATCGTGCTAATTAACTGTGAAGAAGAACACCAGACAATATCACGAAGGATAGTAATTTGTCTTCTTCATATCAAATTCAATATTTCTTTTCAAATATCACTTTTAAAATCCAGTGTCATGTTTTCTCCATCATTGATACCGTATTCCATACCAAAATCCATTTCAAACCTCCCTTCCATTTCAATTTCACTTTGCGGCAGACTTTCATCAACTCGTGTCTGTGCGTTCACCCTTTTTCTTTGGTATCAATGTTCTCCAAATAACACTGAATACCGTATGACATCGCGAAGCCATCAGCACACAAAGCTACTTCGTGTTCCCACCACCAGACGTCACGCCGCTGCATTTTGGATTCCAACAGGGACTCGCGACGGGCCTTCAACGGTTACCCCCACCGCTCGCCGTCGCTAGGCCCGGTGGACCCCCACCAGGCCACTTCTATGCTGGAGGGGGAATCAAGTGACGCGTGTTCGGCGTTTATACTGCACTGAATAGCGGACTGGAGAGGGGACTTAGGTGGGAGGGGGGTGAACTGGTGGTCCATTTACGGCGGGAAATTCAAACGGGTGAAGGGTTTAAGAGTCCGGTGACTCAACCAACGCGGATTATATTCAGTTGGGAAGCCATTTCTGAAGTAGAATGGAATCATTTAAGGAAAATCTGTAAATTACGTTTATTAATTCAGTATTCCTAACCTCAAAGAACTCAGAACCACGACGTGGCGGCCTTTGTTACGTAGATCACGTTCAGTAAAAATCTAAAATGGCGTGCGAACTATCCTTAAGCACATTTAGTACTTCAGTACTTCCTGTTTGTTATGGGCTGTTCACGAACCCCTGGAGCAGGTCTCGACCGATTTCCGCGGTAGCAATCAAGTTAATGGAGGAGGTTTGTTTTATTTCCTATCCACTCGCTCCTCTCAAACCCCCTTCGTGCAGTCAGTAGCACTCGGTAGAGCTAAAAGTCATTAACGCCCCTCAAAACCTGAAGGTAGGAGCGAGAGAGAGAGATGAAGGTGAGGTGGTGTGGGTTCTTCCGCGACGACGGTGGATCTCGAACAGCCGAAAATATCGATTCGAGAGAGAAGCGTGAAACTGTGTGACGTGTACGGCATAAATTATAACGTTTTCAATTTATTTTCTTCAGCTCGTTTTAACACAAAGTCCGGACCCGACGCCCTTCGAGTCTTCAGCAAATTTCAGCTCTCGTTAGGGAATTTTAATTGCTAAACGGTTCGGAATAATTAGTTCTCTTGATAACGTTGTTGGTGTCGTGTATACATATACAGGTCCACAAGATTCAGGTGGAGGCATGTGACTACTAACACTGCGCCGGACTTGTGAGGCACAACCCTGTATCGAGATCGAATTTCAAATGACGAAGCAGTTAAACTTCACCGACGACATAATTAGCGAACTTGCTAACGTAATGGGTAACGGCGAGGGTACGTTTACGTACGTACTACGTTACCGCCAGGTAGGATCGCTATCTAGATACTCAAAGAGTCGCTCTTGTGTGTTCTGATGTTATTTTGCTACCTTTTTTTTTTTTTGCTTTACAGTGACGGTGATGACGGTAATTTCAACGAGTTTTATGTTTATCGATACTCCACAGAACTTACTGGTCGATAATGTTTTTACAAGTTGAATTTAGGGATAAAATTTGCGGGAGAATCAGTTTGTGTGATGTTCTAGATTATTCTTGGTGGTCTTATTGACAGATGATGAATAGTTTCAATTTGAGCAGATATTTACATCCAATTTTATTGTCAGATAATTTTTGAGATTCTAGATTACGTCTGATTGTAAGTAAGCATAAATAATACATTCCAAACAGTTTTAGCTCATTTTTGATATCATTCTTTGAGATGATTCTAGATGATTTTACATTCCAGATAATTTCAGATTTCATGTACTCAATATTCGAGGTGATTCAAAATGGGGGATTATTCAAAATTCTAGATAATTTCAGATTACATATAATTTGGGAATCCAGATAATCCCGGATTCCAGATGATTCTTGATGATTCAGATTCTAAATAATTCTGAAATCCAGATGAGTTTTGATAATTATATAGATTCTGTATCGTTTTGGACTTTAGATAATTATAATTTATACATATTCTGCATCGGAATCGATTTCAGATGATTCTGAATTTTCAATAATTCACACAGTTTCACTTGATTTCACATTCAATCCCAGCTGAATCTAGATTCTCACTAATTTTCCATCAATCTAATATCTCATATCCCAAATTGAAAATCCTTTAGTCTACCCTGAACTGCGTAGGAAGTATCTTTTGTCAAGAATTATTACTACCTCTCGGTTTCGAGAATTTCTAATCGTTGATATAGAACTCGCCAAAGTAGATTATAAATTTATAACTCAATCAACTCTCTCGCACGGAGCGTGGTCTCAATTACCCACTACGAATTATCTGGGTATAACCGAGTCCTTATATAATCACTTGCCAATTTTTGCATATATATATTTATATAGGCACGTCAATCTCATAAAATCTTTCGAAATTATACCCAAAATCTCGGAAAACTTCTTAAATTATCCGAAGAATTGTGAAATTATGTTCAAAATGTCGCGGAATCCGAATTCCAAATAGTCATGAGAAACCTCTCAAATCATCTGAAATGACTTGAAACATTTCAAATTCAGCTATTTATGAAATATTTCCTGAATTTTTCTCACATAATTTATCAGACTAGGCGGACCAATTAATTAGTTCAGAGAGAGATTCAATTCATTGGTTCGCCTAGTCTGATGAATTCTATGAGAATATGAAGATGCACATGAATCTTTCCCAAATGGTTCGAAATTTTTTGAAAAATATGGATTCCCTCGTATCGCAATATCTGAGTCATATATATAACTACATGCCACAATCACATGACTCTTCCATCCGACCCGATCCTCTCCTCATCAACGATTCAATTCAGCATTCCTCGACTCGCGGTTAAACGTCGAATGCCAATTTCCCCGCTCTTCATCGTCGCCTCCGAGTCCTTCGGAAACGCGACACGCCCTTGCGGGGCCACCAATAATGCAAAGGGGCAACGTTAACCGCGCGAGCACTCTGGTGATTATGCTTCACCGACCGAAGTATGTAACCGGAGATTTGAGGATCAATCCGCTAATTACCGCTCCAACGATTAGAGCCGAAGCCCGATCGAATTCCCCCAGAGACGTTCGAGAGGTTTCGCTCATGGAAAAAAGGCTCTCAAAAAGTTTTTAATGTGTTTCCACCTCTTTCATTCCAATCGTAAGAAATCTGAGGTGGGAGGTACTACGTTTTCCTTACTACGATCAGATAACGGATTGCAGGCTCAGCCCGGGACGCATTACGGAGGTGAAAAGTTTTAATTAGTTGCGGTGATCCTTGAGGCGCGACGAACTTGACGAGTGAGAGACTGTGACGTGGATAAATTGAAAGACTATCCCCGTCTTAGGTCTCGGGAGAAAAGACTTAAAAAACGAGCGTGCTTATATCGAACAGCTTCCCAGTTCAGTGTTTCAAAGACCGATTCAAAAGGGCTGCGGGTTGGGACCGCACGGGAAGTCAGAGTGCGCAGTGAGTCCGGTCCTCGAATTCTCCGTCTTCGATAAAAGACTGGGAATTGCTAGCGAACTTTGAGTAATGAGAGCAATTCTTCAATACTTTCGTTAGTAGTGATTAGGTACAACATAAAAACAATCTATAAATTTGTAGAGACCTTGATCTTGGCCTACTATTGAACTGACCAAAAGTCCTGACCTCTAACTGGATGGCTCGATCCACCGTCTTGAATCAAAGGTGCTAGAGTTCAGTTTTTTCATCATATCTCGACAACCATTGATCCTATCGTCGCGGAGGTTAGTATGAAAAATTAAGCTTACTAAATTCTCTACAAAAAAAGGTTCGATAGATTTTTCTCGTATCTTCGATAGTTTTTCTCTAATACAGCAGTGAATATGGACTCATAGTTGACGACTAGTCATTTCCGAAAATATGTGAAGAACGTTTCGGTGCCGTGTTTCAAAATGATACTACTACTGTCCAATATTTTCACAAACAGTATAGTATAGTTCGATATATACTATACGCAACAACTACGTGTCACTAATAGTTATCTCAATTTTTTTTCACCTTATTTTTAACAGTTTTCTGATAGTTGTTTCACCCATTTTTCAATAGTTGTATTGAATTGTGTATTATAATAATTAATAGTTATTTTTGAACAATTCTTCAATAGTTTTTCCATAGTTGCCTGACACTTTTTTTTCTGTAGTTCTTGAATATTTTTCTGATAGTCGGTTGACACTTTTTTCAATAGTGTTTTCATAGTTGTCTTACATTTATTTTTCAAATAGTTTTCTCTTAGTTTTTCACCCTCTGATACTTGCTTCACCTTTTTTCCTATAGTTTTCTAATAATGTTTTACACCATAGTGAATAGTTTCTGAATAGTCTTATTTCACTAGTTTTTTTTCGATTGTCAATCTTTCACCTCTTTTTCTGTACTTCTTAAATATTTTTCTGATAGTTATTTCACTTTTCTAATAGTTTTTTTTCACACTGTTTCCAATAGTTTTCTCATACTCGTTTCATATTTTTATAAACAGCTTATTTACAAATTTTCCTCATAGTTGTTAACACTTTCTCAATAGTATTTTCAACCTTCTTCCAATATTCTTTCGAATAGTTCCCCATAGTTTATTCCCACCTTGGGATCCTGAGAGTTCCGTCCAAACCTACTATACGTATATACACTGGGTTCAGGTCGGTTCGTGGTGGTGCCGACTGCCGAAGGATCGAACCTGGGCTAAGTCCTGTGACCCAGTTTGCCCCCAACTCTCTTAACTCAACTCTAGACTCATTCTCATCTCTGTTTCGAGTCGGCAAGCAAGGTTAGCGTTTCCGGTTCCTGGTTACTGGTCCCAATAATTTTTCTACCCAAGATTTAGGACTAATATACCTGCGAGACTGCGAACTATTCCCGACACATGGATTTTTACCCATCTTGAAAACAGAACAGACCCAGATCCATCGTGAAAAGGGTTCAGGGTGGAGTGACCCTTACCTAAAAGTCCCCGATAAGGCTCATTTTCAATGGCTTAGGATAGTTCAAAGGAACCTTATCGACGATTTGGGTTACGAGAGGGTTTCGCTACTGTGAGCACCACACTCTTCATCTTGTTTTAACAATTGATGCTCTTCAGTTCCCCTTAGAAAAAAGTTCATGTCCCACCCCAAACGCGGCTGATGGTCGATGTTTACGATTTTACATTGTCATCGCTTTATTCGCGCTGCAATTGGATGCGCGGGTCGACTGTGGTCTGAGGTGAGCCGAGAGCTAACTGTCACTGCAACCCTAAGGCTGAACTGTCAGAACTGTCACTGCGAACCTGACCTAACCGATCAAAAGAATAAACTATACTTTGGATTTAACCTGCGACGAAGAAATTTTAACCTCTCGTATGAATCTGGAAGAAATTGCGATGCGGTAAAGAATCTGCGACGCTGACGATTCCCAGACAGCACAAACACATCTATGCAATATGTATAAAATATATCGAAAATGATATTCAATATCAGTAGAATATTTGTACATCTTCAAATTACGTGCTTGAAATATTGTAGCAATATAGGTTTGGTCCTTTTTTAATATTCAGCATATGTATTCTCGGGATATTGTACAAATATTTAAATAATATTTCACGAATGTCCTATACAGCAATGCAACGTTGCAGCAATACTGTAGCAATTTTGCAGTAATATTGTGTTGTCGTACTGTAATAATAATAGTGCGAAAGCAAAAAAAAAAAAAACTTGTTCTGACGGGGATTCGAACTGTGATCCCAACACCCGCCTCGTCCTATACGAACCGCCCGCTCTATCCACTGCACCAATTAACTACTCATTGAACGAGAGAGCAACTTCGCGTTATATACCGAGCCTTTCTGAGGAAGCGAAACAGACCCTCTCTCTCCCTCGCCCAGGTATGCCTAACGCAGGCCTTTGGAGGGGGAAGGGTTTGTTTCGCTTCCTCAGAAAGGCTCAGTATGGTCAGAGCTTCATATTTACTGATGGATATTTAATCCGTCTGATCAAAGAAATGCCCACATATACATCCATTGATATGATGTGTTATGATTCGATTTAATTAATACACGACCAGCATTCAATTTCACGTATTTTCATTAGATGAAATTTGTGAAGAGTATATCAACATCGATATGTCAATATTGGAAAACACTTACAATATTCGTACAGAATTGGAAATATTTTTGAAACGTAAGCCGGTTAATATTGCATACATATTGTCCGAGTATATTTTTTATACTGCAGTTGTAGGAAATATATTTGCAATATTAATGCATATGCACTCATGAATATTAAATTCGAAATATATTGAGAATATTGTACCAATATGTCGAATATTTTCGGACGTTTTCAGACATTTCCAGATATTCTTGATATATTTTGTGCTGTCTGGGTTAACCTCTCATATGAATCTAACAGAAATTGCGATGCGACAGAGAATCTGCGATAGTAAAATCTGCGACGCTGACGAGTAACCTCTAATCGCGATGCGGAAAAGATTCTGCGATGGTAAAATTTTGCGACGCTCACGATGCGATAGTAAAATCTGCGACGCTGACGAGTAACCTCTAATTGCGATGCGGAAAAGATTCTGCGATGGTAAAATTTTGCGACGATTAACTTCTTCTAACAGAAATTGCGATGCGACAGAAAATCTGCGATGGTAATATCTGCGACGCTGACGATTAACCTCTCACATTCATATTCATATTCATATTCATATTCATATTCATATCATATTCATTCTGGAAGAAATTGCAATGCGGAAAAGAATCTGCGATGGTGAAATCTGCGACACTGGCGATCGTGATATCGGTGACGTTGACGATTAACCTTTCATATGAATCTGGAAGAAATTACGATGCGGAAAAGAATCTGCGATGGTAAAATCTGCGACGCTGGCGATGTTCATATCCGCGACGCTGACGATTAACCTCTCATATGAATCTGGAAGAAATTGCGATGAGGAACAGAATCTGCGATGGTAAAATCTGCGACGCTGGCGATGGTGATATCCGCGACGCTGACGATTACCCTCTCATATGCATCTGGAAGAAATTGCGATGCGGAAAAGAATCTGCGATGGTAAAATCTGCGACGCTGGCGATGGTAATATCTGCGACGCTGACGATTAACCTCTCATATTCATATTCATATTCATATTCATATTCATATCATATTTATTCTGGAAGAAATTGCAATGCGGAAAAGAATCTGCGACGCTGACGATTAACCTCTCATATGAATCTGGAAGAAATCGCGATGCGAAAAAGAATCTGCGATGGTAAAATCTGCGACGCTGACGATTAACTTCTCATATGAGTTTGGCAGAAATTGTGATGCGGAAAAGATTCTGCGATGGTAAAATTTTGCGACGCTGACGATTAACTTCTCATGATATAAATCTAACAGAAATTGGTAATTGTTTGAAATTTGACGGACTATACGAATCATCAATCAATTAATTGATATGGGAGAATTTTTACTTGAATGATAAATTATACTTTCTTTCGATTTTTTCTTTCTCCCTGAGGTTTGTACAAAAGACTCGAATTGCGTGACTCTCCTCAGTCAGAGTTATATCAATCAATCGATCGATAGTCCGTTAAATTTCAAACTGGAACGATACGAATGATAGAGTATCCAAAATCAAAATTGTAAATTGTTCAAAAAATTAATAAGGCGAAAAGCTAATTTGCTCATTTCACGAAAGTGAGCCATTAGTGAAGGTTGAACAATTTTTTTTTTTTTAATTCGTGGTCAACTGCATCGAAAAAAGTCATGTTCGTAAGATTATTTGAAAAATAATTCCTCGACGAAGTTGTACTGTATTTGACTTTGCGGTTTGTGCATTCTATGGAATCATTAAATTTTATGAAACTGCTAATCATTCTTCGGAATGATGATGCATGAAATACAGTGTACTGAGATACGGGTGTAATTGCATAAAATTCTTCAACAATGTTGTTACATGACTGACTGCTTTCTTCATTTTAATTATTATTATTAATATGATTATTATTATTATTTTATCTGTCATTATTTGTCAATTTTTTTCGAAAATTAGCATTTGCTTTTGGGCCAATTGCTCATTTCACATATTTGAATTTATCGGACGAGGCGAACCAAATTAATTAATTATTGGTACCCACCAAGGAGAGATTCTTCCTCTATTCGAGCGTGCAAACCTTGGTGGGACCGAAAAAAACCTATAGAAAAATGAAATTTTTTTTTTATTTTTTATTTTTAATTCTTCGAGTTGCTCATTTGTTCGAAAATTAACATTTCATTCGAAACTAATTACCCATTTGCAAAAAATTAGAAATTTGTTCCGGAGGATTTTTAAATGGTTTCAATACTTGCCATTCTATTTTAGAAATAAAAATAATTTGTTCAGATTAAAAGAATAATCGGATAGAAATAGTGATTTCGTGATAATTACAAATGGATAATCAAGTAATCGAAATTCGGTTGTGAATTATTATTCATGTGGGAAAAAACATTCAATTTATGAGAAAATTCATAGATGGAAAATGAAATATTTTTTTTGCCGATTTCCGATCTGAGATGAGCTGTGAAAGATCTGTGTTGTGAAGTGAGGCGCGCGCTTGTGGTAATCTTATCAAATGACGTTGATGCAACGTCGATCAATGGCGAATCGTTGATAACATTAGCCATACAGACTGAGAATTGAGGCTGTCAGAATTGTCAGCTGTGAAGACAAATGGTCAGAAGTGTCAGCTGTCAGAAATAAGTCTGAAGTGAGCTCAGATTGGCCTGATCGGTATGAGATGAGCTGTACAGAACTGCGGACCGTCGACTGCCAGGATTGACTGTAAATAAACTGCAAACTGCTATTAATGTTGGAATAATCAAACTTGTATATTAACAGAGCAATTAATTAACGTGAACTGAGGCGCGCGATGCTAGTCCAATCTTAAAAGAGCCAGGACCGCTCGAACTCGAAACTCGCACTGATTGTTGACGTTTTATTCGCGCGCCGATTGGTCGATTCGTTTCGAGACTCGAGGTCGCGTCGAGATATTTCGGGTCGTTTTCCGCGCGTCATTTGTTAGTTTCGTTGACTCGCCTGTCATTATTTTGGATCTCAGTGGCGATGCTAGTCCAATCTTAAGACTTCAGAGGAATGAAGACAATCTGAAAGTTCTCAGCTCACCCCTAGCGGATTGGGTTACGCCAGAAATACACCGAAAATACCCCGTTAAAAATGGTGTAAATTTGGTGATATTTCGGTAAAACACCATTTTGTGTCCGATATCACACCAGAAGTACACGGTGTAATTTTGCATTGTTAACATCGTTTTTACACCAATTTTACACCCAACCAATTTTACACCGATTTTACACCGATGTTACACCTAACCACTTTTACACCGATTTTACATCCATTTCACACCAAACGGATTTGCGCCTGAAAATGTCGTATAAATACCGGTACTGGTGCGATGCATTCATAAATTATGCACAGAGGGGCAATGAAAAGTGAAAGGAAATAAGATTCAATGGACATGGTTTATTTAAATGGGAAATTCAATGATTTATTCTGGTATGTATCACATATTTCAGTTTATCGTCGTAGATTATTCAAAGCACATTAATATTTGGTATATATTAAGTAGTACTTATCAGGAGAATTAGTATATATAAGAGGTATACATTCGACTGGCCATGATGATGACTTCTGAATAATCTATGAAATAATAATAATTATTAATAATATTATGCAGTAATAATATGAATATTATGTAATGATATTATTATTTTCTCATGTGAAAAGTAGTTGGGAACTCAAATTTAATTACTTTTCGAGATAATAGAAATGAGAGGAGGTTATATATATATATATATATATATATAGAATCGATTTATTATACCGTACATGCATCAATTGATAATATGAGCCCAACGATGATCACCGATCGGATACGGAATAATAAGCGGAAGTTATTCAATCATGTGTAACTGTTTAGAATAATTTAACTTACCTTTTCTCTAGGCACAAAAATCTCTAACAACCACTCCGTATCATTCAGCAGCCATCTTGTTCTATACACAGCTCCGTAGCTCCGTAGGTGGCGCTATCTGTATCTCCTGAAAGACGTATTGTAGACAGCTAAACAGCTTTTCGTCAAATAGATAAGGTGTGCAATTGGCGTAAAATCGGTGTAAAATCGGTGGGTGTAAAATCGGTGTAAAAGTAGTATGAAAAAAAAAAACACTCAGAATAACGGTGTAAATATATTTTTTTTGGTACGCTTTGATCCAAATCGATAAGGTGTGCAATTGGTGTAAAATCGGTGTAAAATCGGTGGGTGTAAAATCGGTGTAAAAACAGTGTGAAAAATGCAGAATTACACCGTGTACTTCTGGTGTAATAATGGACGTAGAATGGTGTTACGCCTAAATGCGACCAAATTTACACCATTATCATACCTCACCAAAAATACACCAAAAAAACACTCATAATAACGGTGTATATGGATCCGCTAGGGACTTCAGACTTAGTTCTGACAGCTGGCAGTATTTTCGGCATCGGTTAGGTCAGATCAGGTCAGGTTAGATTCATCAGAACTTGATTTTCCTAATCAGATATTTATCCCAACACATTATTGTAGTTCGCAATGTAAGAACCGTCAGACTGTCTCAGACATTCTGACGGTTCCAGCCCCGACAGCTCTGCGTTATTTATCTGTGCTTTATGGTTAAGAGTTCTGACAGTTCTCAGCTGACTTCAGAATAAATACCGTTCTGACAAAAGCTCTGACTATAGTTCTCACTATCATCTCACTTCAGACTCAGTTTTGACAGCTGGCAGTATTTTCGCCGTGGGTTAGGTCAGGTTAGGTGAGGTTAGATTCGTAAGAAGTTAATTTTCATTTGCATCGCCCAGACCCAAGTGCTGACAGTTCTCAGCTGACGTTAATTTTCATTTGCATCGCCCAGACCCAAGGGCGACTGACAGTTCTCAGCTGACTTGTTTATACTTTGAAGTTGCATCGTGCTGACAGTTCTCAGCTGACGTTAATTTTCATTTGCATCGCCCAGACCCAAGGGCGACTGACAGTTCTCAGCTGACTTGTTTATACTTTGAAGTTGCATCGTGCTGACAGTTCTCAGCTGACGTTACACATCAGACCGATCCGCAGGCCAATGGCAACGCTCGAAAAGGGGCTTCAATCGAACCGCCCGGCATTCGACCATCGGCCGCATTCGGGTGTGACACCAACTTTTTTATAGTTAGGTCAGGTTAGGTGAGGTTAGATTCGTAAGAAGTTAATTTTCATTTGCATCGCCCAGACCCAAGTGCTGACAGTTCTCAGCTGACGTTAATTTTCATTTGCATCGCCCAGACCCAAGGGCGACTGACAGTTCTCAGCTGACTTGTTTATACTTTGAAGTTGCATCGTGCTGACAGTTCTCAGCTGACGTTAATTTTCATTTGCATCGCCCAGACCCAAGGGCGACTGACAGTTCTCAGCTGACTTGTTTATACTTTGAAGTTGCATCGCAGAGCGCTCTCACATCAGACCGATCCGCAGGCCAATGGCAACGCTCGAAAAGGGGCTTCAATCGAACCGCCCGGCATTCGACCATCGGCCGCATTCGGGTGTGACACCAACTTTTTTATAGAGTGCTGAAATATATTGGCTTTCTTGATTTTTTAGTCAAAAACGAAAGAAGTTGGCTCTCGTGTACGACTGACAGATTCGAAGGTTAAAAGTGCATTCATTCGTGACTGAGGTTTGATTCTTCATCGAACACGGGAAATAAAGGTCGGTTTCGTATCATTATCAGGGCCTGAGACGTTAATTCGTAATCAGATTCTTCAGCACGGAAAAATTAACCCCGTGAAACTAGTAATTTTTCGATTTTTAGGTTCGAATTGAAAACGATTTCTGGTGGTTCGTGCGAATGACCTCCATAAGTGCCCAGAGGAAGCCAACAAGCAAGTCGTAACAGAAAAATAGTAGGGCTGTGCAAATTTTCGATTTTTTAAATTATTCGTTGCGAATCAAATAGTAAAATTCAATTTGAAGAATCAAATTATTCGAAACTTTTAGTGATTAGAGAAGTTCGAATATTCGAATAATTTGGTGCTACTGACGAATAATTCGAAGCTTCCAGAAAATGAGGATGTTCCGGATAATTGCGACTCTTTAGAGACAATCGTATATATTTTTTACAAATGATTTTGAGTTTTCAGGCTGTTTTTATTTCACTCGGATAATGGATATATGAGGAATATTCTTCATCACTCATAAACATTGGTGATAACGACGATGACGACGAATTCATTTCATGAATCTAAAACTTACGTCAAAACAACGCGACGTTCGGATGAATAAATAAATATTCAATTCGCAACGATTTGTGTTCATGATCTTCGTCATACGGTTCGGATAGCTGAAATATATTGACCTTCTTGATTCTTCAGGTCAACGGAAGAAGTTATCTCTCGCGTACGACTGACAGACAGATTCGAGGGTTAAAAGTGCATTCGTCCCTGATTGAAGTTTCATTCTTCATCGAAGACGGGGAAAATAGGTCGGTTATTATACCATATTCAAGGCCTGAGACGTCAATTTGTGAGCATAGGTATTCTATAGCATGGAAAAATTAACGTTCTGAAATGAGTGATTTTTAGATTTTTTAGGTTTGAATTGAAAATGATTTCTGGATCGTCGTTCGTGGTTCGTGCGAATGACCTACAGAAATGGCCACGACAAGTCGTAACAGAAAAATAGCAGGGCTATGCGAATGTTCAATTATTCGTCGCGAATCTGATAGTGCAATTGAATTTAAAGATCTATTTAAATTATTAGAAACTTTGAATGATTTGAATAGTTCCAATATGCGAAATATTTGATTCTCATTGTCAGATTCGAAGGATAACATCGCATTCGTTCGTGATTAAGATTTGATTCTACATCGAACACGGGGAATAAAGGTCGGTTTCGTATCATTATTAAAGCCTGAGACGTCAATTCGTGATCAGATTCTTAAGCACGGAAAAATCAACGTTGTGAAATGAGTAATTTTTCGATTTTTTAGGTTTGAATTCAAAGTGATTTCTGGATCGTCGTTTGTGGTACGTGCGAATGATTCACAGAAGTGGCCAGAGGAAGCCAACAAGCAAGTCGTAACAGAAAAATAGTGGGGCTGTGCAAATGTTCGATTTTCCACACTGTAAAAAATGTTTCTTGTAAACTTCCAACAATGTATTGGAAGTTTTATTCACATACAAATGTCATAAAATTACTTCACATTTTAGTAAAATTAATTCACAAATACGGTGAATTTACTACACAATATTGTAAAATTCATATATTATTTCGTACTTTTGCGATGAATATATAGTAATATTAAAAATTTGTTCATAAATTCAAAGAACATGCATAGCAATTCACTTTGCTATACTGAATTTGTAATTTTACAAAACTTTCGTGTAGGTATTGTGTAGTAAATTCACAATCATTTTTTACAGTGCAAATAATTCGTTGCGAATCAAATAGGATAATTCAATTTGAAGATTGAATCGAATTATTCGAAACCTTGAATGATTCGAATTGTCCAAATTTCGAATAATTTGATTCTACTGAAGAATAATTTAAAGCTTCCAGGAAATGAGGATGTTCCGGATAATTGCGACTCTTTAGAGAAAATCTTATATGTATATTTTTTACATATGATCTGAAGTTTTCAGGCTATTCGTACTTAACTGGGACTTCTGACATCGCCCAACTAAATACCTTACGATTCTTTCCGTTCTATATAGGGGTCATTCAAGAAATACGTTCGCTCAAAGGGCGGGGGTGACTTGGTGTGACAACGTGTACTCGAGGGGTGGTAAAAAGCGTGACGGAGGGGGGTCTAGAATCCCTTAAAAAAGCGAACGTATTTGTTGCATGGCCCCATATTCATTCCAAGGAGGATCCAACCAGGAAACGTACTTCGCACTCAAACAACGACTACTACAACCAGGCAGGAGATATAAATCATTTTTGGCCCAAATTCGAATTTCGCAAGAATCTTACACTGGCTCTTCCTCAACTGTTTCCTGGACGTGCACATCAATTTTTAAGGTATTAATTATATATTCATCAATGTGGGAGCCAGTCCATTTTCGACGTGTTCATGTGAAGTTCGGATCTCATTGTTAGTTAGTTATTTTCGATAGGGTACATGAGTACCTCTTGTCATATCCAAGCTGCGTAGAAAGATCGATCATTCAATTCAGAAATTGATCTTCGTTAACAGATTTTCTTCCCATAATAGATTTTCTCACCTCTAAAATCTTTGCTGAGAAAGATGAGTTTAAAAAATAAAACCATAGAGTTCTTGAGCAGTTTGGGTTTGACTGGAAAAATTGAAATGCAAAAAGTTCGAAGACTTAAAAAGAAGGAAGGTTTTTGAGAAAATTGAAAATTGATGAACAACAATTGGGTGCGTATTTTTTTTCATCAATTTTTAACTCAAGTAATTGCAATTTGTCCGAAAATTATTCTCCTCACAATGGATTAACTCCTACATCAATCGTCATAGGATCTTGAAAATTTGTGTGCGCGTTGAGAAAATACAAGTGTTTTTGTAAGATTCATTCGGATTTGAGCGAAATTGGAACTTATGAGACCAAAGCTGATTTTCATCTTTGCAATTGTTCGTGGTTAGATCGTTGATGGAGCGCGGATATGTTTCTTGGTACGAAACTACACGTACGAAATGTTTCAGATTCGTAGCAACGGCCCATAGGAAAAAACCTCAACTTAGTGAGTGAGCGTAGAAAGTGTTCTCGATTCGAACAACAATAAAATGTTCTGAATTCGGACCGACTAATGCGCATCCTCGACTATAACTCAAATTATTTCCTCGATTATTTCAATCTTTGAAAGTGTCAAATTTTAGAAGGATCCAAATTTTTTAATCTTCAAATAATTCGAAGAGTTCGAAAATTACGAATAGTTCGAATAGTGCGGATAGTTCGGAATGTTCGAGTTATTCGAAATCTCGAATTATTCAAAAATTCAAATTATTTGAAATCTCTAACTATTCGAAAATTCGAGTTACTCGGAAAATCGAATTATTCGAAATCTTGAACTAAATATACGATTCAATTCGATTCGAATACTATATTCGCACAGCTCTAAAAATAGTTCATTTTAATGCTAAGGAAGACAACCCACGATACAAGTTATGAAACAATCTTTATCATTTTGAGAATCTGAGAATTCGAGAAATCGTCGGCCCGCGCGGAGCGCGGGCTTCGGATCGGCTAGTATCAGTAAGAAGTAGAACAAGATAATTGATCGAATTATCAATAAATCTTATAATAATCGAACGAGAAGTTGAAATTGATATTTTTCATAGATATCTCCTCGGCCCGATGAGATATTGACTTCGTCTTTGCTTCAAATGGTTGCTTATTCAGATACCTAAAAAGTAGTTTGAGCATTGTTTGAAATTCGACTCCTAAGGGAATGAAAAGGGGTAGAACAAATTTTTGAGGCGCGCAGCGCACAGGGGCAGGGCAAAAAAAAATGAGATAACTATTAGAAAACTGTTGATTAGTAACACGTAGTTCATATCGAACTATACTATACTGCTTGTGAAATTATTGGACAGTAGTAGTATCATTTTGAAACACGGCACTAAAGCGTTCTTTACATATTTTCGGAAATGACTAGTCGTCAACTATGAGTCCATATCGACGCCCGGTACGAATAAAAGCACGTTTCAGATTCCGGGTGGAAAAGAGCACGTTTCTAATTCCGGATGGAAAAGAGCACAATTCACATTCCGGGTGAAAAACAGCACGTTCCAAATTCCGGGTGGAAGAGAGCACGTTTCAGGTTGACTCGAATACTAGCACATTTCGGGTTGACTCGAATACTAGCACGTTTCGGGTTGACTCGAATAATAGCACGTTTCGTTAATATTGTAATCCGATTGCCATTGTTAGACGGATTATAATATGACCGAAACGTGCTATTATTCGAGTCAATCCGAAACGTGCTAGTATTCGGGTCAACCCGAAATGTGCTAGTATTCGAGTCAACTTGAAACGTGCTCTTTTCCACCCGGAATTTGGAACGTGCTTTTTTTCACCCGGAATGTGAAATGTGCTCTTTTCCATCCGGAATTTGAAACGTGCTCTTTTCCACCCGGAATCTGAAACGTGCTCTTTTCCACCCGGAATCTGAAACGTGCTTTTATTCGTTCGGGCGTCGATATTCACTGCTGTATTAGAGAAAAACTATCGAAGATACGAGAAAAATCTATCGAACCTTTTTTTGTAGAGAATTTAGTAAGCTTAATTTTTCATAATAACCTCCGCGACGATAGGATCAATGGTTGTCGAGATATGATGAAAAAACTGAACTCGTGCACCTTCGATTCAACATGGTGGATCGAGCCGTCCAGTTAGAGGTCGGAACTTTTGGTCAGTTCAATAGTAGGCCAAGATTAAGGTCTCTAAAAATTTATACAAAAGTAGAAAAATTCACTGCATACTCCCTTCAGAAAAAGAGTATATAGATCGATGATCCAGAATATGTCTAAAAATTTTTTTCTTCATACCTCGGTCGAAAGTACGTACTTCCGGCATCGGTATCGAAGCAGAAAGTCTAACTTTCATGCATTGGTAGAACTACACGCACGCCCTCTGTGACAGCGGGAGCGAAAACTTACTCGCACACACCGATACCCAATATACGAGACGCCCGCTTCGAGTTTTGTCACTTAGTCACCCAACAATAATTCAAGACTGGATGAATTATATATCAATCGACGCGGAAAAATCCCCCGAACAGCATATCAAAAACGAGACAATGTCTCTAGACAGTAAATTGTTGAAATTAATAAAAAACTATCAATATTTTGGGCAGTACCGCCAAAATCATGCACTGTTCCAATGTCACTTGTCGGATTGGAAAAACAAAAATACCACGTTGTAGGGGAGAAAATCATCTACAAATTCGAAGTGGAAACCGATATTGTACGACCTATAGTTTCCACGTTATTAATTTTGCAAGAGTTTTCTGACAAAACTACGCCTAACGATCAGCTGGTCCGCTCGGCTCGCTTCGGTCCGTTCCACGCTGCGCGGGAACCACGATATGTTGTTGGGGGGATTTTTTCACATCGATTGATATATAATTCATCCAGTCTGTAATTATTTTTGGGTCAAAGGCTAGATTGACTAGACTATTCTGCAGCCAGCCAGAATAGCAAACTTCTGTTACTCTCGCTCTCGACGTTACTCTCGCTTGAGATATAGCCTCAAAACCGGCTTGGACGTTTTATTCCATCTATTTGATGCCTGCCCCCGACCAGCAGCACTCGCTTCGCTCGTGCCTGCAATGTCGGGCAGGCATCAACACTTGTTAAAACGTATAAATCGGTATAAAGATTCAATTAGTCAGCGTACTTTCGACCGGGCATGAAGAAAAATAGTATACACCACGCGGGCAGAAGATTGAAAGCCCTGAACTGCGCGATATGATGCCCTCGGCTTCGCCTCGGGCATCATCACGCGCAGTGCAGGAATTTTCAACTTTCGGCCCTTGTAGTGTAATATACTATTTCTTCTCTCTGTCTCTTTCACTTAATTTGATACACTCATGCATGCGGTCAACTCGGTCGACTTATTTTGCGTCGTTGCGGTTAAAGGCACGTTATATGAAAACCTGTTATTATCAGTTCAACCGAGTACGATATCCCGTGAGAGATTTTTCTCTGGGTTTCGGATTTAATGACGTCAGCCTGGCTCCACACGGATGGATAATAACACGCGGTATTTACGCCCGTTTTACTATACGACTGCGACCATTAAACGCCTATTTGCATAGAGTTTATATACGCACGTACATAGATGCAGTTTGACTAGACGCAACGCGGTGCAGAGTGATACAACCTCGACCTGGATAGTCTCAAGTGAGTGCGAAATTGAAAACTTTCAGGATAGCATATATTAATTTTATCCAATCTCGCGTCTCTGCGATATATGATGAAAAAATCGCGATCAACGCACAGCTGGAATCATCCGAACCCTGGAATGACAAGGTGGTTGAGACTGACATTTTTTTTTGTGCTTGAAAAAAATATCGAAGTAAAATTCGACGACGAATTCGTGGTCAGTGACCCAAAAAACATTTGGATATCAATTTTAATCGAAATCGAAACATTTTTACGATTTTTTTTTGGAGAAGATTTCAAATCTGACTTAAAATTCTTGATCAGTGACGCCCAAAAAACTTTTGGGTACCATTTATGAACAAAATCCGACTATTTTTGGACTTGTTTCAACACATTTTGAATGAAGCAACAGTTTTTACACCAGAAGTAGTGAAATCCTTCCCAAAAAGCATCCCTGGTGAAAAAATAGCTCGCCAAGTACATTAATGCGGTTATAATAACCCAAGAAAGTATCTTAGCCAATGAAAAATTTTTTCTACCATGAATATTTATATATATATAATAATTATTTCGTCTTTCAATAAGCAATGAAATAACTTTTAAAGGCTAATATTTTTGTAGGGATTTCTTTTACCGAGTAAATCTTCGACTGACTTACTTGACGGAATTTAATTGATGCAAGAAAAGTTCAAGACATTTTGATTGATTGAATTATATTTTATTAAATACGTACAATTGATATAAAAAATTGCCCGTCATATCGCGATAAATGATATTAATCAAAATTGTCAGTCATCAGTCAAATTACTTTCAATCGCACAGAATTACAATTCTCAATTACAAATACCAAGATTACTCAGGAAGAAAATATCAGTCACTGAATTTGGTTGACAAATGGAACCAGAAATGAGGTAAAAATCAATTAAAAATCGCCTACAATTAACTCAAGTTGGATGAATCGTCGCGATAATCGATGGTATTCATTGATTGACTTTGAAGAGCGTAAAAAAATTATAATTGCAATCAGATCAGCAATAAGAATTCGTCGTCCGTCTCAAGATGATAAAAATCAACGATATTAAAGAATTAAAAATAATTCAAATGAATGTAACGAAAAAAAGGAGCTGAATCTGTGAAAATTAACACATTTACCAAATTTGTTGTAGATTCTTTTGAATCCGCTGAGAGTGTTAAAAAATATCGTAAATTGTGTAACAAATTAATTCTATTCGAACAATTTAACACTAAATTTAACAACTTCGTAATGAATAAAAAGATAGGATTTAAAAAACTATGTAAAACTATGATAATTCTTTGTTTTCTATTTTATTTAATCATTATATATGTATATTATATAATATTTTGGTTGTTCAGAATTTTTTTTCAGTGAATATAATGAAGATCCCATGATTTTAAGATTCTTAGTGTAAAATTGACCATTTTTTTCCTAGTCAATAATATACGACTGACAAAAATATTCAAATCACCAGACAATTGGCACCTCGACCACACAGAATCGTCTATTGGGCGATTACTCATAGCCACATACCAAGTCAGGCGATAAAAAGAAGTAAGAAAGAAAGAAAAGAAAAAGAAACCAAACAGAGAGGAGCGGTAAAAAAAGAGGAGAATAATAAAAACAGTTACACAACATGTGCCGAGGAACCTCATTCCCTCTCTCTCTCTCACCAACCTCCAACTGGCTCCTCACAGTTAGTCAGTTAGTTTCTCTTGGCCCATCGAGACTCGAGCATCTGGTGAGAAAGAGAGTTCGATCATAAGTGTGTTATGTGTGACTCGGTTCGGTGTCGTCAGAGACGAACAACAAATGGCCTAATTCCAAAATAAGAAGAGGTGTGCTCAATTTTGATACGCTATCATTTGCTACAACGACTCTTCGTTCAAGACTTTCTGAGTCTTATTCTCATCGTGATCTTGATATTGTCTTTGGGATGGGTGAAGGAGGAAGGAGAGTACCACCTGGCGGAGTACCGGTGTCAGTGTCAGGGTCGGAGTGAACCCTTCTGCTAGAAATTTTATTTTTTAATGTACTTGGCGAACGACTCTACTCAATCTCTTGACATTTCGTTGAACAAACAGAGGCTTTAGACTCTTTGGACACAATAAATGTTCGTTTGTTCACGTTTGTCGAGTGTCAGAAACTGCGACTCTGACTAGTCCCTCGTGAGATAGTTGAATTCAGAATTATCAGTTGAAAACATGATCGTTTCTCACTGTATGAAACACGAAGCCCTTCACTTCCGATTTGAGAATGTTATCTTTGGCTGACATTCCTATGGTGTCATGGACTCGCACTCTTGACCTCCAGCATTAGAATGTCACGTGGTTGTTACTTCATCGTCAAGATCACACACGTGGCAATCTTGAACTCTGATGATCGAACGCTTGGAGAGCCGTGTACTAGCAGGACAGTGTAGACAGTGTATCATAATAAGCACACATGTGAAGAATGTCTACTTTCATTACTATAGCTGCTTCACCGTTGCTTAAGGATGTATTGGCCGTACAATGTCAACCAAGAGTGATTCTCGTCGACAATATTAGGTACTTCGGGGTGAGATAAAAATCGGAAAAAATCAACCACAATCAAGACGATCGAAGTATTAACTTTGAATAATAATAATGTCCAAAAGTTATCAATAAATTGTTTAAACAAAACATTGTTTAACCAATTTTGTGGTAACGTTATTTTTTTTCATCTCAAATCAATGCCCTAATTTTTCTGAATACACACGAATTTTTTCAGAATTTTGTCACTATTTTGAAATTTCCGTTTTCGAAAATTTCCAAATTTTGAAAAATGGAAAAAAAATCGGTATTTTGGATATGTTTTTGTGAAAACGATGTAGATTACAATTCCGAAGTTTCCGGAGCGTGGAACAAATAGTTTCGTAAATACAGCCTTTACAAATTTTCGAAAACGGAAATTTCGAAATAGTGACAAAATTCTCAAAAAATGCATTTGTGTTCAGAAAAATTAGGGCAGTTATTTGAGATGAAAAAAAAATAACGGTACCACAGAATTTGTTAAACAATGTGTTGTTTAAACAATTTGTTGATAACTTTCGGGCATTATTATTATCCAAAATGAATACTCTTATCATCTTTATCATGGTTGATTTTTTCCCGATTTTGATCTTATCATGAAGTACTCAATTTGCCGACAAGAATCATTTTTGGTTGAGATTTTACGGTCGTTTTATTCTTCTTCTTCTTATTCTTCTTCTTCTTTCATTCGTAAATATACGAACAAACCTGATAAATCTGGGTACCTGTGAGTTTCTTGTCAATCTCACCACAGGCTCGATGTCAGGAAAAAGTCCGAAAATTCTAAAAATGGTCACGGAGGTAAAGAATTTTTCTTACTCTTCACAATGGCGACCATGTACTGACAATTGTGAATTCCAAAAGTTTCCTCGTTTGGTGTTCTGTGATTCCAACAAATGAAACGAAAGGTAGCAAAGCATTGAAATAGACATTTATATCATTTTGTACCGTGAATTTAGAGACTCTACCAGAATCGCGCGCCAAGTACATTCAAAAAATATATATTCTATGTTTCAACGGACTCAGCTGTACCAAGTGCGCTACTTTCACTGCACAATGCACAACACGATTCGACTTGATTGTTGAGTCATAGCAAACACCACGTGTTCTTTATCTGCGTTCTCATAACCGCGAGTATCAGGTACTCAGCTGTACCAAGTGCGCTACTTTCACTGCACAATGCACAACACGATTCGACTTGATTGTTGAGTCATAGCAAACACCACGTGTTCTTTATCTGCGTTCTCATAACCGCGATGAGTCGAATGATTCGTTCTCATGACATTTCAATCATCGCGAGTGACACTTCGACACATCCTATTATAACAGGCTAATTTTCGGGAATTTATTTCGGAAAAACTACGAATTCGATATTATTCATTTTTTAATATGTCATTTTGTACATTTTCAGGAATGTGTGAAAAAATTTTCATCGAAAAATATTCAAATTTTCTCACGTTATTCTTTTTTCGCGTCGGTCGATGTTTTTCCTGCGTAATCGGTCGGTGTACGTGATTCCGAAAATATGATTTGCTGTAACGAAATAAAATATATATTGCTATCAACCACAGTGCATCAGCTATGAAGTGACGGAGCCTCTTTAGGCCACGAGATAAAAATTCCTAAAATTTTTCCACGATTCTTGGAGCGCTAATGCGCATTATTACTATCGTTACATATTGCAAAAAAAAAAAACTTACTAATGAATCCGTCGATCACGCGATAGCTGATACCACGAAGTTGATAACAATATTTTTTTATTACGTTTCGGGCCAATCATATTCGCGAAATCATGTACACCGACGAATCGCGCGCGAAAATCATCGATCGGAGAATAACTTGTGAAAATGTGAATATTTTTTTATGAAAATTTTTACACACACTCCCAAATATGTACGTAATAACGTATCAAAAAATTATGAATATTGCATCCGTAGTTTTTTTGAAATAAATTCTCAAACATTTGTCTTCTCACAAATCGCAACAGTGTGGAAACTGTTTATTTTCACCTGTGTCTGTGCGTGTGTTTCCGGTAGTTCTGGAAAGGACATAAGGTGAGCAGCGTCGCGCGATTAGTGGTCCCACGATAAACACAATAACACAGACCACATGCGTACGTTGATAGTGCGGTACAGCTGAAACCACTGCAAAGATAGCCGCTATCGTCAGTTACCGTGGGGACGTTTTACGTCCCAGTCACGGTTACCGGTTTTCATTGAGACATCGATTTAAGTGTGTAAAACTCTACGTAGACGTTAGACGTACCATGCCGACTGGACTCGTGGAAACTAATGATACCCACTCGCCCAAACTGACGTTGATTAAAGTGGCCGGATCGCGGACCCAGTGAAAAGACCAGTTCAGACAATCGAGCTTTCATGCTATCCCAGTCATTGCACGAGTCATTATCACATTCGGAGTTATCGAAATGATATTCATTACTTTTATCAGTGAACTGACTCTGAAAACTAGCCAATTATTCGCGTGACATCATCATCGTCGTCGTAGATCGATATTCAATTGACTGATAATTGAGTTCATTCTGACAGTATATCGATACGTTTTTTCACACTTTCAAACATGAAAAAATGTGTGTGTGACTTCTTAAAATACTATTGGATTTATGAAAAATCAACAATAAATGAACGTAGTGTGAGTGACTTTTGATTAGCCATGTGCGTCTATTTGGAATACGATAAAAAAGGTTTTGAGGATTTCTTCAAGCTCCTTTTCTCGAGGTAGAGAAAGACTGACAAATGTGAGTACATATTATGTATGTGTGGGCAATGACACATCAGGCAGTCCAGTAAGCTAGATCAAAATATACCAGATAGAAAAATCAATTGAGAAAAGATCTTCCTCTAAAATTCACTTCCACAAAGTCCTGACCTCTAACTGGACGATTTAATCCACTAGGGCAGCACGCGCGCTTCGCGCGCGATTGATCTTTGTTAGCGCTGTAGCGCTTTCATTTTATTTATTTTCATTTAGTCTTTTTCATTTTTGTTCGAATACTTTTTTAAATTCTTTGTTCTTCTTCAAATGTTTGTGTAATTGAACGATTCAAGTAAACAATTCTGTGAATACGTGATTTTTGACTGAATTGCCTCTTCGTTGTTCGCCAAGGTATACATACTTTCAAACTATCCCAGGATCGTACTGGTGATACGGTCACGTCAAATATAGCTGACCGTGATTGAATATATCTTTACGGAGATCTATTCCGATTTTTGAAAATGTTTGCCCTTTTGCTTTGTTAATAGTCATTGCAAAGGCAAACTATATTGGAAATTGACGTCACTTAAATGTGAAAGGGTGACAGGTGTATATCTTCGCAATGTAATGTTATACGGTGTAAATAGATAATTTCGCCAGATTTGTCACCTGTCAGTATTTCACATCACAACATACCTATTATTGGCAAGGTCTAGAATCATCAATCTCGTGCCATTGCAAAGGCCTTCATTGATACTCAGATTCCGGATAAGCATTATGATGCAATACCTTCTGAGAACGTAATTCATGGGGCGGTAAGCTTGATGGTGTCAATGAGTTTAAATATTCTGGTAAAAGTGCTTCATTTATCTCTTCGTTTTTGTCACTGTATTCTACAGTGTCGACCGCGCTTGTGTCGATTTTTTTCTCCTGTTCGATCCATATATGGTTCGATCAAGCAGTTCCACGACGCTCCTGTGGATTTCATCGACGTCAACATTTCTAGCGGAAAGTATTGCACATTTTGCAGCTTCTTTATATGTATTGTTTTCTTTGAATGCATTGCCCGTATACTTGATCGACTATGTTTGAGTTCGCCGGTGCTACGCAGTGTTGTGGCAGTAAAATATTACTTTCAGTATCATTCAATAATAAAATAACACTTCCTACGTCTAATATAAATTTTGGGAAGTTCATTTCTTCTGGTAGTGCTCTCATATTTTGTGTTAAAGTAAACTGTGAGAACTCTTTCCCCAATTTACTATGTTCGATCGATGATCAACAATTACACATCTTGTTGCTCTCATTTTAATTGGTAAAAAGTTGCTTAAAATCACCACATGTTTCATGGGATACCAAACTGTTTCATATTGGGATACTGATGTGCAAGCGATATGTTCACGTCCTTTCGCGAATCTGTTCGAACGTAAGTTAGATAGAAGAGCACGCGAGTGGAACTGTCAAACGTCTGCAATCATCTGTCAACGTTCAACCCGTCTATCTGTCAAACTGTTTGACATTAATTTCACGCTTATACCGATAAAAATAGTATATCGCATATGTCTATACTGACATCATTCGTCCGATTATACCGTGCAGCCTCTTTACATTTTTCGGCAGAATTGACTCGCGAATTATAGCAAATTAGAATAATCCTTCACTTCAACTATTGTTTTGGAAATATAAAACCTCTTTGCCGAACTGACAATTCAAACTGGGCTCGATGTGAAGTCGAACGCAAGCGACACGTTCACACTATTCACGCTCACAGGCGACGACACCAACAGCCAATCGGCAGAGGGCTTATCGCGGTGACAAAATTTCGAGATTTTCGATAATTCCTGACATGGATCTTTTAAGACGGGACTATCTTGAATCAAAGGTTCTTAAATTCAGCTTTTTCATCATATCTCGACAACTATTGATTCCATCGTCACGGAGGTCATTATAAAAAATGAAGCTTACTAAATTCTCTACAACAAAGGTTGAACAAATTTTTTTCATATGGTTGATAGTTTCTGTGCAATACAGGCCTGAAAGTATCCACATTTGTATAAAACCTTGCGAGAATAGTGAACGTGCTCACCGGTGTATTAGAGAAAAACTATGCAAGATAAGAAAAAAATGTATTGAACCTTTGTTGTAGAGAATTTACTAAGCTTCATTTTTTCTAATACTAGGGCATTCGCGCGCTTCTTGATTATTTAATTTTAATAATATATTCAACCATACATAATATATACATATATGTATATATCTACTATAAACTATGTATATATACTATATATACTATGTACTATACATGTACTATATATATTAGGGTGCCAACATTTCGACCTTAAGTTTGCGATTGGGATTCTTCACCCAAAAAAGTCAAAGATATCACAGATAAAAAATAAACCCCTCCAAGAATGAAGGTAATCACACAATTTGTAAACTAATCTTTCAGCCCTTCAATTTAAATTTTTTTATTTTATTTTTTTCAATTCCAAACGGTCAAGGTCTGAATAAATGAATAAAATCTTATGTCCTACAGAATGTATTATTCATCAACAAATCATTTTTATTATTTTCATTACTTTTAAGGGATACCTTTGGTTAATCGTGAGCACGCTCCAGTTATCCGCTCTTCAATTTCTGTAAATAAAATATATGTAATGTATTATTATTATTTCAAACATCTGTTTCAATTTTTGTGAACTAAATGAATTTACTTTTGAGGATTCATCCAGATTTGAATTTGATGATTTTCTCTTTGGAATTCTAACTGCCTGTATCAATTCTTCGTCAAATGAGGATCCGCTAATTTTTTCTATCTTTTTGAAATCAAAAATCAGAACGTAGGGTAGTTCGTTTTCTATTTTCAGTGTTCCAATAACTGAAATGTGTCCCCCCTCCCCCCTGGAATATTTTTTTCTCTTGCGTTGAGCCAACTCGGATCTCGATTTTATAGTCATTCTGTAAGATGCAAAAGATAAGGAGTTATTATAGTACCAATACGTTTGAAGAAATCATTGGATTTAGGATGTGTACTATCAAACAATTCTTTCAATTCACGAGGAGGGTTTGGTAAATTGTCTAGATATACTTCTCCATGAGCACAACAGTCTCGGAATGATAGTTTGTTAGACACTTTTTCTCGTTTGAAAGGCTTAGCACAACATTTAATGCACAAAACATTCATTGGTCCTGCATAATGTTGATCATTATGATCATAATTCGTCTTGGTTTTCTTTATGATTTTATAAGTATAATTTCAATTTATTGCAGATTTATCACGTAATATACCTAATCTGTCACAATTTGAATCGAAAACTGGCTCAATGCTATCTAACCTGTCACCTTTGGATGAAAAAGTAATGTTACTTGTGTTTTTCTCGGTACTTTGAACAGTTGGCGTCGAATCTGTGAAATCATTTGTCGTATCTTTGAAATTATCAATCGCAATGTTAACCCTGCTTTGTGATATACTTGTAACTCCATTCTTTTCTCTAACAAATCCCGTTTTCACTTTTTGGTGATATTTTAGATTGGATTGCTGTCGACTTACTCTTTGATTTCTTGTTTCAGGAAGTGGTATTTCTCCTGTATTGTTCGCTGACGTTTATCATTCATATTTGGAATATTTACATCATTATTAAAAGAAACCATTTTCTTAAAGTCTGGCTGCGTGATCAATCTAAGGCTATTTGATCTACTTTCAATTAATTGAGTACCATTATTTTCATCAGTATTTTTAGTAATACTGATTGGCGTTATATTGTAATCATGTTGCTCACCGAAACGTTGATGACTTTCAGGAATACAATTATTCAATAATAAGTATAATGATTGCATTGAATCAACTAATACTAAGCAAGCTTTTCCGTGAGAACACGGTCTCACGAAATTATCTCTCGAATGTGAATCAGACATCCAGAATTGATTATCAAGTTTCTCAATTGCTACGGATATTCCGTCAATTGTTAGTATATGTATGTATATACCACCCATAAAATTTTCAAATAAATTGACCAACGCGTTTTTACAATTGGGCATACCAATCTCATTATTATCGTCAAATCGATGGCCAAATAGTATGTCTCCGAATTTTAACGTGTGACTCATTGAATTGATCACGATGCTTCTAGGTTGTAAATCAGATACAGACAAATATTCTGGATTTATTGTATTCGGATGAACTTCATTATCGCGTGCGAGTCTGCTACTAATACAGTCTGTCTCCCATGTTAAGAAGATCATCAATAATTTGACTTGACCAATATAGCGGATTTATTATAGTAGACATTACCATCGCTGTAGCAGCGTTAGCTGTGTATTGTTTTCCCCTACTAAAGTCAGAAAAGACCTTGTTTCCTTGATTAATTGACCCTCTTGTTATTTTTTTGATGATCGAAAATTGATTCTCATCTTCTCGCAGGGAAATATATTTCGCAAGCTCTAGATTCATGCTTTTTCCTGATAATATCTACTATAATTTAGCTGAATAATTCTCATTGACTTTCTATGGATAATTCACTCCGATATGTCGATCTTATCTCACTTTCTTCACGACAAAAGTAACCGAGCCATGGCAATTAGAACACACTCGAATCACGGGCTCTTACATGAAGTCGGCAGAATCAAGACCCATATTATCTTACATGAAGTCGGCAGTCTGTATCGAAAAACGATAAAATCCCATTCCCATCTACTTTTTAGATAGGGATAGGGATAACCTCCGTGATGATAGGATCAACAGTTGTCGAGATATGATGAAACAACTGAATTCGAGCACCTTTGATTCGAGATGGCGAATCAATCCGTTCAATTAGAGGTCAAGACTTTTATCCCGTACATTCGTAGGCTAAGATGAATTTTTCCATCATTTTATAAATCTTCACTAATTAATTTGACTGAACTATAAATGTGGCAACACTGAATATTGTGTTGATAATATGACTCATTGTCAGATAATGATGAGAGGAAGAGACACCTTCGCGATACTAATTTCAGACTTGATCATCCAGTTTTTGACTGATTGATACTGTTATTTAGATTATTATTATTGTTATCATTCACTGTATCCACGAGTATCTTGGGCTGTGCTATCATCTAGTTATGGCTATGACTAAGTGAGGCGACTGTTTGCCTTAGTTTTCAGTAGCTGGTCTCGAGATGATATATGGTTCCGGATTTTGGACGATTTATGGGGGTTCTGTGATACACAGATGCGATGAAAAATCACTCATTTTGAGTCAAAACCAAATGAGAAGCTTCCATTTTTTTCCATGAAGTATTTCTGCATTCTAGATCATTATTTAGATGATTTCCGAACGCGAGACGATATTTTGTTCGTCTGTACTTTTTTCACAATTTTTCCTTTTTATTAGAATCGAAATTCTGAACTGAAGAAATCTAGATTATTTCGTATCTTCAATAATTCTAGATTTCGTCATAATTCTCAGATAATTTTGAATGCTTGAATTCCATCTTCGGGATAAATTATTTTGCATTCAAGAATATTCTGAATTAGAGATAATTCCAGATGATTTTATATTCTCAATCAATTCTGGACTCAAAATGATTCCAAATCACATCAGTAATCGATGCTGAATGATTTCTAGTAATTATGAGCAATTTGCGATGATTTTTTATGCTAGAAAAATAGGAATTAAAAAATAATTCTCAACTTTTAACGATTCTGGATCATTTTATGGGCTTGAAAAATTCTAAATGATCATTCTTGATAAAAAATTAATCTCAATTCCAACTAAAATCTAGATCATTTTATGGTAATCTCAGATGCAACAAAAAAAAATTGATATTCATCCTTTTGTAATAGTATATTGTGTGATAAGTGCGGAAAGAAGGCGATATCCGATGAGTGTGAAGTTTGTAACACGAGCGAAGGCGAGCAGCCAGCATTCAGGCGAGTTGAGTGTCGTTCACTCACGAGCCGCAGGCGAGTGCGGGATGACACGAGACGAGTGTGAATGCTGTGCGAGCCGAGCGAGTGATTCAAACTTCACACGAGGCAGATGTCGCCTATCCGCACTTATCGCACACCATATTTTTTATAACTCCTGCGGGAAAGCTTGATTTGAGATACAGACGAATAACATCTGACAGATGAGCAAATGGCCGACCATAACCAATCCGAAGTTAGGCGATAATCTAGGTTGACACATCGCTGCCGCCTGGGGCGCCACTTCGCGGACGCTTGGACGTTGCCACCGACCGATGGCGCTACTGAACGACTGACTTACTTCAAAGTGCGCATGCGTGATAGTGAAGAAATGTAGATTGCTTGAAGTGCGCATGGCTGTTGGTGAAAAAATGATGATAATGCACGATGTGCGCCTGCGCGATAGTGAAGAAATATTACTTTTTTTCACTCATCTGAAAAGGGGCCCTTTCCAAACCAAACACAGGCATCGAAAATCAAGCTTCCCACGCAGGTGTTATAAAAAAATTATTTTCGATTTAACACGATTTTTCGAATTCTGAGTCATTCTAGTATTTTCATATTTCTACTTGAATTGAACTTCTAGAAAAATTTTAAAAAATCTAGCTGATCGACTCAATGTCAATTTTATCTTTATCTTCTTGTCATTGATTCTGGATTCTCAAAAATTGTTCACACAAATCCTACACAAATTCTATATTCTGTCGTCTATTTAGTTTAGACCCAGGGGGAGGAGGAGGAGGAGAGGCTGTGATAACAGATATTTCAGCTATGCAATACAGATAATAATACGAGGGTTGAAAACCAAATAGACCAATAACATTATACGGAATATTCCTACTCAATCGCTCGAAATCCTCAGTCCTCTATAATCTTGTTAGCTACTTAACTAAAATCCGTACAAACGTTCAGTGATATCAGCTGTCAAGATTAGCCGTTCCGTGTCGGAATACCCAGAATCCCATTAAAATCCCCTCCACACACGCAAACAACTTGTGATAATACAATTCGTGAGAAACTATAATAAAGTTCTAGTCGTGTCACGAAATAATTAACAACTGTAACCAGCTACTATCAAATACGTGAAATTGTGAACCAGTGTGTAAAAATCAGGAGCTAATTGGGGATTCTTTATTATAACTTGAAAAAAGTCTTTTTTTCTTCTTTTGAAAAAGCTGTACAATCATATCGAATATTGTTAAAAATTTCAACATCGTCCTGAAGATGCGACGATAAGATTTTCACAGCAATCCCATTTTCCACTTCCGGTTCGATAACGGCAATCGCTCACTTCGTCATTTTTGAAGATACAGTAGCGGTCTTTGAAACTCGGTCTCTAGGCCTTGAATACGGATTTTGGGGATATTTTTCAATTTTTTCTGTGACAGGATTCTGAGAGCCAGTTTCTAGCGAAGAAGACCCTAGTCGAACCGCTGAATCGATTCGGATGATATTTATACGGTGTCATCTTATCATCGCGAAGATGTGATAATAAGATTTTCAGAGCAATCCAACTTCCGGTTCGGAAACGGCAGTTGCTAACTTCGTCCCTTACGAAAAAATCCCTTTAAGTTTGAGGGTGAACTTTCAATTTTTGGGGTGAAATCATAAATTTCGGGGGGAAACCCGGAAATTTCGGAGTCAAACCTCCAGTCTTCGGGGTTAAACCTTTGATTTTTAGGGTTGATCCATCAAGATAAAGGTCAATCCTGAAAAATTGGTGGTTCAACCCTGAAAATTGAGGGACAACCTCCGAAAATTTTGCGATAACCTTAACGGCGTTCAGGGTCAACCTTGAAAATCGAGGGAAGACCCTGGATAGTTCAGGGCCAATCCTAAGAGTTGAGGGATGGCCCTTGAAATTCAGGAAAGGCCCTGAATAGTTGAGACTCAGCCCTGTGAAGTTGAGGGTCACTATGGAAAGTTGGTGTTCCGCATCCATCACAATTGAGATGGCTAAGTTATCCTGAATCTTTACGGTTAACCGTGAAGCGTTAATGGTATCCAAACCTTGAACCCTAAAGGAAGATTTCCAAGAGTCAAAAGGTTGACTCCGGAATTCAGGGGTCGACCCTCAATGGTTGAAGAGTCAACCCCGAAGCTGGAAAAGTGACGGTGAGAACCCTTACGAAAAAAACCCTTTAAGTTTGAGGGTGAACCTTCAATTTTTGGGGTGAAATCATCAATTTCGGGGGGAAACCCGGAAATTTCGGAGTCAAACCTCCAGTCTTCGGGGTTAAACCTTTGATCTTTAGGGTTGATCCATCAAGATAAAGGTCAATCCTGAAAAATTGGTGGTTCAACCCTGAAAATTGAGGGACAACCTCCGAAAATTTTGCGATAACCTTAACGGCGTTCAGGGTCAACCTTGAAAATCGAGGGAAGACCCTGGATAGTTCAGGGCCAATCCTAAGAGTTGAGGGATGGCCCTTAAAATTCAGGAAAGACCCTGAATAGTTGAGACTCAGCCCTGTGAAGTTGAGGGTCACTATGGAAAGTTGGTGTTCCGCATCCATCACAATTGAGATGGCTAAGTTATCCTGAATCTTTACGGTTAACCGTGAAGCGTTAATGGTATCCAAACCTTGAACCCTAAAGGAAGATTTCCAAGAGTCAAAAGGTTGACTCCGGAATTCAGGGGTCGACCCTTAATGGTTGAAGAGTCAACCCCGAAGCTGGAAAAGTGACGGTGAGAATTAGTTCCCAAGTCGAGGGCAACCCTCAAGTCGAGGGTCTCCCTCATTCAATACCCTATTTCATGGTTAACCCTGAAGTTGAGGGGACCCCCGTTTGATAGCTGGTCCTCAAGTTGAAGGTATCCCTCAATTAAGGGTCGACCGTCAAGTTAGGGGTACGAAATCACCCTGAAAGTTGAGGGGTCAGTTGAGGGTGATATTTTGAGGGGTTTTTTCCGTAAGGGGTGGTTTTGGGAGATACAGCAGCGGAATTTGAAACACAGATCCTGGGGACATTCTTCGAATTTTCTCCACAAACAAATTTCATTGACAAATATCGAAAATTGTAGGAGTCATTGATCTTTATACCTCCAGCAGTAAAGTAGAATAACTCTCACAATTTTGAATCTTTTTTTTTCTATCAAATTAGGGATTCACGCTCAGTTCATCATCCTCATCAATCAACCGTGTCAGTTTTTTCATGTCTAATTTTTTGCTGAATTGGCCAGATTCGCCGCGGTTGAAACACATTTTCCGCGCTACCTCTGTCAAAAACTCGAGGCTATTCCAACACGCGATTGAATCAAAAAGTCCCTGTATGCGATCGTGTCACACAAAGAACTAGTTTTATATCTCCAATATAAAAATTTCAACGTTAAGTAACTTTTACAGTTTTCGATATTTTCGGCTGAAATTTGGTGCACGGAAATTCGTCGAGGTTCGAATCGAGATTTCCCGCCTTGCGCTGTACAGCATGTTTTTTGGAACACGAAACAGCATTCGGGCAAAAATACTTCTACTTCTCGGAGTTACTTAGAGCGGTGAAGCCCCCCTTGAAATCCAAGCTATTGTCGATAATTTTTAAATCATTATCTTCGGGAAATTTCAGATATAAGTTATCGCAGCTAACTTTAGGTAGGAAGTGAATTTAATTATAATTATTCATTATTCATTGAATTTAGAAAAGTACGCTCTTGAAAGGAACGAGCTTGAAAATTAAAGGCTTGTCCCCGCCGACTCGGAGTTCTCTGATAATAATTTCCTATCTTCGTCTCTCTTCTTGCCCTCTTTCATTTCTTTGATTAAATCAAATTTGATCTAACGTTTGAACAATGGTATAAAATAGAGTGGATATACGTATATATATGTGTGTAGTATATACACGAGAATAAAATGAAATTAAATGACTGACTGGGTGCAGTGTGGAAGTAGAAGTGGAAGTGGAGGAACGGAAACCCCGCGCTTGGATATTCCGTAATAGAATATAGAAATAGAGAAGAGATACGACAATGAAGAATGAAATGGGAATTGAATTCAATGAAATGAAATTAAATGAAATGGAATTAAATTATAATCCCTCTTTCCCACCTTGATTTCAGACAATAGACCCATGATGCTCTCTATATGCAACTACTATATGCCACTACCCCACTATCATCCAACGCAATTACATTTTACTCTTACACTGCACCCTGTGCGCGGCAGATCCTGAGAGATTTCTCTGAAGAAATTATATCCTGTGATCTGAGAACGTATTATTTTTCTGTCAAGGGTTTTAAATCGCTGAAGACATCCATGTTCAAAGTCTTAAGGGATCATCGTTGAATCATTTTGGGTCCTGCAGGTCGACCAGAGTCTGAATCCGGATCCGTAGACAGAAATATTCTATCACATCACTTTTTTTTTTAGAAAATCGCGTTCTAACGTCCAAAAAATGGCCTCCTATGGTCATCTTCGGTGGCTTGTAGTTCTAGTCAATAGAAAAATTAATCAGTGAAGATCTATGATTTGGTAGAGACCTTCGTCCCAGCCTATTATTGAAGAGACTGAAAGTCCTGACCCCTAACTTGGATTCATTTTTTCATCCTATCTCGACCACTGTTGATTCTATCGTCACGGAGGTTGTTATAAAAAGTGAAGCTTAATTAATTCTCTACAACAAAGGTTCGATACATTTTTTTCATATCTTTGATAGTTTTTATGTAATACAGGGCTTAAAGTATGGATATTCGTATAAGACCTTGCGAGAATTATGAACGTATTCACCGGTGTATTAGAGAAAAACTATCGAAGATAGGAGAAAAGTGTATTGAACCTTTGTTGTAGGGAATTTAGTAAGCTTCATTTTTTATAATCACCTCCGTGACGATAGGGTCAATATTTATCGAGATATGATGAAAAAACTGAATTCGAGAACCTTCGATGAAGATCTTTACCGATTCTGTAAACTGAGCCCAAAGATATACATTCATAATCAAATCACGTGCTGGTCCCGGACAAAATGGCGTGAACAAAAAAACAAGAAAAAAAATCTGGGAAGTGAAGTTGTAACGAAAAGTATAAAACAAACAGGATATTAATATCTGTTCCGATTCGATTACCCCAGCTTTCGAAATAATCTGATCGCAAGTCATCCACCCCCATCCAGCAATAAACTTGACAATTTTGTTTTTTCATTAGGGTCGTAAATTGAGTATTTCTCACGCATTTCATGACCAGAGATCCGCCTGCGAGCCATTACAATATAATAATCGGCCTACATTGGGCACTTGATGGGGATGTTTAACCCCCTTAGTGTAGTAACCCTGTTTCGTACGTTTGTATAGTCTGCAGATATGCCAGGTCGGCTTGTTGCAGATGCTTGAAAATTCACCAGTCGAGTCGAGGGGATATAGTAATAATAATCGGCCTACATTGGGCACTTGATGGGGATGTTTAACCCCCTTAGTGTAGTAACCCTGTTTCGTACGTTTGTATAGTCTGCAGATATGCCAGGTCGGCTTGTTGCAGATGCTTGAAAATTCACCAGTCGAGTCGAGGGGATATAGTATAATATAATTCGCTTTCCCCTGGTCGTGACAGTTGCAAATTACATGATCCCCTTACCGCCTCTCTATAAACCACCTACCACCCCTTCCACCCTATATTCGGCTTCATTGTGTATCATTATCATTATTATCATCAAGGACCAAGAATTAAACTGTTATTCTTACTTATTCATTCATCTTATGGTGGATGAATATTTCATCCCTGCATACGAGATTGACTGAAATGATGAAAAAATCGAAAATCTGGAATGGAAAGTGTTATCAAAAAGAAGTTTTTAGGTGTGGATTCTCACCAAAAGAAGTCGAAGATTTGACGGATAAAATAAACCCCTCTTAACCAAACCTCGACTTTTATATTTCAGGCCTCTCACCCCTTTCAATTTCTCTTATCGTCCGGATTCATGGAGGTGTTCCAAATTTCACTCGAAAATATTGATTTTTGTCAAATGTCAAAAAAAGAAAATCCACTAACCCCACCCCTCATTTCCTATTTTTATTTCTACTTCACATTGATCAAAGCAAGTTAAGGGCTGCTCGAATTGCAAACTTGAGGTCAAAGTGAGAACGAAAAATCGTTCAATTTAATTACGTATAAAATGTTTGATAACTTTATCTTCTACCTCAAATATAAAAAATCCTCTCTGTCACATATCGTGGATGATACAGTTTTTTGCATCTCTCCTTCATCGATCAGTTTTCTACCAATGATGGACACAAGCTAAATTTGTTTTGTTTGTCTCTCTACCTTCATTTGAATTGTTTATCCCAAATGAGCATTGAAAAATAGGTTTCAATAACCTCGACGTCAGTATCTCAAAATATATGTATGTTGAAAAAAAAAAAAATGTGAGTAAAAGTTTCACCTAGCTTGTTGCCAGATTTATAGAATCTTGTCCAAAAAGAAGTAAAAGAAACATTTGTATAAAATGCGAAATGCATTTCTCAAACGGATATTCATTAATATTGTTATTACTATCATCGAGCAACGGATGTTAGTCAGATAAACAAACGGAAGTTGTGTATCAACATGGCGGAGCGAGGGAGAGGTACGCGGCTCCGGCTACGGCGTCGCAAGTTCAACCCCGACCTCGTCCTCAGCGTCCTTTGCACCGTTGCTACAGGATCCTTTTCCTTTTTTTTTTTTTTTTACTTTTATTCGTCGTTTTTTCCCACTCCTTCTTCTTCTTCCACCTTTCCTCCATCACACACACACACTATACGTACACGTGTGAGTAGAGTGCAAATTCTCGACCTCAATTCGTTATCGCAGTGTCGGGTCACCTACCGTGGCCCGCTTCTTGGTGTGAGAGTGGAAATGGGTGTAACTCTCTACCTCTACTTCAGGTCTCTTTTTTCTTTTCTCTATTCTCTTGTTTTTTTCTCTCTTATTTCCTTTTCTTTATATTCCGCATCGTTGCGTATACTTCTTATTATCATACTTCTTCTTCTTCTTATTTGTCTATGCCATTCTTATTCGTTCTCACACTTCGAGGATCTGCTCAGAGTCGTTACCTACAAGGGCTCCAACGGTTCGATAAGTTTCCATGAATTTCCTTCTTTTTTTCTTTCTCTGCGTCTTTTGGGCTTTTTTATGATGTTAATGAGATGATCTCATGATTTCAAGTCCATCCCCAGACAGCACAAAATATATCAAGAATATCTGGAAATGTCTGAAAACGTGTGAAAATATTCGACATATTGATACAATATTCTCAATATATTTCCAATTTAATATTCATGAGTGCATATGCGTTAATATTGCAAATATATTTCCTACAACTGCAGTATATTTTGAAAATATACTCGGACAATATGTATGCAATATTAACCGGCTTACGTTTCAAAAATATTTCCAATTGTGTACGAATATTGCAAGTGTTTCACAATATTGACATATCGATATTGGTATACTCTTCACAAATTTGATCCAATGAAAATACGTGAAATTGAATGCTAGTCGTGTATTATTAATTAAATCGAACCATAACACATCATATCAATGGATGTAAATGTGGGCATTTCTTTGATCAGACGGATTAAATATCAATCAGTAAATATGAAGCTCTGACCATAGATAACCCAAAGTTGCTATCTAGTTCAATCAGTAGTTTGGTGCAGTGGGTAGAGCGGACGGTTCGTAGAACGAGGCGGTTGTTGGGATCACGGTTCGAATCCCGGTCAGAACAAGTTTTTTTTTTTTTTGCTTTCGTACTATTATTATTACAGTACGACAACACAATATTACTGCAAAATTGCTTTAGTATTGCTGCAACGTTGCATTACTGTATAGGACATTCGTGAAATATTATTTAAATATTTGTACAATATCCCGAGAATACATATGCTGCATATTAAAAAAGGACCAAACCTATATTGCTACAATATTTCAAGCACGTAATTTGAAGATGTACAAATATTCTACTTATATTGAATATCATTTTCGATATATTTTATACATATTGTATAGATGTGTTTGTGCTGTCTGGGGATCGAACTCATCGAATACGTCTTTGAATCAATTTCATTGGCAATTTTTACTATTTCAAGTAGATTTGGGATCAGCAACTCAAAAAAAAAGACTAGATATCATTTTTCGTGGGGTTAAGACGCAAGTTTTGGATTTTAAACCGCCATATTGGATCCGCCGTTACACAATTTTTAGGTCTGTCTTTAACGGATTTGTAATCAGTGACTCAAAATACCTTCCTGTACCCACAACAAATTTTCATGAAAAATATTAACACAATTTTTAGTAACTTCTTGGACCCGCCATTTTGAATTTTGCAAATCTGGCCTCAGATTCGTGATCAGCTGCCCGTAAAACTCTCGAGTAGCAATTTTCATGACAATCTGTTGATCCGTTCTCGAGATATTGTGGGACAAAAATTGATCACATAACCTAAAAATATGGAGGAGACTCGACTCCTACTATGCCCACTAAATTCTTTATCAAAGTTCGAACTCCGTCGTCCTTGTATACACTCTGACAGATCCTTTTATAGATGTGGATATAAAGATAAATGGCGGAATAACAATGTCTCGAAACATGTCTGGAGTCTGAGATACCCAGAGGGCAGTGGAGAAGCAGGGTGTGCAACTCATTGTGTATAACCAAAGGCCCCGTGGGCAAACTGCTGAAATCTCATATTCGTATAGATGATATACATAATACTATATTGTATAGAAAGGAGATGCGGCTACCATGTTATAATTCCGATGTAGGTTGTGATACACGGATGGAATTCAGCTACTAATATCATGGAGATATTAGATAAAACCTTATATACTGAGTAAACATTGAATTGGCTTCACTTTCTGTACTGGCCTGTACTGTGTTTTCTGTCTTTTTTTTTCTTGTGTTGTATGTATTATCACAGTAAAAAGTTAAAGTTATACAACAAGTGTTGAGAAAATTCGGACATGTGAAATTTTTATGGGATTAGGTATATTGTAACTTGGACATGCCAACCTATCATTTCGTCGAACATGTAAAAAGTTTCATAATTTGTTACTTTACACACATTTTATAATCAACACGTTATATTTTAATGATGTGTAATTTTGATGTACCATTCAACAATTGAACATGTTGCTATTCACCAGTGTATAAAATCTCAACATCTTAACATGTAGACATATTAAAATTGAATGCTCAAAAGTTAAGCTTCTCGACGTGTCATAATGTCAACATGTCCGAATTCAACACTCACAAGTTTGGCTTCTCGGAGTATCTCAATTTCCACTCTACATACCTAATGTCACTATTAACTTCCCGTTTCTCTGTTTTCAGAGAAAAAAGGAAGTTATTGTGATCACCCCGAAAATGAAAAGTCGAGTTTTTACTAAATCTCCACATTTCGAGGTCCAAAGAATCACCTCCGACTATTTTCAGTTTGACGTCTGGGTGTGTGTGTGTGTGTATGTGTGTGTGTATGTGTGTGTGTGTGTGTGTGTATGTGTGTGTGTATGTGTGTGTGTGTGTATGTGACCACATTTTTGTCCGCGCGATATCTCGAGAACGAGTTCGCGGATTTTGATCAGATAGGGCTCAATCGACGGGGCTTTTCTCAACTTAGAACTGATTAGATTTTGGCTTTGATCGGATTAGTACTTTTTGAAGTATTCAAATAACAAAATTCTAAAAAAACGCAACAAAAATGACGATATCTTGAGAACGAATCAACGGATTTCAGTGAAATTTGGTACCATATGGTTTTTTTGATCGCTGATCACGAATCTGAAGTCAGTTTTGCAAAATTTTCATTTGGCGTATTCGATGTGCTGCAAAAAAACTAAAAACATTTGGATTTGGATGAAACTTGGTACTCGTAGGTTTTTTGGGTCACTGATCACGAATCTGGAGTCAGATTAGCGAAATTCAAAATGGCGAGTCCGATTTGCTGGGAAAAATACTAAAAACATTCGAAATCTTACGGAAATTTGTACTCGAAGGTTTTTTGAACCGCTGATCAAGAATCTGAGGTCAGATTTACAAATTTCAAAATAGCTGAGAATAAAATAAATAACGGGAAGTTCGAAGGCTGGCTCATAGTCAGCCCAAACCCGCTTGTTTTATTATATCAACACATGTAAAAATTAAGTATTCAAAAGTTTAGCTTCAGGACGTGTGATAATTTCAACGTTTGAACATTTCAACAGGTAAACATGTTGAAATTGAACACCGAAAACATGCCAACATGTTAAAATTGATCCATCCCAATGTTTTCTAGTATCAATATAATACGTTATAATGTTCAATGCGGGTAATTCAATGAGTGAACATGTCAAAATTGCACACCAAACATTACGACTTTTCAACATGGCAAAGTGGAATACCTGAAAGTTCAGCTTCCCGATGTAACCATGAGTTGAATGTGGTATAATGTCTAATTTTCATCATGTCGTCGTGTCAACATGTCAAAAGACATCACCCCTAACATTGAAACTCGTCAACATGTTCGAATTTAAAAATCTCCACAATATTAAGAACACTTTCTTTATTTTTGTGTTCAAAAAATGTTAAAATGGCATCATTTCTGATTTCTTAAATTCCAACGCGTCGCGAAATTCAACTGCACTAGAAATTCCAACCTGCGAAGTGCGAACATGTCAAAATTTCCAAATTCTATTTCCTAATGTTATTCTAATTTTAAATCCACTTCATTCGATGTCTTCATAACTACTAGAACAATCGTAAAAAAAAAAGAAGATTTCACCTCGTTCTCTTCGTCTTTTTCTCTTGGTTCTTCGTCCCAATTTAATTCCTGGATTTTAATTTCCATGTTATCCTTCTTCATTATCATCTTCCTCTTCCTATGAATAGGAGACGATAGAATTCATCTGCGAATTCGTTGTTACATATATATACGTACGTACATAGGATCTCACTATCTAAACATGCACGTGAATTGAAAATCTTGTAAGATTCATGCACACCCATAAAGAACCAGGGAACCTCTATGCGAGAGGTGGTGTGCAGAAAATGAAAGAAAAGAGAAAGAAAAACGTTTTTGTAAACGCATCTAGTTTCTCAGGGAAGTCAAAGAAGTTGGAAAAAACGAGACCGAAGAAGAAGCAAGCAAAAAAAAAAAAATCGTTGAATAAGAAACGGTGCAGGCCTCTCCACATTCGTTGAGGATCTACCTATCTCTAAACTCTGAAGGATCAAAGAATCAGTTTGCTTTTGGCATAAATGCATACAGAGAATTGCAAAATAGACCCAGAATTGGTGAAAACTACAGAATAAATATAAATGGGGGCTGTCCACCCCCGTCAACTCACTTTAATTTTCATTCATCACATTCTTTTCCAAATTGTGAAAACATTTTTAAGATTCTTTTTCAGATTTTTTCGAAGCACCCTTTTTGAGTTATGATTTTCTAACGATTATTTTATGGAATCTGAAATCATGTAATTGAATCATAAATTTCTACAAACTTGAATGGAATTTCATCAAATTATATATAAAAAAAATTCTAACGAAGAATCAGGCAAGGTTCTTCTGTATGTGGGGCATTCCATGCCAAATCGATCTACCCGTGACCCTCGACCTCCCAGATGTGGTCCGTGATTTTTGTATCATTCTTTCTACTCTGAATAGCAATTAGAATTTTTTTCATATTTTTCAAAATTAATTTGAGCGCGTGGGGAATTTTCAAAGCTTTTCCTTCAACACCTCGATGGCCGTGACCAAAAATTCTGAAAAATAATCTCAAAAAGCCTCTGTCAGAAATGAATAGTTTTTTAATAAAATCGAAAATGCCAAAAATCAGGTCGAAGTAAAAGTCTGCAAATTATGCAATTTGGGTAAAAAATCCTCATTTCTAACAAGGACACTTTGAGAATTCTGTCAGATTTTTCGGTCACGGCCATGGAGCTGTTGAAAAAAAAACTTTGAAAATTCACCACGCGCTCAAATTCATTGTTAAAAATCTGAAAAAAATTCTAATCGCTATTCAGAGTAGAAAGAATGACAATAAAAATCGTGGACCAGTTTTGAGAAGTCAAGGGTCACCGGCAAGTCGATTTGGCACGGAATGCCTCATATATAATTCCATAAAACCTCATATGTGATGATATAAATGCTTTTTTCACGGATTAGGGTAATCTTCGATCGCTCACTGAATATCTATCGATCTATCCCAAAAGATTCAGGCACCACACAGATGCATTCCTATACATGGACACTGAACACAGACAGGGTGGGTGCACATTTCACAATCAGCCTATGCAGTGATTGCCCGATTGCGGTAGTAATTGTTGTTAATGGGGCCGGATAGGTGGTCCATAGCTCTCCGGTCTGATCCTCGACTTAGCTTTTGCGACCATTAGACGTATGTACGTTCAGGTTCACGTTCACCAATACATTAGAGCTACCGTTTATAACCCCGCAGATTAGGAACGGATCTTTAACAGCTAAAACCACGATACACTGCAGTCGTTATTGCAAGTTTAAATCTCTTTTTAAATCCGGGTACTGTTGTTTTCTGAAGAGGAAAAGGGAAGCAAAATCGAAGCCGAAAACCCTTACGGAAAAAACCCCTCAAAATATCACCCTCAACTGACCCCTCAACTTTCAGGGTGATTTCGTACCCCTAACTTGACGGTCGACCCTTAATTGAGGGATACCTTCAACTTGAGGACCAGCTATTAAACGGGGGTCCCCTCAACTTCAGGGTTAACCCTGAAATAGGGTATTGAATGAGGGAGACCCTCGACTTGAGGGTTGCCTTCAACTTGAGGGTTGTCCTCGACTTGGGAACTAATTCTCACCGTCACTTTTCCAGCTTCGGGGTTGACTCTTCAACCATTAAGGGTCGACCCCTGAATTCCGGAGTCAACCTTTTGACTCTTGGAAATCTTCCTTTAGGGTTCAAGGTTTGGATACCATTAACGCTTCACGGTTAACCGTAAAGATTCAGGATAACTTAGCCATCTCAATTGTGATGGATGCGGAACACCAACTTTCCATAGTGACCCTCAACTTCACAGGGCTGAGTCTCAACTATTCAGGGTCTTTCCTGAATTTTAAGGGCCATCCCTCAACTCTTAGGATTGGCCCTGAACTATCCAGGGTCTTCCCTCGATTTTCAAGGTTGACCCTGAACGCCGTTAAGGTTATCGCAAAATTTTTGGAGGTTGTCCCTCAATTTTCAGGGTTGAACCACCAATTTTTCAGGATTGACCTTTATCTTGATGGATCAACCCTAAAAATCAAAGGTTTAACCCCGATGACTGGAGGTTTGACTCCGAAATTTCAGGGTTTCCCCCCGAAATTGATGATTTCACCCCAAAAATTGAAGGTTCACCCTCAAACTTAAAGGGTTTTTTTCGTAAGGGAATCTGTGGGTGACGTGATGATCATTGATTATTTCGAGAAGCGATGTGTTGATCATTGAAGAAATTGAGAAAAAATCTGAAGATCTGATGCAGTGAATTAGACAATTAGAAAAAGTCGAAAAATCTGACTCACAATCCGTGAAGTAAAAATTGAAAAAATTGAAAATTCAAATAGAGATCATCTGTTCTTTTGAAGCAATGATTTTTTTCTTGAATAAAGATCGAATTTATCGAAATTTGTGAAATTCTAAAATTGTATTAATTCGAACAATCAATTGAAGAAAACCGATTTTAAAAATGATGATTGAAAAAAATGGAAGAATTTAGGACAGATTGAAATCAGAAAATCTCATGACTTGATAAAAAAAATTGGAGAGTTAGAAATAAGAGATTCAAAATTGACGAAGAAATTGGGGATATTCTGAATGAGAAAATTGCAGAATCCGATTATTTGAGAATATCAGAAAATCTCAGAATCTAAAAGCCGTAAGAATAGAGAATTCGAATTTTTTGAAAATCTGACAACCTCTGACAATCTGTTAATCTTGAAAATCGCAGAATTTGAATATTTGAGAATCTGAAAATCGCAGAATTTGAAAATTTGAGAATAATCTAAAAATCTGAAATCCGGAATTAGAATTAAAAACAACGATCTCCTCAAAACCCGAAAATTCAATCAAACGTAGAAAATCCGATGATTGGACCTAAGTATTCGATAAACCATATTAATAACCTCAATAAAAAATTTGAAAATCAAAAAAAAAAATCTTCCACGAAGTTTGACAAGATATATAACCACATACACAGGTACGCATATACATATATGTATATATATATATATATATATATACCTATATTATATATGCCAGACGGCAACACGCGGTTATCGAGCGGGCCACCCCCACCCTTCGAGTTTCTGGTAACGAGATGGACCGAGGATTGCCGAAAGCTTGCGAACTCCTGGGTCGCGACTCCTCTCTCTGGGTCAGGTCACGCTGGGTCAAAACCCTCCCCCTTCCCCCTTCCCCCTCCCCCTCCACGGTTCTCGTTAATATCCCAAGCAGTTTTCCCTCCCCCCGACGGTACCCACTGCCTATTCCCAACCCCTGCAGTATCAATTAGCGTTCCGAAGCGGGATTTACGCTATGTTACATACATATTCCTATACCAGATGCACATATACCGTGCGGTGGATGCCATGCCGTCAGGATTCTGGGAGTCGTTGCCTATACCAACCGTTATTTCCTATATCGTCTCCAGTTCAGAAATTTTAATCATGAACATGAAGAATAGGTTATAAACACTGTTGAAGTCAGTTGAAGTTAGCTGTGGTCACGTGAACTTAGTTTGAGTCAGCTGACTCTGCCGAAAATTCCCGAGTCACTCCCGAGTCGCCGACCGCTACGCGGTGCTGGGAGATGTAACGAGCCATGTCACATGGTCAGAAAGTAACCTCAAAGCACTCCGAGTCTTCCAAGTCTCTGTAGAGTTTGCAGCCATTTTGGAATTTTTCGGTAGATATTTGAGGATTTGAAACTAATGTCGGAGATATTCTCACAGCAATCTTCAATCTCAGAAAATCCCTGTGTTTTTTACACTTCAGCTTCTCTATTTAGAAAATTTATATGCCGAGACGGTAGGACCCGCAGATTCCCAGGTGAAAGACGCGAGAACTCTAGGTGTTGGTAACCGAATCCCTAACCCTGATCAACTGTTTAATTAGTATAGTTAGAAATTAGTTCCCGGAGTCGACCGTCCCGGTATGAACAACGAATCACCTAGGACACCAGAGACTAGACGCGCGGGACGGTCAAATCGGAGTCAAATTCTCTTCAGTCAAGTCAGTAGGATGGAGCTTACAGACTGGTCCTGGTTATAGGGCTCAGGGTTCAACGGGTCGCCATGAGCGACCGAGTTTCTCAATTACACGGACTCCCTTGGGAGAGGAGAGGATTCCTTGCGGTTCGTAAAAACGCTGTCCCGTTCTCAGCAAGGGTCACAAACCCCCGTCGTATTCCCCATCTCCGTCTACCATCTTTACTTGGTTTATTCTATTCTCGACTCCTCAGCGCGCGTGGATCTTGGTGGAACCGAAAAACGGGCCGTTAGCGAGCGGGCATTCAACACCTGTTTCGCATTGTTTCCAAACGGCCTCAAAAGCCCGCGAAATAGCAAAAGTGTGACAACAGGCGAACCCAACAAGACCAACAGTACATGAAATAGCGAGGTTATAGAGTGACGAGCAGGCATTCAGCGAGCAGGCCTTCAGCGAGCGGGAGCGGGCCTTCAGCGAGCGGGAGCGGGCCTTCAGCGAGCGGGAGTGGGCCCTCAGCGAGCGGGAGCGGGCCTTTAGCGGGCGGGAGCGGGCTTTTAGCGAGCGGGAGCGGGCCTTTGCGAGCGGACATGAGGCGATTGGCTTCTAGATGTTTCGACATCCTTCAGGGTTAGGCAGGTCGTATTTCATCAGTGATGAACGGATTAGCGCATGGTGAGTATCGTGATTGCGTTGCGTGGCTGAATTTTACAGAGGAATGCGAAACAACGAATAACATATCATGTAGACGTAGAGAATGAGAGGGACACAGACAGGGTAATTTATTATTCAGTCCTATCGCGCAATCTATATTCCACGCATTAGCTCACTGCCATGCCGTGCACTACCCCGCGGTGGCCGTTGCAGAGTCGGACCTGGGAAAATTCGCACGGACGTGAATCAGACCCGCGAGTTTTCAGACTGTCATGTGTCGAATTTCAGTCATGAAAAATGAGTGAAGCGAATTCAGGTTGGTAGATATGAATTTTTGCTACGAACATTTTCAACGACTTTTTTTTCTATTCTAAGAGTTGTTGGACTGAAAAAAGGAAGAGGGAAAAAAAGCTCGATCGTGAACGGAGTGCAGCCTCATACATTTTCCGTAGCAAAAAACGGCGGATGGTGAAGCAAAAAAAGCTTCTAAAACAAACTTTGGAACGTGTTCGGTCATTCGGATAAACGTTTGAAAGGAATTGAAAAAAAAAAACGGATCAATGAGTTCGTGTGCCCGCGAATTGATGAACCGATTTTACTGAAATTTGGATAAAATATAGTGTTCGCATTAAGGGGGTAAGCCACTGAAATTTATGAGTCGATGTCGGTCATTTCTCGATAAATCTGAATCAGCATCAAACTATGATTGGTTTTCAGGACATAAGTGTCTCGTGATCAATGCTATATTAATTCTTCTGATCGAAGTGGCGCGTAACTGTCTCGATTTTCCCCAGGGTTTCAGAGCATCCGTATCAAGTACGTCTGGGATCGCTTCTATTTTTTCGAAACTCCCTGTATTGTGAAGAAACAAAATATCAAAACGATATTTTCGCCACTTTGCTTGTGTCTTTTTGCATATTCCCTGCAGCATAGCTCAATAAACTTTCTGTTCCGTGCTTCCAGTATCAATCCGAAGAAGCCCTGCAAGATCATGATGAATCTCTTCCGGAACCCTGTTGGCAAAAACGAAATATATGTAAAACTTTCGCTCACTTACTTTTTAGGAAACATACCGACAACCGAGGAATTGAATGCCTGTTGGTTCCATTGGAATTACCTGACTCTGTAATTTGTTTTGAGTAACACCTTATGAGATGATGTCCCAATACGATTTCCAAACCATTGCAATTGTCAATCGTGTGCAAAAAATATCCTGGCTGTTCAATTTTCAGCCAGGTAAAAGACGAAAAATAGCCTGACAATGTCACATTTCGTCGGATAGAGGGCTAAAATGACTTGGACATGTCGAATTTGGTCAGAAAAAGGGCCTAAATAGTCTGACCACATCTTATTTCGTCAGGAAAAAGGATAAAAACAGCCTGATAATGTCATACTTCGTCGAATAAAGAGCCGCAATGACCAGTTGATATTATATTTCGTGAGGAAAAAGGGTGAACACACTGTGGCCTGACACTGTGGGATAAAGAACCCAAATAGCCAGACCATGTCAAAGATGGGCAGAAAAAAGGCCAAAATGGCCGGACCATGGTCATATTTCGTCGGAAATGGGGTTAAAGTAGCCTGACACTGTCATTTTTCCTCAGAAAGAAGTTCAAGATGGTTGACAATCATGATTCTGGCTAAAAATAACATAACTGGCCTGACGTATCCTATTATTAGTGGTCATAAAAACACTGAAAATGGCCTGGCCACCATATTTTATAGCTGATTTTTGGTGCAATAATGGCCTGACCATGTCATCTTCGACCAAATAATTATTCAAGGATGACCTAGACATGTTACTTCTAGCCAACAAGGGTCCAAACATAACACTGCGATCATATTTCCAACCAGCCAAAGCTGAAAAAAAAATAACCTGACTACGTTGTAGTTTGCCAAAAAGGGTAAAAAGGAGATAGCATGAATATGTAATTCCTGGTCAAAAATAATCTGATCTTCAATTATTAATCGTGACTCGAAGAAGCAAAAATAGCGTGACTCTGTCGAATTCATTTTTTGTGCTTTTTTCTTGCCGAACGGCTTATTATTATAAATTTTCGTAACGTCTGGTGGAATATTCCTGTCCGTACGTTATGAGCCAATTTTTTCATGCCATGCATGTCCCCACATGGACTCTACGTCTATTTACGATTATTACTGAAATTGCACGTGTGGATATTATATGCGAGTGATTACTTATTATTCATGACCTTGTAATTGTTCTCCATATAACGAACGATTATTATACCTATACCATCGTCTAGAATTTTTCTCTACCTGTATATGTATAGTTCGGTTATAATTGAAACGACGTAACACATGGCGGCGTGCAGCGTTTCATTATTGCACTTAGCGGAATTAGCCAATTATCATAATCTTATTATACCATCATTATGCAGTGTCGTGTCAAAAAGTGGTCGAAGTACTTTCCAGGATATAGAAAACGGAAAGATGAGAGGCACTTTGACTCTGCACACTTTTTGTGTTCCGCTAGCTCCTCTTTCATCATCTTCTTCTACGTTTTTATTTCACTATTTATTACACTTTTTTCTGTTCTTCTTCGCAAATCTACAAAAGCCACAGTCATTCTCTCTAGCTGGAGACACTCTACCAAATGGAAACAGCATTTTTCCATTACCGCCAGTGATCTACGAGATTTGAATATCCCGCCTTTTGGCACCCATTTCTCTCACTATTACTTAACATTACATTAACCGAATGGAAGAATTTACTGTACTTCATTCTTTTTTGGCATTTCATTTTTTAGCTAAACTTCAGTAGCTTCAGCTATCTGTCTCCTTTTCTTATAGCTTCTTCTTCACCACAATCTACAGTCTCGAACCCCAATGGAAAGGATAACAAAAAATTCCGCATGGAAACTGTACGATGGTGATAAAGGCTTCAGCTTTACAACACAGTTCTCGAAGAATTTGTAAATATAATATATAGGTTTTGCTGGATTAAAAAGTGACCAATTTCAATTCTGCGAAAGTTGTTGAACATCGAGAGGACAATATTATGATTTGGGCCCATTTTGAATCACATGTTCCATATCCACCATCATATTTCCGAGGAATAAGGGTTCTAAGTGGTTCCAAAAAATTGTTAGACTTCAAATCGTGGATGAAGATGAATTCAAGAATTTCTTCCCGGTGGTCAAAAGACCCAACGGATGATTTTCGAGGTCTTCTAGATGCGAAGGTGGTCCAAAATGGAGGCTCGTTCGTCATCCCCGGAATATAATTCCGGAAGTAGGACCGCGTCTTCTGCGGAACGACATAATCGAACACCCTTCCACACGGACACGTACATACATACAGCGTACCTATACCCGAGTCAACGCTGCGTTTCCGTGGCGGAAACTATGCGGCAGTAACTAACCGCTCAAGTTTCGACATAAATACGTCAGACCCGCGGTGGCACTAGCAACACTCTATTCCGGAAACTAAAATCTACACTGGGAGATGGAGATTCGATGGTGACACGCACACAACATCGAACCCACAGTAGGCCCTCGCCGTACGTAGCCGGAAATTAAACAGTTATGTCCTGATACTCGAATTGAGTGTGTTACACACGTTCGTTTGCAGATGTGTGCCCCATTCTTACGTCCATGAATCAGCCACGCTGACGGGAAACTCGGGACGAGGACCGACTCCACTCAGACTGAGAGAAACTAATCAATATTGGTACAGCAGGAGAACGGCTCCGACTGATTCTGCCCACACACGGTGCGGAACAAAGAAATAACCTTGTACACAGTTCCGTTTTGAGCAAATCCCCGAATGAAGGTTAAGGGAGACCAAAATGTTTGAAGACAAGAAGCAGAGGACATTTAAAGTTCGTCAGTCAGAGGATGTGCTTCACCCCTGAACCTTTCGCTGATCACGTGTCGCCGTCCTTTCCTTCTGATGCTGAAGATATGCTTCGGAGGGGTGATTGATAAGTTTTTCCTCGAGGTAACGTCCAACGGGCAATACCGGACGGTGACGAATGTCATCGTCAGCACGAAGCTCACGGACGCCTGTGGCGAGCACCGCTAATGCTCATTACCAGATGACGTATCGCGTCTGTGCAGGTCACGCGGTCGTTAATAGCAGTCAGTCAGTTGGTCGGCGGTCAGGGCAATAGCAGAACTGGAACCGCAGTCGGTTGGAACCGTTGCTGTAACGTCACGCCAGGTACGTCGACCTCCTTATTGTCATGTGGTCGTGGTCCATCAGGGGGCAGTCCCGCAAACACGTAACACGAACGGTCAATTAGGATGTGTATCGATTGATGAGGACATCGTACTTGGCTCCTAAACAGACGGGGAAGTTGACAAGCCATGGAGGAACGGATTGTCAGATTCGTTCGAAATTTTCAGGGAACGTCACTGCCACTAGAAACTCGAGATCTAAGAATTTTTGAACCATTGCCATCCCTCGTTCCGAAATCAATCGCCGTGATTATTTTCGAAACTTTTGAAAGATTTTGTGATTTCGAAGGAACTTGAAGTAGAGCAAGTGCTACTCGTCGAGAAATGAATCAGCCAATCGGTCCAAAATTTTCAGGAAACGTCACTTCCACTAGAAACTTAACATCTAAGAACTTTTGGACCATTGCCATTTGCCGTTCCAAAATGGCGACTGTATGAAACCTTCAGGGATTCTTAGCTGTCGCAGTTTTCAAGGGAACTGGATGAAATTTGGTTACTGTGATTGACTCGTTAGTGTCAATCGCTCTGATTTTTTTCGGAACTTTTGAAAGATTTTGTGATTTTGAAGGAACTTGAAGTAGAGCAAGTGCTACTCGTCGAGAAATGAATCAGCCAATCGGTCTAAAATTTTCAGGAAACGTCACTTCCACTAGAAACTTGACATCTAAGAATTTTTGGACCATTGCCATTTGCCGTTCTAAAATGGCGACGGTATGAAACCTTCAGGGATTTTTAGCTGTCGCAGTTTCCAAGGGAACTGGATGAAATTTGGTTACTGTGATTGACTCGTTAGTGTCAATCGCTCTGATTTTTTTCGGAACTTTTGAAAGATTTTGTGATTTTGAAGGAACTTGAAGTAGAGCAAGTGCTACTCATCGAGAAATGAATCAGCCAATCGGTCTAAAATTTTCAGGAAACGTCACTTCCACTAGAAACTTAACATCTAAGAACTTTTGGACCATTGCCATTTGCCGTTCCAAAATGGCGACTGTATGAAACCTTCAGGGATTTTTAGCTGTCGCAGTTTTCAAGGGAACTGGATGAAATTTGGTTACTGTGATTGACTCGTTAGTGTCAATCGCTCTGATTTTTTTCGGAACTTTTGAAAGATTTTGTGATTTTGAAGGAACTTGAAGTAGAGCAAGTGCTACTCGTCGAGAAATGAATCAGCCAATCGGTCTAAAATTTTCAGGAAACGTCACTTCCACTAGAAACTTGACATCTAAGAATTTTTGGACCATTGCCATTTGCCGTTCTAAAATGGCGACGGTATGAAACCTTCAGGGATTTTTAGCTGTCGCAGTTTCCAAGGGAACTGGATGAAATTTGGTTACTGTGATTGACTCGTTAGTGTCAATCGCTCTGATTTTTTTCGGAACTTTTGAAAGATTTTGTGATTTTGAAGGAACTTGAAGTAGAGCAAGTGCTACTCGTCGAGAAATGAATCAGCCAATCGGTCTAAAATTTTCAGGAAACGTCACTTCCACTAGAAACTTAACATCTAAGAACTTTTGGACCATTGCCATTTGCCGTTCCAAAATGGCGACTGTATGAAACCTTCAGGGATTTTTAGCTGTCGCAGTTTTCAAGGGAACTGAATGAAATTTGGTTACTGTGATTGACTCGTTAGTGTCAATCACCCTGATTTTTTTTTCAGAATTTTGGAACGACATGTTTAATTTGAAGAAGTTGGCGAGGTGGTTGGCGCGAGACTCAACCGAGTCTCTAGATTCGAGTTCATTATTTATATCCAGATGTTACATACCTTAATTGGAAAGTCAGCAAAATGCATACCACTTAAAATAGAGTAGGTGCCACTCGGTCTCCGATCCAATTGACAGACCAATCAAAATGGCACGGTCCGATGATCCCATTGACGCAGAACCGCGATCGGTATTAATTACCGAGGTAATCAAGGCGGAAGTTGACGTATAAAACCCAATCTAACCTCACCCTAACCCCCAACTGCAGGTGAAAATAATTCCATAATCAACTCTACCTCTGATCAAAACTCTTCACTTCCGGTCTACAAGATCATGAAGAGGTCTTCACAGCGGCTTCCATCGATCGACGCTAGAGCCAACAGCCCCGGGGCGAGGGCTCGACTGTAGAGAGATTTATACGAGCGTCTCGACGGATTATGAAAAATGAGGAGTCACATGCGCCCTCTGGAGATTGAATAAGGAACTGCGTCCCCCCTTCACCTCAACCGCTGTGAACCACAGTGGGAACGATCAGACGCTTCCGCTTCAATCAGGCGACTGTCCAACGATGACAAATTCGCGGTTTGAAGTGATTTCGGCTCAGTTGGCATACCGCGCCTCACTTAAAACGCATTACGCGTCCGTGAGCATGACAATCCCGTCGAGCTCATCCCCACCCCCCACTTTACGGGTCTGGTTAAATACCCGTCGCGACGAGACCTGATTACGAACGGCAGATAACGCGGTTAACGGACTTACTGATCGACGTCCAGCTCCAATCATACCGCATTAATAGTGGCTCGATACAGTCGAACCCCATTTCGACTCGTGACGTCATTGAATAGAGCACAGAGTCTTGGGTTTAGATTATTATACGTCAAAATGGAGTTCACAATACGCGGAAGCGTGAACCAGATCCGAGAAATAAACACAAAGCCATAAAGGGTCGAGTCATGAATAGATGAGAACCCTCAGATAGGATTGAGGCTACGTTACAAACAAACCTGGGTAGAGGTACTATCTCGAGTCTGAAATGATCCACCCTTTCAGGGAACAGATCAGATATTCTCCTAGATGATAAAAATGGTCTACTAAAAACCCACTATCTTCTGAATCTGGCCACGATGACCATGGTCAGGCTCAGAAATTCTAGTTTTATTCAAAAGTACAGAATTTCGAACATGGAACATAATTCTGAATGGGAAGGGGGGTCGGTTTTCAGTAAACATTATCGGTGAGGCTGGCAGCCATTGTGTGCCTGCGCGCAGCGAGGTGCGCGCTGAGGCGTCCGCAGACAGTTGCGACTGCACCTAACCTCGAAGTAGCAAATACTGTTTCAGCCGCGATTTTTCGTGGTTTTTAGCTGTTGGCTTGCTTGCTCGATGTCTTGATGAAAACAAGCACCGTATTCCAGAAATTTTACAACATTTCATTATAACCTCAACCATATTGTGTATTTGTTTAATAAAATTGTTTATCTCTATCTCTATTGTAAACATGATATGAATTTCACGAAACTGTTCGTTAATCTATATACAGGGTCGCTCATTGCATGTGTCGAAAATGGGAGGCGCTTAGTTTTCACGGAGCCAATAGTACCGTCGATCAATCAACGAAGACCAAAATAACTCCAAGGAAAGAGAAAGCCCCTCCCATTTTCGACAGATGAAACGGGTCATCCTGTATATGAATTGGTGATCTTCGAGGATCTACGCGTTTTCGCCATTGTGTGGCCTAAAGTATGAAGAACCAATCGGAGATGAGTATAGCGATTGGCACGACTCTGTAATTCTACAGGGACTCTACTCCCTCTAGTCACTCTAGTCCATTGATCGAAGTGTGACACACAGAGTCGGTTGAGTGACAAATTCAGCGGTGTGGCAGACTGCACTCTCGTCAACAAAACCCAACTCCGGTCTGATTGCTACAGTACAAACTATTTGCTCAGAAGCCACAGCTTCGGGATAGTCAATGACCCGACGCGGACGACAGGACAGACTCTATGAGAATCACGATGTTGGCGGGGTTCGACTGTATGTCTTTCGGTCAGAAATCTGAAAAGTAATTTATTGATTGATACTCTCGTATGGCTCAATTGATGGTCTAAAATTAATCCACTGATACACTGATGCAGAATTTAATACACGGGAGACACCGGATTTTTTTTCGCAAATGAATTTACTTGTATACAAATTTTTTTAATATTATATATATTCAGTGAATGCATTTTCAGACTACATGTACCGATACGCATCATAAACAATATACAGTGCAGTTTCACAATTTCTGATATTACATTTCAACCAACTTCCTCTGACCCCATAAATGACAAAAAAATCACAGAGTTTGCTGTGAGGCAATTTGGCGCAGTAGGTAGAGCGTGCGACTGGTAATCCGAGCGAATGCGGCGAGCACGGTTCGAATCCTGACCAGGGAAAAAAAAGTTTTTCAACGCGTTAAATGCATTTTCATGTATTAAAAGTTGTTGCTAGGTCATCTGCATGCATTAAATATCGCGGGGATAAATTATGAAACGATTTTTAAAAACATATTTCATGATACAAACGGACATCACAAAATTACTCAACTATAACAGTGTGCTAAATTCACTAAACTGTCATCAAAATTCAGTGCCTAGCTGCAGTACAGATTCAATTTGAAAGTGAAATGATGTTTATTGGTGATTGGATCAAATTTGTCAAAATTCCTGCACTCGAAATCTAGTAATCTTGTCATGCATTACTGGTACGGCAAATTTGAAAAGTTTATCTCCATCATTCGAAAACGAATGTACATATCGTTAATTTATTATACTTGATGAATTCACACTGTGAAACCGTATGTGCGGTAGGTGCGGTGCTATTAAAGTCCGTGCGAAATCCCTCGAAATCCCTTGTAGTCTTTGACGTCTGTTGAAGTCCTCAAAGTCCCAAGAAGCTCCATGAAGCATAATCAAGTACTCTGGAGTCTCTCGAAGTCTTTGAAGTCTAAATAAGTTGCAAAAAGTCCCATGAAGCCCTCTGAAGTCCCGTTAGGTCCGTAAAATCCCATATCTTCTTCATCTTCTTCGTCTCAAAGTCTAATGTACGCCATTTTTCGAAGTGCTTCCTTCACCCACTCGGCTTTATACAATAGCACATGTTTTTCGTTCATTTCCGAACAGTGTTTTCACTCGATTCTTTTTCTTCACTGTTGCAGGCAACCTTCGCCGGGATCAGGCACGACGAGTACGTCGACGGTGTCGTCATCCGGCCAGGACGGTGGCATCGGTACCTCGCAGAGCATCAGTATGTACGCCGTTGGGGCCGCCGCCTCCGGTTCCGTGAGCGCTACCACCAGCGGTAGCGGGACTGGTTCCGCTTCTGGTTCTGGTTCTGGTTCTGTTTCGAAAATTCAGACAGCCGAATCGTCGCCAAACAATTCAACGACCATTACACCACCCGTGCCTTTGACCACGACAGGTTGTTCCAACCTGGCGAGGAGCGCTTCCGCTCCCATTGGACCCAGACCGCTCCTCACAGCCCCAAGGTTCGCCAGTCATCTGAACGAAATTCATAGCCAGAGGTTGAACCGGACCATGAGCCGCACCGATGCCATCAAAAAGTGAGACACCATTTTTTTTCTTTTTCTGTTTGTCAACGACATAGATGATAGGTTATGACTTCATTTTTTCAAATGTTCGAAAATTTCATGTAATTTTTTTCGTTATCTTTATAGTTACATAAAGAGAGAGACGGCAACGTTTTTTGGGGTCGACGAGGACTCTGAGGCTCACGAAAAACAGAGATGGCTCGAGAGAAGGCGACGTATGGCGTCTAGAAAGTACGGTACCCTCTTACCGGAACATAGACCCCCCGATCTTGACATAACTAGGGACGTTCCAGACTCTGCAGAAATACCAGAGGTAATCACACAATTCCCTTTTTTCTTTTCTTCTTATATTCAACGTTTATCGCATTACAATTGTACAGTTGATAGTTAATAACAATTATACTATACTACATCATCTGCGTTTGATTACTTCAGGGAGTTACTCTACGAAGATGGCATCAACCAGTCAGACGAAAAGATTCAGTAGCCAGGATGACACTGTCTGGTCTCTCGTACATGGTCACGGTGAGTGATTTCATTTTAAGTCTGTTTGAGTGTGTTGAATTCAATGATTTCCCTGAAGCTAGCTAAGATTACTGAAAATCTGTTGAAGTATGATGAAGTTATTTGGAGTCTGTCGAAGTTAATTGAAGTATTTTGAAGTATCCTCAAGGTAATTGAAATGAATTGAAGTAAATTGAAGTCAGGTGAAAACTGACAAACTGAAAACTGAAAAGTTGAAGTTCATTGAAGACAACTAAAGTGATTCGAAATCATTTGGAGTCAGTTGAAATCAGTTGAAGATATGAGTGTTGGCTCAAGTTGTTGAAGTTTGTTGAAGTCTGATTGAAGTTAATTGAAGTATTTTGAAGTATCCTCAAGGTAATTGAAATTAATTGAACCAAACTGAAGTCAGGTGAAAACTGACAGACTGAAAACTGAAAAGTTGAAGTTGATTGAAGACAACTAAAGTGATTAGAAATCATTTGGAGTCAGTTGAAGACAATAATTTCCCTGAAGGCAGTTGAAGTTAATTGAAGTCAGTTGTAGTCAATCGAATTTAATTTCAGTCTGTCGAAGTTGATTGAAGTCAATTGAAGTCGAAGAAGTGAACAAGAACTGATTTCGCTCTTCTCTAGTTTGTTGTTAATTCTTTTTGGTTTTTTCATTCCCCTCTTCAACCTTTTTTTATTATGATTATATTTTTTTTTTATTTATATACCACTTGCATGAAGTTAAATCTCTTGAAAGTTGATCGTAAAGCATCAGCTGTCTCGCATTGCGAACTGTTTTACCGCTGTTCTAAAGTCGTTGCGTCAAAACTTCTGCGAAAATCCACCCACCCCTCGCTTCTGTGGGCCCCCAGTTTTGGCTTTTAGTACTTCTAACACTTTACATCGAACAAAGTTCGCGAATTGAAGCGAAAAAAATTATTACCTTGTCTTCAAGGTTCAATAAGTTGATGATGAAATGAGGAAAATCCTAGTTGACAGTTTGAGCTTCGTTTTGAAAAAATAAAATGAAAATGAAAATAATCAAATTGATCCTGAATTTTTTTTAGCCAAGCCCTCTAAGCTTTTTGCACTAAATAAATTTTTGAACCTCGTCTAAAAAAATCACACTTTTCCAATAATCTTCAGATATCTTTTGATTTCACTTAATATGAGGAAGAGAAGAGAGAAAGATAATAATAATAATGATAATAAGAACAACGCTAATGATGTTAATTCCAATTTAATGATCATTCTTTCATTCAATCATTGCGACGGTTTTATTTCCGGATTCCGAGGGCTCGCAGGCTCCGGCGCGACGGGGGTTGTAATTCTACTTCTACAAGGGAAACGGAATAAGGGTGGACGAGCTAAGGGGGTGAGAGAAAAAAAAAATTAGAAAGAACGAAAAAGTTTTCGTCTGGCTTAAAAGCCCATTAAAACCGAGAAGTTGATCGGAAAAGAGTGACAGAACGCAGGGGTCTGAGTCTGAATTTAACGTCGTTTCCTTCTAAATCCGCGACGAACCTGAATCCCTTGTGAATCAAAATCGTGTGCATTTTTTTTTTCTTCTTTTTTTTTCTTAATGTAAAGAAAATCCCTGAAATCTAGGAGTCGCTTTTAACGTGAAGTCGGGGGAACCAAAATCCACCTTGACGGAAAAATGAATCTTATTCTTCTTATTGTTAATGTCAGTTATAGTCAATTATTTCCTTGAAGTCGACTGAAATTACTCGAAATAAATTGAAGTTAATTGAAGTCAATTGAAGTCGAATAAATTGACTTGAAATCAGTTGAAGTCACATGAAGTTATTTGAAGTTCTGAAGTCGAGCGTACGGTCAACCAATGAGAGGTTTATAGTCCCTGTTCAAGAGAGTGACATCTCAATAATAAAAAAATTAAAAAAACACCTTCGAAGAGATTTCGAACAACCTGAAGCTCGTAAATGAATAAATAAATAAATGAATAATTCATCAGTGTCCATGAGAATGCTCGATAAAGATAAAGTGAAGAGGAGAAAAAGTCGTGTGACAATTAACAGACAAATAAATGAAGACCGCTAGCAATATTTGACATATTTCAATCAAGACACATTATTAAAAGTAAAGACTATACTGGAATTTCGGTACTTGCCTTGCGCTATAAGATATAACAAATAAGGGAAAAAAGAGACTACACTGAAGGGGACGCTGTGACTAACGGATATTGTGACGGAAATCCACTCAGGGCCCACTTTGACCCGCAGGATCCGGCTCAGTAGCATAATATGCTTATGCGGGCCGGTAATCTCACCGAATGAGGCCGAGGCGCGCCGGAGAGCGCCGACCGCGACCCAGGAGCGCCGGAGGACGCCGAACACAGCGATTTTCCGCACCAGAGATCAGGAGCCCTTAGAGCTAGATGATTCTGATTGGTGTGGAATAAGAATACAAAAATTAGCGTGGGAGGGAATCTTAAAGGATTCTTAACCCATTTCAAATAATTTCAAAGCATTATGGTTGAACTTTTATGGGTACAGAATAATTAAAAATGATGAAAAATAAAGACGTAACGGGTGATATTATCGTTAAATTTTATTTTATTTTTGCATCTGGTTCGCGTGTAGGTGGTAGTAGGTATTTCTGGTTGAATTTTCCCCCACAAATTTCTGTGGCGTGGTAGACGACGTGTAACTAATAGCCTGGTGTGGAATTGGCGTTATAAAATTTGTGAGAGGAATTTAATTTCGTGTAGAAAATTATAGAACCTAATTCAACCGCGCCCTTATTGCCATCGCCCCGCGATATTCTAACTAACATTTCATTTCGTTTAGTTTCGTTTATTACCCCGCATGTATGGAAAACTGCATCGAATAATTATCATAAACGAATTGAATTGGAAAATAACAAATTTGGGCCAATTTTCAATTTAATTCAATTCGGAAAAAAAAAATTTGAAAATGAAACAATTAAGTTGATTTGAATTGAATTGAATTGAATTCAGGAAAAAATTAAAAATTGAATTGAATTGAACTGATTAATTTGAATTGAACATAAAATCCAAAAAAAAAATTGAACGAAAGTCAAGTTTACATCAAATTGCCTCAATTATCAATTTTTATCAGAGTCTTATAAAATTAGGAAATCGCATCTATACGAAACGAAAGATAAACGATGTTTAATCCGTCTTAATTAACCATCTTAACAACTTGAATATATAATTATCGTGAAACGAGGGTTGAAATTGCGAGGGTGAAGAAGGAGTTGGTACTCGGTAGGTACTGGGATTATAAATTTTATCAACTTTTTATCTGTGGTTCAACTGCAGGAAGCCAACCCCCAGGAGAATATAAGATAACACACTCATTCGCTTGAGTTATTTTTGTTTAACGTCGCTGATTTTATCTTAGATATATATATATATATATTCAGATTTTATTTTTCATTTTTATTCGCAGTAAATAAATAAATGCATTATTCAACACAGTTTGAAATGTAAAAAAAAATTAAAACGAACGAAATGGAAGATAGAAGGTAGAAGATAAGAGATAGAAATAAAAGATTCACTCCACCTTGACAATCAATTCGAGCCCAATTACGATGGAAAAAGGAACAATATAAAGCGAGCTGATATTCTGATTGTATTAAAAAACAATTTTAATGAGGTTTGGGACGGTTGTTCTAATTAACGAATAAAATTTCATAAGATTTTCGAAATATTCTCATTATTTGGATAAAGTAAGACTAATTTTGGGTGATTTTGAACCGATTTTTTAACCAATTTATTAAATTATTTCGTGTACCTGTATACAATTTTTTAGACAAAGAAAACTGAAGAAAAAATCAAAATATGTTTCGATAAACGGATGAAGTAATGTTTGAAACTTTGGATTTGTGAATTATAGAAAATTGAAGGAATCGAAGCACTTTTTTGTGTTCGCAGAATCCTTTACTAAAAAGTAGATGGGTTTTATCGATATTTTCGATACGGGCTGCCAACTTCATGTAAGATGAGATGCCAACTTCATGTAAGACGAGGTTCGGCCGACTTCGTGTAAGATATTCCAATTTCAAGTAAGACATGTAATCGAGCGTGCAATACCGGCTGCCGACTTCATGTCTCAGTAATCGAGCGTACACAAATTGCCGCGGTTATCGGGAGTTGCTTTGTGCTAATTTATTTTCAGTTACGTTAATTCAAACGAATATTGAAAGTTAAAAAGTAATACATAACGAGTCGAAATAACAAAATAAGGACGAACGAATATTGAAAGTCAATAAGTAATACACAAAGAGTAGAAATAACAAAATAAGGACAGTATAAATTAGACGAAAAGCATGAATCCGGAGCTCACGGAATATATTTCACGAAGAGAAAATGAAAATCAATTTCTTATCAAGAAAATAATAAGAGGGTCAATTAATCAAGGAAATAAGATCTCTTCCGACTTTAGTAGGGGAAGGCAATGCACAGCTAATGCTGCTACAGCTCTGGTAATGTCTACTGTAACAAATCCGTTACATTGGACAAGTCAAAGTATTGACAACCTCCTTAAAATTGGAGATAAACTGTATATTAGTAGTAGGCTCGCACGTGATAATGAAGTTCATCCGAATACAATAAATCCAGAATATCTGGCTGCATCTGATTTACAACCTAAAAGTATTGTGATCAATTCAATGAGTCATACGTTAGAATTCGGAGACATAATATTTGGCCATCGGTTTGACGATAACAGTGAGATTGGTATGCCTAATTTGAAAGACGCGTTAGTTTATCTGTTCACAAATTTTATGTGTGGTATACTAACGATTAACGGAATATCAGTAGCAATTGGGAAACTTGATAACCAATTTTGGATGTTTGATTCACATTCGAGGGATAATTTCGCGAAACCGTGTTCTGATGGAAAAGCTTGCTCAGTATTGGTAGATTCAATGCAATCATTATACTCAGTATTGAATAACGGTATTTCTGGAAGTAATCAACGTTTTTGTGAGCAATATCATTTAACGCCAATCAGGGTTACTACAAATATTGATCAAAGTAATGATATGCAATTATTTGAAAGAGGGAGATCGCTTGGATTGATCACACACTCAGATTTCGAGAAAATCGGGTCAATAAATACTGATGGAACAAATCCGTATAGGAATGATGAAAGCCAGCGAACAGTACAGGAAAAATCTTACTTGCTCGAATCAGAAAAAAAGAGAGTTAGTCGACAACAATACAATCTTAAACATTATCAAAAAATGAGAACAAGATCCGTTATAGAAAAAAATAGAGTGATCAATACATTACAAAACACGGTTGACATTTCAAATTTGAATAATGAAAGCGTTGTTGAAAGCCAAGAGACAACACAGGAGAAATACAGCTTACTGAAACGAGAAACCAAAAGGGTATATAAACGACAATCCAATCTTAAATATAATAAAAAAATGAAAACAACATCCATTACAGAAAAGAATGGAGTGATCAATACATCACAAAACAGGGTTGATATTTCAAATGTGAATAATGAAAGCCAAGGGACAATCGAGGAAAAATATCACTTGCTGGAACAAAAAAACAGAAAAGTAACTCAACAACAATCCAATCTTCAATATTATAAAAAAATGAAAACGAGATCCGTTACAGAAAAGAATGAAGTGATCAATACATCACAAAACAGGGTTGAGATCGCGATTGATAATCTTAAAGATACGACAAATTGTACAATCGCAAAAAGTACCGAGAATCCATAAAAAAGAGACAAGTTAGATAACATTAAGCCAATTTTCGATTCGAATTGCAAGAAATTAGATATACTACGTAATGAATCTGTAATTAATTTGGATTATACGTATCAAATCATAAAGAAAACGAAAACGAATTATGATAATAATGGTCAACATTACACAGGGCCAATGGATGTTTTGTGCACTAAATGTGGTGTTAAGCATTTTAAAGGGGAAAAAGTGTCTAACAAACTATCATTTGGAGACTGTTGTGCTCATGGAGAAGTATATTTAGACAATTTGCCAAACCCTCCTCGTGAATTGAAGAAATTGTTTGATAATACACATCCGAAGTTTCTTTAAACGTATTAGATACTATATAATAACTCTTTATCTTTCGCGTCTTTTAATGCTAATTAACTTATTGAACTTACAGAAACAAAGACCTGGTCCGTATTGTTTCAAAATTCAAGGAAAAATATATTATCAAATAAATACAGCATTATATCCTGGTAATAACGAAAGCCCAAGTTACGGTCAGCTTTTCATTATAGATGCACAAGAAGCCCTAAATCATCGTTTGCAGAATAATTCTGAACTTGACATGGAAACTATGCAATTACTTGACAGATTAATCCGTGATAATAATATATTCGCACAATCCTATGGAATGATGAGAGAAGAAATACAAAATCAACAACTCATTAATTCAGTGGACGAAAATTTACCAGAAATTACATTTATGTTTCACATTGAAACCAGGACAAGATCACAATCGTTAGAATTCTCAAAGATGTGACGAAGTTGCGGCTATTTTCTCTACTACAGCTAATGGAGATGTTCCAGAATCTTACGTTACTATTCGAAATAAAAATACTAAGATGTTACAATCCGTGAGTTCTGTAGATCCAAACGTGGAGCCTTGGAATTATCCATTATTCCACCCATACGGAACAAGAGGTTGGCATCCTAATTTACTTCGTATCAATCGGAATGTGACTAAAAATAAACGTGTAAACAGATCTGCATATATTAAATACAGATTATAGCTATTCATGAAAATGAATTCAATATATTTTTATCAGGTCGCCGATTATTCCAACAGTGGATTGTAGACACTTATGTAAAAGTAGAACAAGATCGATTAAGATTTTGTATTGATAACCAAAAAACATTGCGTTCAGAAACATATCAAGGACTGAGGGACTATTTAGAAAGCGTTGCACACGATTCACACGCCAAAGTAGGAAAAATAACAGTTCTTCCCTCAACTTTTGTTGGGTCACCACGGAATATGATGCAGCATTATCAAGATTCGATGGCTATTGTTCGCAAATATGGAAAGCCAGATCTTTTTATTACCATGACGTGTAATCCGAAATGGCGTGAATTGAACGAAAATTTATTACCAGGACAGCAGCAAGCTGATAGACCGGATTTGTGTGCACGAGTTTTTCATCTAAAAAAAGAATATTTAATAGATTTGATTGTCCGACAGAAAATCTTCGGAGAAGTTTTAGCGTACGTATATGTAATTGAATTTCAAAAACGCGGTTTGCCTCACATTCATTTATTAGTAACTCTTAAACATAACTGCAAAATTACAACATCTGAAATCGTTATTCGCTATATATCAGCAGAAATACCAGATCCACAAGAAAATAAAACTCTGCATGATATAGTTATGAAAAATATGATTCACGGACCGTGTGGTGATTGGTGTATAATAAATGGCAAATGTTCAAAACATTATCCTAAAGAATTTGTAGATCATACAATACTTGACATAGATGGATATCCCACCTACCGCCGCACAAACTCTGATAAATCTTATGAGCGACCTGGTGGTTTTAAAGTTGATAATCGCAATGTTGTACCGTATTCGCCCGAATTAAGTACAATATTTAATTGTCATACAAACGTCGAAGTAGTTTCAAGTATAAAGACTGTAAAATATTTATTCAAATACTGTTATAAAGGACACGATGCTGCGAGCATAAATATTGGAGATAATTCCGCTTAGAATGAAAGCATGATCAATCATAATGAAATTAAAGCCTACGTCGAAGCACGATATGTAGGGCCGGTAGAAGCATGTTGGAGAATTTTAAGTAAAAACGTCTTCAAGATAAAAGTCATACAATCATACGATTACTGGTACATTTACCAAATGAACAAAATATCATTATTTCAGACGGTGGTGATCAAACTGAAATGATATCTGCATTAGAAAAAGTAAATATGCTAATAGACTATTTTTCATTGAATACACGCGATAAGTTAGCCGAAAATTATTATTATACAGAAATCCCATTACATTACGTTTTTAAGAAATACCAAGTCAACAATAAAACCGTTCAGCGCTGGGAACGTCGAAAATCAAACTTTAAATGTATTGGACGTATGTATTCTGTGAGTCCATCACAAGTAGAACTTTTTCATTTAAGATTATTATAACTATCAGTTAAAAATGTAAAAAGCTTTAGCAATTTAAGAACTGTAAATGGGGTTCTGTGTCAAACATATCAATCAGCATGTTTAGAATTGGGCTTGATCGAAGACGGAGCATAGAAAATGAAAAAACAATCAACAATCAAAAGAGCGCGCGAAGCGCGCAAATCCTCTAGTATCATAAAAAATTGTGAAGCGAATCAAAAATGGTGAGGGAAAATCATTGGTCGACATATTCTTCTTTTTTTTCTGTGTCGCATAGCCAATTCACGTGGCCTGTAGATTGATAATTATTCTCGGTATTGATTAATCGCCTAATTACCGTAATTATACCACTACCATTTAATAAACGTATTCAGTCATCAAGCCGGAATACTACCGGTTGAGCATGTAGGTATAAACTGCTCCAAAATCAAATCACGATTCTCCTACTATGACCGTATACCGACATTGCAGTAACTATAATTTTATATTATAGGTATGGGGTATCCTCGCTGCAGCTTTACTACTGCTACCTATATTCAAATTAGTCATTATTGTAATTACACACCTCATCGCGTTATTGTTATCCGTTATTAATTATTCAATTATGATATATTATATCAGACGAATCTCTGTATGTACGAATCACGAGTTAGTCGATATTCGTGGTCGATTGTCTGGATTAGAATTTATTCTATCTTTCTGTTTTTCATTTATATCAATCATCTATCATTCAATCTCGTCAGCTCTATCGATCTATCTTATGTCTTTATTCATTATGTTTCATTTTCTATTAACCGTATTTCATTCCATGTATATTCTATCTTCTATCTTCTCTCTTCTGCCTCTTATTTTTCATCCTCAATCATTTTATAATTATCTTCTGTTTTCTGTCTTCTGTCTTTTATTTTCCATCTTTAATCATTTGTCATTCATCTTCCGTCTTGTGTATTCTGTCTGTCATTTTCCATGTTCAATCTTTTCTTATTTATCGTCTGTCTTCTATTTATTCCACCTTTAATCATTTGTCAATTATCGGTTATCTTCCGTCTTTTATCTTCTGTCTTCTGTCTTTTATTTTCCATCTTCAATTATTTCTCTTCTATCTTCTGTCTTTTATTCATTCCGTCTTTAATCATTTATCAACTGTTATTTATATTCTGTCTTTTGTCTTGGATCTTCTGACCATCTTTTTGGATTTTCAATCATTTGTCATTCATCTCCTGTTTTCTGTCTTCTATCTTCTATCTGCTATCTTCTATCTTCTGTCTTCTGTCTTTTATTTTCCATCTGCAATCATTCGCCATTCGTCTTCTGTCTTTTATTTTCCATCTGCAATCATTTCTCTTTTACCCCCTGTCTTTTATTCATTCCGTCTTTAATCATTTGTCAACTGTTATTTACATTCTGTCTTTTGTCTTGGATCTTTTGTCCTTTATTTTCGATCTTCAATCATTTGTCATTCATCTCCTGTTTTCTGTCTTCTATCTTCTATCTTCTATCTTCTATCTTCTATCTTCTATCTTCTATCTTCTATCTTCTATCTTCTATCTTCTGTCTTCTGTCTTTTATTTTCCATCTGCAATCATTCGTCATTCATCTTCTGTCTTTTATTTTCCACATGCAATCATTTCTCTTTTATCCGCTGTCTTTTATTCATACCGTCTTTAATCATTTGTCAACTGTTATTCACTTTCGTTAGTCTTTTGTCTTGGATCTTTTGTCCTTTATTTTCGATCTTCAATCATTTGTCATTCATCTCCTGTTTTCTGTCTTCTATCTTCTATCTTCTATCTTCTATCTTCTATCTTCTATCTTCTATCTTCTATCTTCTATCTTCTATCTTCTGTCTTCTGTCTTTTATTTTCCATCTGCAATCATTCGTCATTCATCTTCTGTCTTTTATTTTCCATATGCAATCATTTCTCTTTCATCTTCTGTCTTTTATCCATTCCATCTTAAATCATTTGTCAACTGTTATTTATATTCTGTCTTTTGTCTTGGATCTTCTGTCCTTTATTTTCCATCTTCAATCATTTGTGATCCATCTCCTGTCTCCTGTCTTCTGTCTTCTGTTCTTTATCTTTTTGTCTTCTTGTCGTTTGACTTTTCACTTCTGTCGTCCATTCTCTTTTGTCTTCTTGTATTTTGACTTCTGTCGTCTATTCTTCTGTTCCCTGTTTCTTAAAAAGTATTGTCCACGTTTCATCATTAAACGTGTACATCATTGATTTTCTATCTTCTGTCTTTTATATTCCTCTTAATTTATCACACATCGTCTATGTCTTCTATTCGCTCTACACACTCTTCTGTCTTCTATTTTCCATTCCGCTATATCATTTTTCATCCGTATCGAAGAAGAGGAAGGAAGTTCCAAAGCATTTACTCACCACTAAACAATTGCTCGTCAATGGTTACGACCTTATAGGCAGAGTTTTACTCAGTCCCATTGTCTTCCATACCTTATATAAAGCACACGCCACATCCGTTCGCACTTTAATCGTAAATCTCTTGGGGGTGGGTATAAGGCGTAATAAAGTTCGTTCTATAGGAGCCAGGGAGGCAGGCCCAGATTGGACAATTTTTTGACGATCTTATATACCTATCTCACGATTCTTTTACCTCTTACATAGTTCTACTCCGAGTTCGTAAAAAAGAAGTAAAAAGTACCCCAATTTTTTTCACGTTTTTCTTTCATCGTTTATGTTTACGAAGTAAATTACCAGTAACGAGACGTTTGAGGCTACAGCAAAATCTTTCACTCTCTAAACTGGAAAATTATAAAAATCATTTATCGATTCTAGACGATGACGAGGCATCGACCTCGAGAAAGAGACGAGACGCGTCCAGAATCCCGAAGTTTTCCACCGAGCACGGTTCCGCTGACTCCGTCATCGCCGGAAGGGAACGTTGATGATGAGGAAGAGTCCTTCTTCGAAAGGCCTCCTCCACCATCGCCGGTACCAAGCCAACCGTCGGATCCGGATACCAGGACCCATGAAGACACTACTATCACCGCAGGAACGGGGACGGGGACGGTACAGACGGTACAGACCGTGAAGGAAGATGTAACTGCTTCCGCCGTCGCTGATCTCGTCGACGCTCCTTCTTCCATGGATCGTGATGTGTCAGAGGAATTAGTTAGGTTCGTATATGTATATTCATTCTATTACAAGCAAAAATAGAAATCTATACCCAATTCCAGAATCTTTTCTCTATGAAGTCCACAACGTTTTATCAGGCTATTCATGATGTCTGAAGTTAGCTAGAATCGAGAAACGAGCCTCCGTACAGTTCTGAAGCGCAATCCAATTGTCTGGAAGCTCATTTCTTGATTTTGACTCTTTCTTGATTTCTTCAGACTCTTCTGAACCAATCGAGAACCTTTCTCGTTTATCTTCCACATTCTGTCTTCTGTCTGATTTTCCATCTTCAGTCTTGTGGCTTTTGTCATATGTGCTTCTGTCTTCTGTCGTGTATTGTTCTATCTTTTATTCTCCACCTTCAGTCTTGTGGCTTCTGTCATATGTTCTTCTGTGTTCTGTCTCCTATCTTCTGACTTTTGTTTTCCATCTTCGGTATTGTGGCTTCTGTCATATGTTCTTCTGTCTTCTGTCTCCTATCTGCTAACTTTTGTTTTCCATCTTCAGTCTTGTGGCTTCTGTCATACGTTCTTCTGTCTTTTGTCGTGTATTCTTCTGACTTTTGTTTTCCATCTTCTGTCTTGTGGATTCTGTCATATGTTCATCTGTCTTCTGTCTCCTATATTCTGACATTTGTTTTCCATCTTCAGTCTTGTGGCTTCTTTCATACGTTCTTCTGTCTTCTGTCATGTATTCTTCTGACTTTTGTTTTCCATCTTCAGTCTTGTGGCTTCTGTCATATGTTCATCTGTCTTCTGTCTCCTATCTGCTAACTTTTGTTTTCCATCTCCAGTCTTGTGGCTTCTGTCATACGTTCTTCTGTCTTCTGTCGTGTATTCTTCTGACTTTTGTTCTCCATCTTCAGTCTTGTGGCTTCTGTCATATGTTCATCTGTCTTCTGTCTCCTATCTTCTGACATTTGTTTTCCATCTTCGGTCTTGTGGCTTCTGTCATATGTTCTTCTGTCGTCTGTCTCCTATCTGCTAACTTTTGTTTTCCATCTTCAGTCTTGTGGCTTCTGTCATACGTTTTTCTGTCTTCTGTCGTGTATTCTTCTGACTTTTGTTTTCCATCTTCAGTCTTGTGGCTTCTGTCATACGTTCTTCTGTCTTCTGTCGTGTATTCTTCTGACATTTGTTTTCCATTTTCAGTCTTGTGGCTTCTGTCATACGTTCTTCTGTCTTCTGTCTCCTGTCTTCTGACTTTTGTTTTCCATCTTCAGTCTTGTGGCTTCTGTCATATGTTCTTCTGTCTTCTGTCGTATATTCTTCTGTCTTTTATCTTCCATCTTCACACATTTCCCATTCATCTTCCGTCTTCTATCTTCGACCTTCTGTCTTTCACTTTCTGTTTTCCAATCTCCATTTTCCATCTTCAATCATTCATTTACTTCTGTCTTCTGTCTCCTATCTTCTGACTTTTGTCTTCCACCTTCAATCATTCGTCACTGATCTTGTGCCATTTATCTTGTCTTTTATTTTCCATCTTCCAACACTGTCTGGAAGCTCAAATCTCGATTCTAGCCAACTTCAGACTATTCCATTGTTGGGTATTCACCCTGTATACCAAAATACCATGAAAGTATGCTGAAATATACAATTTCATATAGGCAAGATTAATGTATAATAGTTGTGTATAAAATCTGATAAGATTTCAATTATAACGATAAACGAAAGATGCTACGAATTTTCTAAAAAAAATAATCTCAAATTCCAGGTTCGCAGCGCCAAAAGACGAGGGCATACCGTCGTCAGAGATCCTAAGCCGACGACCGAGGCACATATCGAGGGACCACTACACTTCAAGGTGAGTTTATCGTTTTTTACCATTGAAAATAGCAAAATAATCGCTAAAAAGCAAAATTAAATCAAGCTTGAGACACAACTTATTTTATGTAATTTTTTTTATTTAGTTTTGTTTTGAATTTTCTTTGCTTAGAACGTGATTCAAAGAATAGAAAGCTCGACCGAAATCGACTCATATATGTATTACTTTCAATAATTTCTTGTTGATCTTTCATCTTCAATCTTCCGCCTTCTGTCGTCTCTTCTTCTGTCTTTTGTCTTTTATTTGCCATCTTTAAGCATTTGTCATTCATCTCTTCTGTCTTCTATCTCTTATCTTCTGACTTTTATTTTCTATTTACAATCATTCGTCACTGATCTTCTGTCTTTTTTTCCATCTCAAAACCATTTTTCATATTTATTTTTCACCTTTAATCATTTCTCATTTATCTTCTGTCTGCTGTCTTCAATCTTTGATTTTCAATCTTCAATAATCTTCGATCTTCTGTTTTCTGTATTCTATCTTCTGTCTCATTTTCTATCTACTAGCTCATTTTCTATAAAATTATTTGAGTTTCTTTCTGAATTCTTCTTCGCTTAAAACTCGATTCAAAAGAATCAAAATATCGTCAAGATCGACAAAGACGATGAACGGACGCTCGTTTGCTAACATTAGCCGCATCAACCGTCTCAACTCGCCTGGCTACCGCACCGCAGCACATATATCAAAAATAAAACGAACTTCGCTAAGCTCGCTATCAGGCCCAATGTCGGGCGATGTTTAAATTAGTGTCAGTGGTTTAATAAACGCTGGGTTACAGAACGTCGAGTTGGCGCAGGTCGAGAGAACCGGGTCCTCCGCAGTCCGATCAGGGCGAGGCTGTAACTCTGCGCCGAGAAGCGGTCAGCGGGACGAGGATCTCGCCCAACCGGATCGACAGGATATTCGACAACAGCAACAGGCGACAATACGGGATGGGAATCGTCGGTCGATTCTTCGGGTAAATATCATCCTCGACTCAATTCTCTAGAAACAAGCACTAAAAACCGTCTCCGTTTCCCCATTCAGACAATCGTTCAGAAAGAGCGTAGCTCATAAACCAGACGTCAAAAAACAGCTGGACGACATAGAAGATCAGCGACCGTTCTTCACCTACTGGATAACTACGGTGCAGGTTCTGATCCTTGTGATATCGTTGGCTTGCTACGGTTTCGGGCCCTTCGGGTTCGAGCTCAATCATCGGTCTGGTTTGGTGAGTGTCTTTCGCAGACTTTTATATAATTCAGTCTCCCCGGAAGCTGACCGAGTCGCTTTTGTGTTCCAGGTGCTCGTGACGAGTCTTTCTCTGCAACAAGTCGACTACCAGGAGCCGGCCAATTTCTGGATCGGTCCCAGAGCCGCAGACCTTATTCACCTCGGAGCTAAGTTTGGGCCCTGTATGAGAAGGGATATTAAGATTCTCAAAGAGATCGACGTATGGCGAGAAAGGGAACGGGACACTGCTTGCTGCATACGAAACGACGACTCGGGATGCGTACAGTCCAGTAAACAAGACTGCTCTGTGAGTCTGAGGCTCTTCTAGATTTTTATTCAAATATCAACAATTCATTTTATTGTCTTTTGATTCTTCGTCGGAGGCATTGAAACGTGAAAATGACTCAAAAACCAAAAATTTAGCCTCAAAAAGACTCAAAATCCCCTAATTTTGATTCATGAGCTCGATTCCAACTTGGCTCGGATTAAAATTTCCTTTTTTAAGATAGTTTATCAGGTCTAACAGCAATTATTGCGAATTTTCAAATCAATAATCTCTACTCTTTATCTCTGTTCACCCAACTGGTCCGGGGATTGAGATCAACGATGACGGTAATGAACCATGAATCATGACTATAATAAGTTGATTAACAATTTCCAATACGTGTCGCATCAAAGAAACATCTTCACAGATGATAACTTTGTTCTATTATCACAGAACACGATATCAACGTGGAAGAAATGGGGTCCCGGAGACAGCGGGCCAGGTGGTCGAATAAGCGGCTCTGTCTGCGGCCTCGATCCCAAGTTCTGCGACGCTCCGGCGAGCGTAGCACCCTACGAGTGGCCCGACGACATCACAAAGTGGCCCATCTGCAGGAAGACGAATCCCTTCAATCAGAGATTCAGGTTGAAAATCAATTGCTTGACGATTTCATAAAAATTTCACCTCTTCTGATACCTATTTCAATCTTGCGATCTTGTGCTCGCAGCAGTAAGGGAGGAAGTGGCCAGTTCCCGGTCGGTCGTCACATGGACAAGATGGCTGAGCACATGGTCTGCGAGGTGATAGGGCACCCGTGCTGCATCGGGATCCATGGAATGTGTCGGATAACTACGAAGGAGTACTGCGACTTTGTCCACGGCTACTTTCACGAGGAAGCATCTCTGTGCTCGCAGGTCGAATGCCTGCACGACGTGTGCGGCATGATTCCATTCCTACATCCCGAGTGGCCGGACCAGTTCTACAGGCTTTTTACATCGATTTTTCTTCACGCAGGGTGAGAAGAAGGGTTCTTCAGAGAAAAGAACAAACTTCGACCATCAGACAGCGATAATCAAACTTCCTATTGTTCAATTCCAGGATATTCCATCTCGCCATCACCCTATGCGTCCAGTACTTCTTCATGAGGGACTTGGAGAAGCTCACAGGCTCCTTCCGCATCGCTCTCATATACTTCACCGGCGGTCTCGCAGGAAATCTCGCGAGCGCTATCTTCGTGCCGTATAGAGCTGAGGTGAGAAGCTATCAAATAATCATTGAAATGTTGCGCAACTCTTTCTGTTCCCAATCAGGTCGGTCCGGCGGGGGCGCACTTCGCTCTTCTGGCTACGCTGGTGGTCGAGGTTCTGAACAGTTGGCCGATGCTGAAGCACCCTCGTCGAGCCCTAAGCAAGCTCTTGGTGTCTCTACTGGCGCTGTTGCTCCTCGGAGCATTACCTTGGATCGACAACTACGCGCATCTGTTCGGTTTCGTATTCGGTTTTCTGGCAGCTTACGCGGTGATGCCGTTCATATCATTCGGAAAATACGATCGTCGAAGAAAAATTCTGCTGATCTGGATCTGCCTGATACTGATCGTCGGACTGTTCGCCATGCTGTTAGCCCTGTTCTACAACGTACCGGCATACGAGTGCGAGATATGTAAACTTTTCACCTGTATACCGTTCACCAAGGACTTCTGCGCTTCGCAGAATATAAACTTCAAAAGGGAAGAACCCGTATGACACCGGAGGCAGCGGTCAAGGGCCGAGGGTATGAAAACGCCACTCGGCTTCTGGTCACAAGCTCATCCGCTGCCAGTCCGTAAATTCGGAGTAATATTACACAGCCGGGACACTCGTATATCCCCAAAAATAATAAACCGTATTAAATTATATTGTATGAGGAGAGATTTCAAGATCTACGCAGTCTACGCCGAGTGGATAATAAAAATTGTAACAAGATACGGAAGCTAGAGAATAGAAGTGGAAAAGTATTTAAAAAAAAAAAAAACGGTTTTGTTTTCTTTCTTTTTATACAAAAACTAATAATAATAATTGAAAAAACAAAAAAAAAATTGAAGAAAAACGAAAAAAAAAAATAAATGACAATTGTAAATTCATGGTATAAAAAGTAGAAAGTTTTAGGGGTATAGATAAAAAAATATTGATAGTTATTATACATAACGATCGATAAATTTATATAAAAAAAAAACTCTATTTAAAGCAATTATAAATAAATAAAATGAGTTAATTTAAAATAATCGCAGTCAAAAGTGTAAATATATATATTATATATATGATAATTATAATTATAATTGATTATATGAGATATGAAACAATTTTTTGATCTAAAAATATATAATTTCAGATTCAATATGATTCAATAATAAAATAAAAAATAAAAAAATACAAGACTTGAACTTAAACGCGATTTTAAAATCGAATTTTTATTAACTAATTGAACATATATATTATATATTTTTTAATTAGTTAATTAGAAATTGCGATGTTATGTGAATGTGTATTTTATTATATTGAAAAACGAAAAACACAACAAAAAAAAAACACAAAAAATTGAGCTAAAAAGTATGAAAAAAAAATCTTAAATTAATAATAATAATAATAATAATAATAATAATGATATTGTAAGTATATATATTATTATTATAGGATTATTATACTGAAAAACGAAACAAAAAAAAAAAGTAAAGACAATTCTAATACCAGCTGATACATTATATGGAGACGAGAGAAGATAAACGCGCGATAGATATAAATATAGCTGTATGAGAATAAAAATGTATAATCAAGTAACACGACGAGGATAAAAGAATCATTCGAAATGAAAAATGGGATAACTCATTAACGAGAATCCTGTTATAAGCTATATCTACGATTATGATTCTATAATCGTTTGAGCTTGACGATCAGTGTGGTATAAATGAATGAAAAAAAAAAGACAAAGATACTTTTTACTATAATACATATAGTTAATGATTTATTAATTTATTTAATTATAAATACAAATATGTGCCACGAAGATATTCACGATTATATAAATATTACAAACAATTACACATTACACACAGACGCAGACACAGAATTAGTGTTATCTATCAGAAATATCAGACGACGGCTTCTATTTGACGATCAATGGTGAATTTTCATCAATAAATCAATTTTTGATATGCCATAGATTGAAAGATTGTTATTACACCAAAGCCAAAGTTAAATCAAATAACAAAGACCTGGAATAATATTCGAATTCTTTTTTCGTAACGCGTAGCGCAGATTTATTCCCAAATTGGCAGTGCTATATAGGTCGCTACGCTGCGACGAAGGAAGCGGAGCAAATCACATCATCGGTGGAGTTTAAAATGAAATGAATAAACAGAAAGACAGAGAAATAATTGACACGTTTGTATTATATTACCAATTACTTGACGAGTAATTTGACGACATTATACATAATACATAAGACGATATATACCGATAATACACACAACAAACGATATTTCTATACATATACATTATAAATATAAATATAAATATGAATATAAATATGAAGAAAAAAAGAAAACCCTATACATGTGAATATTAATGACACACACGTACAATTAATTAATTGATTAATTAATAAAAAGAAACTGATGAGAAACAAAGAAAAAAAACGAGATAATTAAGAAAAAGAAGAATGAACAAGAAGAAGAAGAAAAAAAACGTATATTCTAACTTAATATACATATTATTAATACCGTATAAATAGTAACTACGACGTACTAAAGTATAATAAAAACAAAACAAACAAAAAAATGATGATGAAAATGACAAGACAAGAAATGAAATGAAAATATGATATGAAAAGAAATGAAAAAACCACCCCTGCTCTACGCAGATATGATTATTACACACACTTACTTACAATCATCGCGTAATACGATATTAATTATTACCGTTTTATATTATTTCAGTTTTTTTTTCATACCCTTTTTCTAAATTAGACTTACATCAGTTGTCTGCGTGCTACGACGTGCGGAGATAAATTGGAATCGGGGCAATGCGAATTTTTTTCTCTCTTTTCTCCATCCCTTTGCTCCGATTCGTCTCCGCACGGTGTGCGCAGCGGACCTTCTTACGTTATCATTGTACAAGAATTATTTTTAACACGATACATCCAGTATTAAAGCATCATCGATGAAGAAAAATTGATGAGAATGATGCAGACCGGATTCTGATCATATAATTATAACTACGATCATCGTTGCACATAAAAAACAAATTTTGTGATAAAAAAAAAGAGGAAAGACTCTCCAAAAAGAGTAATTACAACTATATCTGCTCGTAATTGTTCATCCATGCGTGTGAACCCTTATCAATTATGCATCGACCGAACGATGAAGGGATTCAACAAGTTTGTGCGATGATCGAGGGTGTGATTATACAGTGTATAGGAAAATAATCAACGCTCCAGTTTCATAATAATAAAAATACCAATCAAGTATTGATATTCTGAACTCGACTCAGACGTCACTCTGATTATTTAGTCCAGGTACTAGCTAAACGCACACATATGCATTCTCTTTATTGAGTTTGTTGTCGATTCGGTTTAATTAGACCCTCGAAGCCAGTGATAGTGCCATTGGTGAAATGAAAGTCACGTGACCTCGATATGATTTACACTTGGAATTTTCAAACGCTATTTTCTGCCAATGGTGGATTTTCGAATATCGAAAGACATAATCAGAATTTTGTGTAACAATATTGTTCTGTAATCCAAGGAAGTGCTGCCGCTCTCCAAAAAACTGTTATTACGTCTTGATTTTCGAAAATCCACGATTGGCAGGCGTTTCATTGAGTTTTTCTACGTCACTGATATTAATTTCACATCAATCGACTGTGTTTTGGCTGAGAAAATAGCGTTTGAAAATTCCAAAGTGTAAATCATATCGAGGTCACGCGAGGTCACGTTTCATTTCACCTTAAGTTGCGAGAGGGTAATTGAAAATATTAAATCCTGACGTTCATTCGACATTTTGAAACTGATTTTGAACTGATAGATCTGTTCGTTTTTTGTTTTTTGTATAAAATACAGTAACTTTCGAATGATGGACCAAAGATTTGAATATAATTGTTATACGATCGTTACAAGTATCGAAATTTAATTAGAAGGATGATGAAATTTTTTTTTTTTTTTAATCTTCAATATAAATTACAATCAAAACCTGATATCTATTATTATTATCAAACTGAGGCGTAGATTGTTAATTTCATCGATGAAATATTTTGATGTGAGAGCAGAATTTTTATGATCATTACATATTAAGTTTTTTTTTTTTTGTTGTTTTTATTCTAAATATTGTTATGTGATATCGATAATTATAATTCTTATTCTATTATACCCGGGTGATCGTTAATTAATTTTAATTTTATACATATTTATGTAATACTAAAGATATAAGTGCGACATATTATCTATAATTATGAATTAAATTCGACCGAATTATTGTATCATTATACCGCAGCGTGATTCGTTGAATTATCATATTTTAATTATGTGTCAATTTTTTTTAAATTCTCATCATTATTATTATTGTTATCGTTATTATGATTATCATTATCATTACGACTAATCATCATGATAATATTATATTGTACTTGTCGCTGTTATTATATAATATATCAAAACACATAATATATTAATTTAATAACAATAAAAGAAAATAATTTAAAAAAATGTAAAAATCAACAATACCATGCTAATTACTACTTAATTTCTTATTCCATCAATCCATTCTTATATTCTCTGTCATAGGAAGAAGAGAAAAAATTGTCCCACATCTGCGTATCACGTTAAGGTGAAATGAAAGTCACGTGACCTCGATATCATTTACACTTGGAATTTTCGAACGCTATTTTCTCAGCCAAAACACATTCGATTGATGTGAAGTTGATATCAGTGACGTAGAAAAACTCAACGAAGGGCCTGCCAATCGTGGATTTTCGAATATCGAAAGACATAATCAGACTTTTGTGTAACAATATTGTTCTGTAACCCAAGGAAGTGCTGCCCCTCGTGGAGAGAGGCAGCACTTCCTTGGATTACAGAACAATATTGTTAAAAAACTGTTATTACGTCTCGATTTTCGAAAATCCGCGATTGGCAGGCCCTTCATTGAGTTTTTCTACGTCACTGATATCAATTTCACATCAATCGAATGTGTTTTGGCTGAGAAAATAGCGTTCGAAAATTCCAAGTGTAAATCATATCGAGGTCACGTGACTTTCATTTCACCTTAACGATATTCTATTCACATAAGGGCGATGTTTGACTAGTAATATGTGTGTCCGAAGCTGTCCGAAGCTGTCCAAACGCGTCAGCGAGCCACGTGATTGGCCACTGACTATTGTTCCAAGAGTTGACATCAATGTGAATGCGTCCTTGCTTCCACTGCACTGCGGCCAATGGGGAGGCTCATGGCTACTGGAACAGTATAACTGACCACTCACGGCCAACTTATGACAGCATCGAATGAACGAATGTAGAATAAAATAGGGCAAAAGGCAAAAATTGAGTCATAGTTAGTGTATTCAGTTTTTTGTAGAAAAAATTCTCTTTTTTATACAAATTCTTATCTTTTTTAATAAATAATTTGATCGATTAGCTTATTTCTTTCAATTTTTATTTGAGGTAGATTGTGAATAAGATATTGTATAAAATTATCGTCATTCGTAGTAGAGTCCGACCACCAATCCAACAGCGTATAACTGCGAGCTTTCGAATGTGAATGTTGAGTGTGAATCCCTCTCAACGTCCCACAGTCGACCGTTCGAAACTTGGACGCTTTGGCCAGCTTTTTCGATTATTGTTATTTGCACGATGCACTTGTACCTTCACAGGACAAAAATACAAAATCATTCAACTGAATTTCTGTTCTACATCTTTCGACTACTAAAAAAGAAAATTGTAATTCATTGCTCGAAATTTCTTGTTTCAAAAAATGAAGTTTTTCCCAAAATACACAGTACAGCCTCGATAGGTAGAGGGCAGCATCTCATATTCATGATGGCTGACATGAGAACGCTTAATATTTCTGTACAGCACATGCGTTAAAAACTCGTGTTTTTGATCCCATGAAACGGGATCGAAGTCACAGTTTTTTGACCGGAGAAATAAACAGGGAAAAAAACTTGCAGCAGAAAAAAAAAACTTCGATAACAGAGAAATAAACACAGAAAGTGCTGCCCATGGCGGAGAACGCCGTTCTGACGTTCCCTACTGAAAAACATTTTGTAACGAATGATGCGACGAAGTACCTTATAAATGACACACCAAATCATACTACGTTATGACCGATTTTTGTGTATAGTTTACCGTGTAACTTGTTGTATACTTCGGTGTGTGATTTGTAAGGTAATTTATCGTGAACATATGGGCAATTCCACCAATTATCAACCAATGTTTGGGCCTGAAAAAATTGATTTGCCTCAATTTTTTTCCTCGCATTCTGTGAACCGAGATTGGCAGATTCACCAAGTTTCAGCCAAATAGGACTCACCGTTCACGAGGAATACGATATTCAATTTTTAGGATAAATTTTTTTTACGCATTTTGAACGTACTTCCAACGTCACAATAAAAATTCGAAAAAATACGTTTTTCATGTGAAAAACTCTCAGCTTTTCGAATCCATTTTTCATTCTTCACTATCTCTGCTGAAACCAGCTCAAAAACACGTTTTTTGACAAAAACAGCGATTTCTCGATGTGCTCAATGTTTTATCATTCTTTTGAATTTTTATTCTGAAAGCTGAGATTTTTTCAGTAAGAAACCCAAATTTTCAGAGTGGGACGGCTAGTGGTCACGTGTGAGCTACGATTAACGCCTTGGCAGTGAGGCAAAAATGGGATTTTCGTGCCACTTTTGTGTTTGAAAAAAAAGGCTTATTGAAATTTTTTTCCGCCATATTGGATCCGCCATTTTGAATTTTGGAAATCTGACGTCATATTCGGATCCAGCGACCTCGAAAACCTGAAGTTACTCACTTTCATCGGAATCAAACTGTTTTCCGAATTTGCGTCCGCCATATTGGATCCGCCATATTGGATCCGCCATTTTGAATTTGAAAAATCCGATTTCAGATTCGGATTCAGTGACCTCAAAAACCGTAGTACTGAGATTGTAGGATGAATGTATTGACTTTTTTTCAAATACAAACGTGGCACGAAAATCCCATTTTTGCATCATTGCCAAGGGGTTAATCGTAGCTCACACGCGACCACGTAGCCGTCCCACTCTGAAAATTTGGGTTTCTTACTGAAAAAATCTCAGCTTTCGGAATAAAATTCAAAAGAATGATAAAACATTGAGCACATCGAGAAATCGCTGTTTTTTTGTCAAAAAACGTGTTTTTGAGCTGGTTTCAGCAGAGATAGTGAAAAATAAAAAATGGATTCGAAAAGCTGAGAGTTTTTCACATGAAAAACGTATTTTTTCGAATTTTTATTGTGACGTTGGAAGTACGTCAAAAATGCGTAAAAAAAATTTATCCTAAAAATTTAATATCGTATTCCTCGTGAATGGTAAGTCCTATTTGACTGAAACTTGGTGAATCTGCCAATCTTGGTTCACAGAATGCGAGGAAAAAAATTGAGGCAAATCGATTTTTTCGGGCCCAAACATTGGTTGATAATTGGTGGAATTGCCCATATAGGTTTGTCATTTTTTTTTTTTTGTCATAACCATAAAGTTCATTTATTTTGTTCTTTATCGCATGGTTTATCGTGTTATTAATTTTGTCATTGCCGATTCCATTGGAATTCAAAAAGTTTAATTGAGTGAACGAATTATGAGTTAGAATACTAATACGAAAGGAATGAAATCGATAAAGGGTGATGGGTGAAAAACAATCATATAACAATTATCAAGGGAAGTTTATCCCTATAATACTGAAAAACTTCATATGATTAAAGTGGTGAAAAAGTATGTACATGATAAATCATATGATAAATCAAATCGAATTATGACCGATTTCAGTACGTGATTTATGCATGATCGTACGTTTAATCAGCTATTTAGCTCTAGTTTCGAATCGTCATATCAATTAGTTAACTGGTAAAACTTACGAAATGAGCTTATGCTTTTATACTTTTTTTTTCATATTCAATTTGAATATTTTCAGGAATAACATTCATAATTCGTGAGAGAGAGGCATAACTGGAGCTAAATTCGCTCCCAATAACCTTCTTCCACTGCACGACATTGAAGTCGAGTACGATTCCGGCTGTTTGGTGACGCGTAAGTGTAGCCTACACGGTGCAAATTTACTCGTGAGAACCATAGAGACAGCCAACCATCTATCGGTGCGTTACGGTACCACACACCGGGTTACCCACGGACGTATATTAGAGGACTGGCAACTCCCCTATGTCAGCCGTGCTAGAGTTGCGCCGACTTTTCATCTGGTAGTTCCGCATTGTACCGTCGTTATTACTGCGGGGCGCTGGCAGTCACTGAGGCCTAGGCTGAATTTTCATTGGGAGTATTTTGAGGCGCGGTAAAATACTGCCAATGAAAATCAAACCGAGGCCTCAGTGACTGCCAGCGCCCCGCAGTCATAACGACGGTACAATGCGGAAATAGCGGAGGAAAAGTCGGCGCGATATTGCTGGAAGTTGCCAGTCCTCTAATATACGTCCGTGGCGCCGACTTTTCATCCGGTAGTTCCGCATTGTACCGTCGTTATGACTGCGGGGCGCTGGCAGTCACTGAGGCCTCGGTTTGATTTTCATTGGCAGTATTTTACCGCGCCTCAAAATACTCCCAATGAAAATTCAGCCTAGGCCTCAGTGACTGCCAGCGCCCCGTAATAATAACGACGGTACAATGCGGATGAAAAGTCGGCGCAACTCTAGCACGGCTGACATATGGGGAGTTGCCAGTCCTCTAATATACGTCCGTGGGTAACCCGGTGTGTGGTACCGTAACGCACCGATAGATGGTTGGCTGTCTCTATGGTTCTCACGAGTAAATTTGCACCGTGTAGGCTACACTTACGCGTCACCAAACAGCCGGAATCGTACTCGACTTCAATGTCGTGCAGTGGAAGAAGGTTATTGGGAGCGAATTTAGCTCCAGTTATGCCTCTCTCACGAATTATGAATGTTATTCCTGAAAATATTCAAATTGAATATGAAAAAAAAAGTATAAAAGCATAAGCTCATTTCGTAAGTTTTACCAGTTAACTAATTGATATGATGATTCGAAACTAGAGCTAAATAGCTGATTAAACGTACGATCATGCATAAATCACGTACTGAAATCGGTCATAATTCGATTTGATTTATCATATGATTTATCATGTACATACTTTTTCACCACTTTAATCATATGAAGTTTTTCAGTATTATAGGGATAAACTTCCCTCGATAATTGTTATATGATTGTTTTTCACCCATCACCCTTTATCGATTTCATTCCTTTCGTATTAGTATTCTAACTCATAATTCGTTCACTCAATTAAACTTTTTGAATTCCAATGGAATCGGCAATGACAAAATTAATAACACGATAAACCATGCGATAAAGAACAAAATAAATGAACTTTATGGTTATGACAAAAAAAAAAAAAATGACAAACCTATATGTTCACGATAAATTACCTCACAAATCACACACCGAAGTATACAACAAGTTACACGGTAAACTATACACAAAAATCGGTCATAACGTAGTATGATTTGGTGTGTCATTTATAAGGTACTTCGTCGCATCATTCGTTACAAAATGTTTTTCAGTAGGGTTCTAACCTCACTTTGACTCGTTTTTGACGCGTCCTTTCCTAGATGCATCATATACTACTGTATATAAACGACATACATTGCAATATTTGATGGAAAAAAGAAGATTCAACATCGCGCTGGATGAATCATGCTGCGATGTTGCCACCTAGCGGATTAGTTCCGCGGAATACATCCCCTATCTCTCCTAGTGCGCGCGCACGCTACGTTGTATCCCCTCTCCGCTCTTATATCGGGCATCTGTGGGTATTTGCGGAGGTGGGGGAACGTCGCGGAGTTACAGCGCGTTGTGCCGTAGTTCGAAACGACTCAAGGAGGCTGCGTCGATGTAGACTTGCCTGTCGTAATCCTTCCGGTATATTTTATTCCTTATCTCAGCAGTCATGTCCTGGCATAACTTCATGCAAACCTCAGGTTGATACTTCATACCAGTCAACGTGGTCGTCATAACCTCTTCCAGTATCTTGTCAACGACTTCTTGCCTGAATGGATTACGGGCTTCGAGGCGATAGCTGTTCTGATACTTCGGAACCTACGTGTTATCGACAAAAATTGAATAAACTGAACGATAGAACGGAAGTATCGAGCCACGTTTACTGCATTTCTCCTAAAAGCACCTTATAGCCACCTTTAGTGTTCCTGAATGTCGCGCTGTTCCACAGACGTCCGGTTAACAAGGAAGCTGTGCTAAGTCCTATCCGGGACTGTTGCGAAATCGCTTTTACGAGATGCGTCGAGGTACCGGGTCCTACATGTATGTGTGATTTCGAAAACGAGAAACGATTGCTCGACAAATTTGTCACCGACGACATTATCTCTCTCTTATTTTTTGACCAGGAAAATTGCAAGACTGGATAGATGATTTGTCCAACAGTATTTTCACTATATTATTATTCAATTTCTTGTTAATTATTCTACACAACACTTCAACGTCAAAAATCGTCGAACCGATCAAACCACGTCATTAAAAATGGTAAATAAAAGAATGACGAGTGAAAAAGATGCGCCGAGCTACTCGCAGTAGACGCCGAAGACACAGCAATAGGCGAAAAACGTTCTAGTCTCGAATGTGAAACTTGAATAATTGTCTCTTTTGGTGTCCCACATGAATCTCATCGATGCTTGTATGGCCTGGCTCGCTTTTTCGTTTATTGTCACTATCACGATGATCTTGTACCTGCGATAATAACAATAATAACAGAAATGAACAATCTATGGAACAGTATTTGCTTTATCTAGGAATGTGCATGGCTTTGAATCACTGAACTCTATATACTAACTGGAAGGCGCATCGGGCGATTGACGTGGGACAAATTGAAGGCTGCCATCTTGAGTTGGATTTTAAGGCGACCAATCAGAGGTTGCGTAATCCGATAGAAATAAATAAGTAGTCATTTTAATTGACATTTATTTCACTATTATTTACTCCATCTTTCTTCTTCTGTTATATCCTTGATGGTCTCGTCCCTGTTTACTCCATCCAAATAGCAAATATTATATTATCCAAAGTTTTGAGGTTAAGTGTGTGGTTAATTCAAAATTATCCGTCTGCTAATGCTCGCCTCTGATTGGCTCTCCGAAAATCCAACTCAAGATGGCAGCTTCCCAGGTCGTCCCATAGCCTGCTATTCTTTACGTATCTGGATGCGCCTTCCAGTTAGTATATAGAGTTCAGTGCTTTAAATACGAGGTAAGTTCGACGTCAGCGCTCGAGGTGGCGGAAAAGGGAACTTTCAGTACGAAACAAGGTTATTTTTCATGTTTTTGCTTGATAGAACAATATCCAAACCTTCTCATATACCCTGATTCACTTAATTATGTTTTTCATCGACTGTTAGACGTTTGCTACTGAATGATGGACTAGTCAAGACGTTTGTCCGTGATTTGTCAATTTATCAATCAATTAATAAAATTATTCGAATCGGGGTAGATGAGGGGCTAACTATAGGAAGTTCTGAAAAGTAACTTCATCTACGCCGAACTTGACGAAAATACACCCCCATTGAATCGCGCTCGTTTCGATCAATCGATTTGTCAACGAACCTCAAACAACGATCTACAATGTCGATTGATCAATCAATCGAAGGAGAATGAAGTCGAAGATCTCGAATAATCGATTTAAGTATACAGGGTGACTCATCTCAAGTGTCGAGAATGGGAGGGGCTTAGTTTTCCCACACCAAGTCGTTGTCTGAGTCACTAAGCCCCTCCCATTCTCGACACTTGAGAAGATACATCCTGTATATATATCAAGTATACCTGTCAAAGTTTTGCTTGTAGATTCTGTTTCTGATATCAGCGCTTATCTCGGCGCATAATTTTGGGCATTCCTTAGGATCGTAAACTATATCTTCAAGGTTGTTTATCATCACTTGTTTCACTATTTTATCGACGGATTCCACGTTGAACGGTTTTTTAGCCTCTAGACGATAGCTGTTCTGGTACTTTGGAGCCTGTATGGAAAAATTACAATATCAAATCTATTAAAAATGAAGATATTACACAATTGTCAAAGTTCCGTTTTTGGTTCTTGAGAACCGCATAGCTAGTCAAATAAAATATCGGGGAAATGACCATTTCAATTTTTATTGAATTATCGTTAAAATCATAAGTCGAGGCTTTTACAAACAAATTTTAAGAAAATTGAGGCGCAATCTTATACGAGAAAAAATATTAATGAATTACTGAAACAAATTGCGATTAAATTTCATCGTTAGTGCAATAAAAAATCTAATAGTGAAGACCGGATGATAAAATCGTAAAATCGTCTGAAGATAAAAGAAAATTGATTGATAATTTTTTTAATGATCGTAATTTCGTACATCTTTTACGATTTAAATCCTTTTTTTACAGCAATTCCTTATCGCTTCAGAATTTGAGAATATTTTCTTGCCTCGTTTCACTGAAGTCTTGTATATTTTATTATTTTTATTATGTATCATCTCAAATCTAGAAATTAAAAAAAATTCCCCCGCAATTGTTTCACTGTGTATTTTCACCTGATCATAACCATCTTCGGCTGGATTTCTGCAGTGTGAATTTGTTTCAACGCCTTCGAATTGGGTCGTCGGCATTTCTGTTCCGAATTATATAATATGATACGAACCACTTAAGGATTATTGAAATTTCATTGAATTTTATGAACAATAATTCATTCGCTCGTCGACGATTTTTACAAATAGATAAATATGAGGAATTATATTATATGATAAAGTCCACTGATGCAGGTATGTCACGATCTTCACTTTAAACTTGACGATTCATATTTTGGCAATTTGGAAGAAGATTAGGATTTCATAAATTATCCAGAACGTAGGAATCCCGGTATTCAGCTCGCCTATCTGGCCGAGTCTCGTAATTCTGAATACTTCTTGGGCAGAAGGACAATTCCGGATCCTTTAGTTTGAGTACATACACTAGGGGCTTCACTGCGGACCTACTGAAGGAATCGATTGTACCACCGTGGTACTGACAGGCACTAGTTTTAATCCTTCATTATACTAAACAGTTTTTACAGTCATAATGATTACAGTAAGTTGGATAACTATAATTTAATTAGCATTATCCATTAGAAACTGTGACTCGTTTCTCACATTGATCCACGAAATTTGCACACACATTAAAAAAAAAGAGACTGCGAAGGGCTGTGAAAAATTCAGGCACACATTCTTTTGCTTCAATCTCTCGATTTCCTGTTTTGTTGAAATTGGTTCTGTCAAACTCTCTCATTAAAGTGTGTAAAAATCAATTGTACGATAGTAAAAATCATAAATCATTCTCATTTGGAGAAACTTTCTGTACAGTTGACAAGAATTTTCATCTCCTTGTATGTATGAATGCCTAGGCTCTATCTCTTAAACCGCTATATCTTCTGAAATGTTGCGTCTAGGGTAAAAAGTGTCGACACCATTTCTGTAGAAAATTTGACGAGCTTCAAGATTAGTTCTGATCATTTTTCACTTAGAACCGCCCCGGAGTGAGATATCAGCGAAAGAAAATTATCAAGTGTAAATGGAAGTGTCTTGTCTTCTAAGCTTGATTTTTGAATATCATTCAAACTGACGAATCCGTGTGGAAATTCGTGAAAACGTTTTCGTAAAGAATTTCATGGCTTACAATCCATTTTAATCTTTTTTTACTACAGTGCAACCGGTGATCAATTAGCGGCAACAAGAAAGTGAAAACAATTAGTTTCGCTATTGACACTTGGAAGTAATTCCAAATTTCAGAGATATTCAATGATTGTTTTTTGAGAATCACAGAATGTAAATGTTCTGGTATTCATTTTGAGTTTGAAAAGCCTCGAAGAATCTTCACCCACACTCTGATTTATAGATCAACATATTTCGACTTGACCCAATTAGTTACTATAGTTTTGAATTTGTCAAACAATTCTTATTCACTGTATTTGACCAACTTTATATCTGCTACTCTGTTTACCTTCGACTCGAGGTGTTCAATCATAGTTGTCTGCAAACAGCTGCTTTGACGATTCAGCCCATGTCGAGAGTCACTCTTCTTCTTCAGCTAATCGCCAATTGATAATTCGAGTTGCAATTAGTAATCGAGTCTCAAATCCATAATTTCAAAAATCCATAATACATGAACGCAAACTCACAGATTTTGCGAAATTTGTTGCCATGGTAGAAAAAGACACCACGAATCAAGAAGACAGTATTGGAAAATGAACCGACTGGAAGAAGTTAGGCGCTCCAGGACAGTCGACAGCTACTATTTGAGCCGAACGATCAGTGTGAGGTGTATGGAACGAGGGTGAAAGAGGTGTGACTAAATGGGCGAGGGGATCCGCATACATATCGATCATTCCTTCGCGCGAAGGAATCGTGGATGTTATTCGGCACTATCTACAGTCACCCTCTTATTCCGTTTAGAATTTAGATAAAAAGAAGCTATACACAGGGTGGGTAAAATCAAACTGGGCAAAATCAAACTTAGAAATGGAGAAAATTTTATCATTTTTGGAGATAGAAGAGCCAGTTACGATTAAAAGAGATGAGAAACATGAATAATACAACAGAAAACTGGACAGTGATCATTATCTGTGTTAGAAATGAGGATTCAACCACTGTAATTCAACAACCGTTGACGTGAAATATTAATAATGTCTTCATTCTCAGTCTTCAGGCCTAAAAAATGATTACGTCAAGTTCGAGTTGTTAAGTTCACGCCTGTATCACGGCAACTTAAATTACACCTGAAGTAGTGAGCAGTTGCCAAGGATACTTAACTATAGAAGGATGCCCAGATCCCATAAGCGCAATGTTAAGGTGGCTCAAGCACGAACACGTTCAGCAACAGAAAAAAATAATTTTTCAGTATATTGTAGATAAAGTACTCATCTTCACGTACGCAAAATCTCAGACCAGGTCATCGACTAGATAAGAGAGATAAATATTGTTGAAATTCGACTTTTTAACACGTGGCTTATGGGAGGATCGCGCCGAAAGACTTGGGCCGGGTAATATCTCGATATTTACGCTAGAGATGATGTCGAAAAACTAGATAAATGTCGAATAGATCACGAGGATTGCAAATTCAACAATAGAATATGGGGTCATCGACTCCTGTTATGAGATATTCAATGTCAATGTTTCGAAAAGTTTGAAATTCAGAGAGGTTATGGGACCGCGTAGAAATTCGGCAGCTGGATAGAATCATGATGGCTGAGCGCATGCGCGAGAATTGAAGCTCCGGCCGTCTGTCACTAGAGAGAGTGAGACAGATAGTTGCGATGTTGTCATACTTCTGTACGCAGTATCGTAACATGAAATTATTCTTATTTCACGGTCTTTATTTACCGGCATACAACTAATAACTTATGCACGAAATTATCAATAATTTGATCGCGAGTACCTGTATGATGGTGTAACGGACTATTCCCAAGAGTCAGACACAGATAGCGCGAATAACTCAGAGAAATAACCAGTTACCTTCAATTACCAGCAAGCTTATCACTAAGCGCGAATACACTCACCAGCAACTGAGTATCTCCCTAATTAATGCGTTTATGCACCGTAATACGGGGAGTTTACTTTAGAAGAATATCTAAGAAAGCGTTTACAATCTGGTTTTATCAAGATTCGCGGCAGCGAATCGCCGCCAAGTACCCGAAGGCGCGAGAGCTAGCCCGAAGTTATTTTCTCGGCCTAACTAGTTATACCTGTAAGCACGGTATCATATCTCCGGAACGCGTGAATATTGTTCGATAAAATTTACAGAATCGAAAGTACCCCACCATATGACCTTGCTGTATAAATTTGATCGAAATCGATCCACTGGTTTCCGAGATATTAGTCACGAAAGTTGATGAAAAAGCATCGTCTTCTCCGTCTCCTTCGCCCAAGTTTTTCGCTAGACGCTGGCTTGGGACATCGATTCCGATCGAACGGCTGTACGTATCGACTTGGGATTTAAATCTTGGTTATGTTCCGTGAAAATCTCGACCCCTATTGATTTTGAGCCGAATCCGATCTCTTACTCGGTCGGTATAAATAAATGAGTTTACGAAGTGAGTTTCCACAATATGGCCGCACATCGGCGCTGCGCGCGGGTCGCCGTAATGAAAAAGTTGCAGCGATCTATGATCTAGTTCTTGACTCACGGTCGATAGAAAAATCGGAGAAATTGGCATGGTAATACCATAACCTCGATGTCGGTATCAATAAAATTTAGTCAGTGACCACGAAGTGCTGTGAGCAGTGATAGTGCTTCTACTTATCGGATATCGATTAATCCACGATAACTAAATCTATCCGTGATTCACAGAAAAAAAATCACATAATAACATCATAACCTGAAACACAGTCTTGAGATACGAGATCGACCACCACCGTCTCCAAGATATGCATACATCAACAGTTCTACTTTGCCGAAACGGAAAAACGTTCCAATTAAACGCCAAAGATTCATCAAGGTAGACGTAAAGAGAATGCTGTTGATGATCCATTGACATGTCACATACTACACTGCGATATCAGACCGGACGCCGAGGTATCAGCTCAAAAATAATTTCCAGACTATCGCCACGGCGCTTTCAGTTGTAGACTATGACTAGAAACTTGTACGCGGGGCTCGTTGACTGGAAAAGCAGCCAGTTTCACAGTCAGAGGATCGATTTGGAGTAAAAAAGTCAGCCCGATGTCGAATTTGCTGCGATATCAGGCCGGACGCCGAGGTACCAGCTCAAAAATAATTTTCAGACTATCGCCACGGCGCTTTCAGTTGTAGACTATGACTAGAAACTTGTACGCGGGGCTCGTTGACTGGAAAAGCAGCCAGTTTCACAGTCAGAGGATTGATTTGGAGTGAAAAGGTCACTAGAAACTTCGAGGAAACTTGTAAGCGGAGCTCTCGACTGGAAAAGCAGCCAGTTTCGCGTTCGGAGAATTGATTTGGAGTGAAAAGGTCACTGAAAACTTGTAAGCGGAGCTCGTTGACTGGAAAAGCGGCCAGTTTCACGTTCGGAGAATTCTTCAAAAATTGGGATAGTACGTAAATCCGGGCGAAATGATTCCTGTGGGCCGAATCGCAATGACTCAGGGACAACGATTGTGGCACGCCTAGGATGCGCGGAATAGGCCATCGACGAAACACCTGTAATAAATAGCACGAGATGCATCGTCGGTTGCCTATTTCGCGCATCCTAGGCGCGGCAGATTAACCCTGGGAACAAATATTATAACTCCTGTATGTAGTACTGCACGTAACATGTCCTGTGAATGATCGGAGGTTTGTTAGGATTGTTGGTTCAATGAAAAAGCAATTACAATGTTGTGTACTTGCAAAAAGTAGTGAAATCTAACACAAAAACATCGTAGATGTAAAAAAAGCCGCCAAGTACCCACGCAAAAATGAGCAAAACTTATCGCCAGTCTCTGTCGTGAAATCAAGAAAGAAACCAAGCACCGAGCGTACCCCTTCGATTTCTCAGCAAGTCTACGTCGTCAAGTCGGAGTTTCGTGTGAGGATATCGAAACATCATTCCAAGAGCTACGTACTTGGCGGGCACATTCGGTTTCTTAGAGCTATACGGACAACCCGCTTCATTTTGTGTGATAATCGCATTTCGAATACGATAGGAATACTATTAAAATAAAAAAAAAATAAAACTAGTAATTCCCCACAATCATCGCATGGTATAATAAGTATTGTACGTGTACCTAATCATGTACACCCAGGGAAGTGGTATCTGGCGCGCCCGCGATAGGCAACTGGACATACACCTGTAATTTGGTTGGCAACGCCATGTGTTGTAGCTCGGCAATTTTTTCGGCGGCGAGCTACAACGTGGCATTGCCAACCAAATTACAGGTGTATGTTCAGTTGCCTATCGCGGGCGCGCCAGATACCACTTCCCTGGGTGTACATCACTTTATAGGAGTAAATACCTTCTTCAATAATCGTTGACGTTCCACTGTCAATGCATTATCAGATCAGACCCAAAACTCTTGAATCACCATACATACCGCGAGTAACCCTGTATGCTGGCCACTAGGTGCGCCTGAAGCAGGCAACCAAACGTACGTACCATAAGAATTAGCACGTGCCGTACATACGGTTTCCCGCGTCAGGCGCACTTAGTGGCCAGCATACAGGGTTATACTCGCGGTACTTATGAAGCCAATAACCTGTCTAGAGTAAGTTCTCCTATGATTGGTAACTTACCGTGAAACTTGAGTATGTAGTCCATAGTGGGGAAATAAACGCATCCGCTTCCAATACGGTCGAATCAAGTAAACCCCACCTTGTTACTTTAATATGAACCTAAAACTCACAGCAACGGATACACGTGAATGCTGTAACTAGTGTAGAATATGACTGTTCCATATAAACATGAATATGAAATCTGTACATTATGTACACGCAGAAGAAGGATCGATTACAGTACTCAAAAACCAATTAACCGCGTATCACGCCATTCTCGTATTCTACCGAAAATATTGCGTTATTCATTAGCTGTTGAAGCATAAACATTCGTAATCATGTATTAGTACGACAAGATTAGCGCGTGCGAGTTGACGGAAGTGCTGTAGAGCGGGCGCCTTCAGGCGCCCGGCCGCAAGCACGAACGTCAACTCGCACGCGCTAATCTTTCAAGTAATGCGACAAATTCATCCTTCAAGACCGAAAGATGAATTATTATTCAGTATGAATATAAGCAATGTCATCTCTCAATCGGAAATAAGCCAGTCAGCGTAAGATTCATGACATGTATGTCCACCGACCGGAAGCGTAGCACTTCGATACATCCATCAGCCACAAGGTACCGATACTAAAAATTACTATTCACAGCTTGAAAGAACTATTATCAGACAAACAACCAAACCACAGCATAAAAATGCGAGTAGTTGTGTACTATCGATCAATCAATTTTTGATGGTAATTTGACGAATAAAAACAATATGGAGCACAACAGTTGAAATGGACAAATGGTTCGCAAAATACGTTAGAATATTGTCAATTTGAAAATGAAACAACAAATACACAGGAAAAAAAACAACCGAATGTGCCCGCCAAGTACGTAGCTCTTGGAATGATGTTTCGATATCCTCACACGAAACTCCGACTTGACGACGTAGACTTGCTGAGAAATCGAAGGGGTACGCTCGGTGCTTGGTTTCTTTCTTGATTTCACGACAGAGACTGGCGATAAGTTTTGCTCATTTTTGCGTGGGTACTTGGCGGCTTTTTTTACATCTACGATGTTTTTGTGTTAGATATTATATTCTGGTATTATTTCTTACCTTCTCCGAAGACACAGCGAACCAGCGGTAAGGGCGTTGCGGGTGAAAGTGTGTGTGCGTCGGTGGATTTAAGAGTCTTTAAACTGAAGTTAAATTCTAGTGGGTTGGTCTTCAAATAAATCTCACAATTATTTATCTTTACAATCTATTCAAAGAAACTCATTTATTATAAATCAACTCAATAAATCAGACTACACTGAGGTTATACAAAATTATATCTTTAATAAACTAACCCAAAAGTCAAACAACTCAACTATCTCTAATCAAAGTTTGGTCCGTCTCTATCGATCTATATTCGCATTCAAGAGTCTCCAGCCGGGAATTGTCAAAATAACTACAATATAAGTGTAAGCGTGTTCTTTACGCCCTAGGGTTAAAGAACACAACTCTTGTTAAAGAATCCCGTGCGCTAAGCCAGAATAATTCCTAACCACAGATATCAATAAGTTTAAAGTGACCGGCTGCTAACTCCAGAGAGTGAAATTAAGAAAAGAGTTCGGATCAAGACTAAAACTGTACTGCCCAGAGCGGACCTATGCCCTGCCCTATATAACTTCTCCCTTAATGTCTCCCTCCTTCTTACCACTAATAATTATTCTACCCTTCCATTTAAATTGAGCGCGCTGAGTCACTGCATGCATCTAAGCCTGCGTGGTGAATCAGTGAATCTTAATACATAAATGTGCGGGTATTACCGTCCTCCGAGAGAGCGCTAAGTGGAAGCGAGTGAGTGTCTTTACCGACTCTGATATTATCATTTATAGAAGGGCTCCTTCGGGATCTGTATTACCCGCTGTATCTAATAACTAAAATATAATTAATATGAAATATATAAAAATGCTGAGTGGTCAATCCGCAGTTAATCTGTCGGATGTGACAATGGCAATCTTGCGTTTTCGAGGAAAAATAGAGGGCCTTGCTTTAGCCCCCGCAAAACTCGGGCCTTCGTGCTTGAGCCACCTTAACGGCCGGTCCGGTGGTGGGGGTAGACTGATGACGTAGCGCTAGACCGTCGTAGACCTCTTATCCATAGCCGTAGGTATGGTTTTCACGGTTTTACATCATTTTCATCGTGGTAACTCCATTCTAACTAGGTTATCCCGCGGATTACGTTAAAATAATATTCTGTTGTGTTGTAAACGTTTGCTAGTGCCATGTTTTTCGAATAAATGTACTCGTGACAACAGTGTTTTGAGGTTAACCATACATATTTTTGAATGTAACCATACATACCATACATATTTTTGAATATGTATGGTTTATAATAATTCAATATTATATTATTATATTAATATAATAGAAAAATTTAATTTATAATACGTCACATGAAAATATTTTTGAATATGTATGGTTTATAATAATTCAATATTATATTATATTAATATAATAAAAAATTTCAATTTATAATACGTCACATGAAAATATTTTTGAATATGTATGGTTTATAATAATTCAACAATATATTATATTAACATAATAGAAAATAGTCGGTAGGGCAAATAAATACTAAGGCGACGATTTGGTTTACATATTGTGTGATTAAAATCTTAATGAAACCCAATCCTTGTCAATCCGTTTATCCAATCCGTTTTTCCTAAGTATTATCCAAATTGTGTTATATGTACATACACAAAGTAATACCCAACGTTACGAGAGATGTTGAAATTAATATTGCATGCCATACGTAATTCTTTCCAATTCCTTTGAATATCTCGGTAAAATATATACATATATGTGTTTGTTCTTGCGATTAATTTGCCTAAAAGCATGTTAATATATTTAATTCCGAAAATAATAGCCTCCAATAATAGTTTTTACGGTCAGAACGACATAAAACTGTAGAAATGAATGATATGTAGCCGTTATTTTGGTTGTACCGCGGAGTTCGGGTCTAGCGCTACGTCACAACTGACTATAGCCAATCAGCGTCAACGGCCGGATCTGGGCATCCTTCTATAGTTAAGTATCCTTGAGCAGTTGCGCCCGGCGAGCCGAAGCGAGCCGAAACGAGCCGAAGTTTGATCCGTTGGAACTGGTTGGAACGTCCGAAGGGCTGAAATTGCACCACGACGACGAAGAGCGTAACGCTTGACTGTCCAGTGTCCACGAATCTGAGTTGAAATACGAGAAGAAGCAGTGCTATGCACGTGACTTAGGAGAGAGTCATGTTAGAGTTACACCGAGTTCGATCAGATGTTGTCAGTCGTTGAAGGAGATCATAAGTAGCGACACGTGGCGTGACCATGTTTATTTGAACTACTTATGGTGTAAGAAGCTAATAGTATCTGTGAGTCTATTGATAAATACTTTCTCTGATCTCTGTTTAGTTTGACCATCATGTATATTGGCGCGATTTCGTACACAAAAATACTCACCAACAAATTCACGATCAGATTTGACAATTGACGTAGTCCGGTTGAATCGAAAGGTCCCTCCATTATCCCAAAAGCTGATGTTGCGCGGTCGATGTTAGTTGAAGATAACTTCCGCAGACTAGCCCGGAAAATCTCATGGTACAGGTGGATCCCTTGATAAGGCCAAGTGATCCTCCACACATACCTCTGCATAGTAGCCGGACGAGGTAGAGTGTGGTAGGATACTTTTGAGAGCACGTGCATGAAAAGTAGGGTATTGCATGGCAGTTTAGCGGGAAGAAAGTGGCCGATTGCATGCCGGAACTGTAGGGTGCAGTTTGCGCATGCGCAGTCCGCCATCTTGTTCATTTTCGTCCCTTGGGAGTTTTCAATTCATTTTCCTCCCTGTTCCATAGGACGAAACAACTGACAGCGTCTAACACGAAGTTTGAGGTTAGGTCACAAGTTCTGTCCTGCCACTGCCATGCAACCCCATATTTTCATGCGCTCATTATAAAAACTATCATCTATGACAAGGGACGATTGGCGATTTGCAACTCGTGTGATTGCTGCCCCCGCTTCGCTCGGGCGGCAAAATTCACATCATTGCAACCCATGTGTAAGACCGGCTTCTGTGTTACTACACGACATTGAACGAAGGAGTTACCTATTATAATCATTCTCAGAGCCATCGGTTGAGGGTATGAAAACTTGCGACAGCGGGAAACAGAACCGGATTTAGGAAAATCTATAGGGTTGACTTTGAGATCAGAGAACAGAATTAGGTCAATTTATTTCACGCTTATAAGGTATGTCTGACCAACTTCCATTTTGTCGTTCATTCTGATTCAGAAAACGGCATGTAAACTTCGGAGCGTTTGCACTACGCATTTTGACACGATGATTATATGTAGAATCGGCCTGTGTAGCATCGGTGCGTACTCCATAACTATTTGATATTTCGACTCTTTCTGTTTCTTCTTCGGTGTCCATGGATCATCAGACATGACTGTATTCTCAACTAGTCTCTGCTCAGTTCTGTTGGACCAAATTTTGAATGAGCACCTGTCCTTCCCAGACTCACATGTCCCAGTATAACCGAACTTATGGTATAGCCGAGAAGAAAAAAAAATATTATGTTTTCGGGACATATTTTTGACGACATATTCTGTACAAAGACGAAATAATGAGACAGTGAACCCGATTCTAAGAGCATGCCATATTTGCGACGAACGCTGTGACGAATTTCAAAATAGACTGTTCATGGTGGTAAGCAGATGTATCTGTTGAACATTTCGCAAAAACGTTGATAAGATTATACGATTCAAAAGTTTCATCGGACTGTACACCAGCTATGTCGCAGTATACTCTTAGAGAGTAAAATTATCAGATCATTCCAACTCGAAATCGAGAAAAAAGTTACCAAATCAGACGATGCAAATATCAAGAGGATCAGTCAGGACCGCATGCTCCAAATTACGACGTGACTAATGGACCCATGTGAACCCTGAGGGTCGGACGCAGGAATTGTTAGCAGGGGTAGGAAGACAAAAAAAAGTGTTGCTTTTTCAATACACAATTTATTGGATTCGAGAATATTTTCATCGTTGATCAGGACATAGTACTTTCTCGTGTGTGTACCTCCGTCTTCAAATTCGGTTGCTTTTCAAATATAATTTCACATTCTGCATCTACAAATATTATATTTCCTAATTTCACCCTGCGAGTACCCAATAATACATAATATTTTAGTGTAGCAAAATATGAGAAGAGGAAAAAGGTCTGGCCACATTCATGTCTAATGAGGAAATAATTATATGCCCATTTATTCGATAAGGTATGTACACCCAGGGAAGTTGAATCTGAAGCGCCCATGATAGGCAACTGGACATACACCTGTAATTTGGTTGGCAATGCCACGTTGTAGCTCGCTTCCGAAAAAATTGCCGAGCTACAACGCATGGCATTGCCAACCAAATTACAGGTGTATGTCCAGTTGCCTATCACGGGCGCTTCAGATTCAACTTCCCTGGGTGTACATCTGAAAGTCCGTTTGATAGAATCGCGCAATTATGCAGAAGCACATTCACATCTAGTTTTGGAATAAATATCTGCTCCGTATGCTAGTGAGCATCAACCAGGGGTATATGCCTGTTTACAATTCAAGGACAAACGTCCGCCACTCTGTCAGCTAGATACTTCACCAGTTCTATAGACGACCGGACCGAGCAGCACACAGCAGGGGTGCAGTATCACCGGACGTAGTTTGAGCATTGATATTCGCCCCTCTGTCTGCTAGATACTTTACCACCTATAGATGACCGGACTGAGCAGCATACAGCAGGGGTGTATCACCTCTCCTAGTTTGCGGATTAATATCCACCCCTCTGTCAACTAAATATTTCACCACCTTTAGATAACCGGACCGACCAGCATACAGCAGAGGTGTATCACCGAACGCAGTTTGAGCATTAATATCCACCCCTCTGTCAGCTAGATACTTCACCACCCCTAGGTGACCGGACCGAGCAGCATACAGCAGAGGTGTATCACCGAATGCAGTTTGAGCATTAATATCCGCCCTTCTCAGCGCTAGATACTGTACGCAGTCCAGGTCACCAGACTCAGCAGCGTAATGCAAGGGTACACGACCACCGTACATGGATCTTCCATGGACAGCACCTTCAACATCGGCACCCGCGTCGATCAAACATTTTACCACGTCGAAATTATCCGTCATCTTCACTGCGAAAATCAGCGGTGTCTCTTTCTCTTTGTTTGTAGATGGGCAGTTGATGTTGAAAAATGGGGCTTCAAGATGTTCACGGACGTTGTTTAAGAGAAATTTCACAATAGAAGCATGACGTTCGCTGGCTGCTACGTGGTACGCTGTCTCACCTTTTGAATTATGGTATTCACGCATATCGAATTCCCAGGATTCCCTTTCAAGCGGCCTATTTTGGTCCACCAAAAGACAGTTCAAAAACGCACGGATAACTCGGTGTTCAGGTTGGACGAAGAGCTGTCCCACGAAGAACACCTGCGCTGCTCGATCGCATGCATCGTTCCGCAGCATTTTGATACGACGTGTTGCCGCGAAGTATTCTGCAAACGTACGATGAATGAAGCGAAACTGACCATCTCTTTGCAGAGTGACGATGCCAGTTCGCTCTTGAACTTTTACCATGTCTTCTAAAGTGTCATGAAAGTCGTCGCCCTGCGGAGGTACAAGCTTGGCGACGGTAGTTCTATCGAATAATAAATTCAGAGCAACCTTTTGGTGCATTATCAAGAACCATTTTCTATCACGCTCGATGGACCATTTGTTGGCAGGAATTGCGACGGTGTAAGCCTGTTTCCGTTTCTCACTGCAATAAACGTCATATTTCTTATCGAAAACCTACTGTACATTTCGATCATGGTGATTTTCTTCGGTACCGGGGACACTTCGAACGGCCAAACCTCAGCCACCATTCTCGTCTGCAACGGTACACCAGTGAACTCTCTCATCGAAGGATCAATCGACCGGGCCAATAAATCTATCACATTTCGTGCGTGCCCTTGCAAACGGTTTACGTTCTCTAATGAATTGGAATCTGAATTTCGGATCACAGATGCTGTTTCCCAAAATTTGGTCAGAAATCGTACTTGGTTTGCTGAGGAGAATGGTCGCAGTGTATGAGAAAATACTCCTAATTTCTCCTCCAGTGCTCTACTAGTATGGGGTCGGGTTGTAACAAAAAGCTGCTTCACTTCAAGTTTCGCGAGTGCCTGGAGTGAATCAATCACTGTCGCCTTATAATCCGGTCTGATTTCGTCAAAGCCGTCGAATAAAAGTACCACGTTCCTTTGCACTTTGATGATTGTTTTGTACAACGATACATCCTCACGTGTCAGATTAGAGATAAGCTTGTCCACTAGAAAATGGACCGCGCCGTTGACGTCCTCGCTATTGAAACTTCGCTCGCTTTCCTCTGAGGCAAGGACAGTCGTACGACTTGTCAAGTCAATTTTGATAACTAATATACAAGGTTCATTCTCTCTTATTTTTTCCGGTAAACGAGTCAATAGGGTACTTTTACCCATGCCAGCAGTGTCGGAAAGGACGACAATCTTACGCTGCCTGTCATACTTCGCCAGTTGTTCCTCGGAGAGTCGGATTACACCATGTCCGGCATTATCATCGTCGTCACACCTAGTTTCGTCTCTGTATCGGAGTAAATTGGAAATGTTCCTGGAGGATCTTATCCAGATAAATTTTTCATGCTCACACTGAAGCCAATGGATATTGAGATTCGGATTTCTCTGGCACACCTCGTTGAAATGCTCCGTCTCCCGGCCCTCTTCTAGAATTATGTACTGGGCACAAGAATTCCAAGTAGTTTGGTCACTGATCTCGTTTGGTCTCTTTTCATTTGTCAATAATTTCTCCAAGGGTTCCGCGACAATACCGCTGATAGCGAAGATATCGGTCATCTCCGGATCTATGAGAATGAGGCCGTTTATAACCACACGACGGTCAATCGTGCGAGGTATGTAGTATTCCGCAACCTCGCCCAATCCCTCCGATTTCCCGCCGATTCGTAATTCCTCGCCACGGATCAGCCTCACCAATGTTTTCGGACTTATTATTCGTCTGCAATCTGCCAACTTTTCCTCTGCGACATCGTCGAAGTTGTCTATCCCGAATAAGTCCATATAACTGATTTTTTGCTCTCGCTCTTGAAATCGAATAACTTTTTTTCTCAATAATTTCTGTTGCGTATGTTTCTCAATATTATGGATGCTGATGTCACCTTCTGCTTCGGGAATTTGGTCAACGCGTTTCATCCGTATAACCCGAGCATCTTTTTCCGGAAGAATGAGGATAATGCGTTTGCCCGTTATTTTGTCTTCGTGTAACTTGGTCATGATCTCGTCCACGTTCTGCTGTAATTGTTCCATATCCTGCCCGGTACTGTTCGATCCGCAGTCGATGGCCAGCAAACGCTGACTGCCGGATGACAAAAATGCGAGGAACACTTGTCTCGTGCTCTCCGGCAGAAAGAATTTTTCCAGCTGCGTGAAGATGAAGCTATCGTCCTTCTTGTATTCCTCCATTCGGTTCAGAGTTTGGTAGACCCTCAGCGCCGTCAAAAAAGATTGCTCGGACGAAATCACCTGCCGTATCAAATTTTCCGTTGGACTCGAAGACTCCAAAAATTTCCCCAAGTCTTTGGCCTCACTCTTGAAATGGACATTGTATTTTTTCAGTTCTGACAGATAGTGCTGATTGAGACCCACGGTTATCAAAGAGCTGATTTTCCGCTTCATTGTTTCAGAAAAATTCTGAATGTCTTCATGGACCAAATATACACCTTGTTTCGCTTTGAACCAATCCAATGTCATGTTTTGTAAGGAGTCTGCCACCAAATCGGTATTTGACAGATTGAACGGACTATATTCGCCGAACAAGCGCTTTATTGCTTTACCAAGCTCCTGTTCATTGGGTTGATTCACAGCCAGAATGAACTCATCCAGGAAGTCTGGGATGTGATCGTTGGGCAAATCTTCCAATGGACTCTGCTGCGATGTAGTCGTTGATTTACCGGAGCCGTCAGACATCGTGAATGATTCCTTTTCCAGATTAGCCAAAATATCTGTTTCGGATAATATTTTGTCTGGTGAAAATTTTCGTACATGCTCAATGAAAATGTTGCGGAATATTTGAGCTCTAGGTGACAGGTTATTGTTCTTGATGAAATTATCGTTAAACTTCCGCTTTCCGTTTCCATCATCAACAAGCACCTCTCGTGTTAGCGCCGTATGATATCGTTTGATAATACCAGATCTCGACGGTCGCCCGGCCGATACAATTGAGCTACTAACGCACTGAACAAGCGCATTCGCCAATCGGTGCAATTCAGATGCAGATTCCAATTTATCGTGCAGTTCGGGATTCTCAGCTGCCGAAAGCTTATAACATGACCCCTGCTTCTCCGAGTCAGTGACTTTCAGAAATTCGTTGCAGTCCTCCGCTGGAATCACCTTCACTCGTTCGTCCTTCAGTATCGACTCGTCTAATCCAACATTGGTGCAGAGGATGAAGCACTTTGACTATTACTCTTAGCAAAGTCTTGATGTTGTTTGATCCTGCGCCAAGAGTTGAAGTACTTCTGCACACTGAAATTGCCTTTTCCGTCCGCCAATAAATCACCCGCTGTGACCCGCTTGCTTTCGTCCTGCCTATGCTTCATCTGGACAAAGTAGTGCAATCTGTTTCCCCGACTGTCTTCGTACTCTAAAACAAGGTCATCGAATTTCGCTGCAGAGTCTAACTCGGTGGCCAAGCGGAAACGGTAACCCTTCTTATAAGCATGATCCAGAGCGCGCACCAAATGCTTCAACTGATACACAACCCCGTGCAAAGTATCCTTAAGGCCTGCTCCAGCGTACGGTTCTTTGATGTCCCAGCGTGGCTTTTTACTATTTCCTCAGAAGCCAGAGCACGAAGCACTCTGCGTTTCATGGGCTGATGTTGATTCCAGTGACCTCGAAGCGTGGCCATGATTGTCGGATCTTCGAGTTGGCGACGCACCAGCTACCGGTCGGGTGCGGTTGTCTTCTTCGTTTCCCTTTTTCCGTTTCGCAGGAACAGCATTGGGCATTGATTGTCTGTGTCGCTTTGAATCCGTGGATTCAATGTCGCGAGAGTCCATCCTGTCGATATTCTTGTCTGCCATATTTCAGAATTATTCAACCTCGACTGTAATCTGAAACACAAAAGCTTGTTGTAGCTTCTGGTCGTGCTCGGTCGTCGAAATTTGCAGAAGATGTGCAGGATCATGTGACTATTATACCTGTTGAATTGTCATCTGTGGACCGGCCGTCGCAAGCCATGCAGACAAAAAATTCATCTTCCTATACATATATACGGGGCTGTCCACGTCAATTCACCTAGCCTCCAGACCACAACTTTTTTGATTTGCTTCGTAATTTTTTCTATTGTTGCCCTTGCTCTAAAACATTTTTCTGAATTTTTTCAGATTTTTAAAAAATACCCTTTGTGAGTTATGATTTTTTTTCGACCAAAAAGAAGGACCATTTTTAAAAATCTGGAAAAATTCACAAAAATCCTCAGACTGACGTAGAACAGTCTCCCATTTGCGAGAATGTGGAACGAATTTTTTTAATATTTTTTGTTACGAATTGATTGATTTTTTTTGAATTTTTTTTTTAAGTAAACGCTACCCCCACGACTTTTATCCTTTCTGGATCTGCCAGCACTATTTTCGAATTATACGAATGGGAAGACATTGGTATTCAACTGGTCAGTTACTAGAACAATTAGTTCGATCCAGTATTCATTTTGCTCTAAGGATAAAATGTGGAAAAAATTGTTTGTTTCAAAGTGTATATCACAGAAACGATGAACACGAGCTGAAACGACCAATTTTTTCCACATTTTATCCTTGGAGCAAAATGAATACTGGATCGTAATAATTGTTCTAGTAACTGAGCAGTTGAATACCAATTTCTTCCCATTCGTATAATTCGAAAATAGTGCTGGCAGATCTAGAAAGGATAAAAGTCGTGGGTGTAGTGTTTACTTAAAAAAAAAAAAAAATATTTAAAAAATATATAAAAAATTCGTTCCACATTCTCGCAAATGCGAGACTGTTCTACGTCAGTCAGAGGATTTTTGTGAATTTTTTCAGATTTTTAAAAATGGTTCTTCTTTTTGGTCGAAAAAAAATCATAACTCACAAAGGGTATTTTTTAAAAATCTGAAAAAATTCACAAAAATGTTTTAGAGCAAGGGCAACAATAGAAAACATTACGAAGCAAATAAAAAAAGTTGTGGTCTGGAGGCTAGGTGAATTGACGTGGACAGCCCCATACAGATATCTTCAACGGATTAAATCATGCCGAGTGATAGAGTCTCTCCTTATAATCTTCCTATACAGTCAATACAGTGCTCCCCTCCGTCCTCGCAGACGGCTGGGCCCCTTGACCCCAAAGACTAGAAGGAATAGGCCAAAATGCGTCGATGATGTATCTGAAAGAAGAAACTCAATGTCATCGATAGAGGCGGACTGTTTGCTAAAAATCCAAAGTTTAGGTTTCGTTATTGAGGCGCAGGACGTCATTTTGTGTCACTACATGTGGGGGGTTCCATGCCATTTCACCCAATCGGCGAAGGTCACCGACGCCGTTCTGGATGTCAATTTTTTTCTCCATTCGTCCATCGAAAAAAGTGAACACGTGTTTGGCTGGTTTTCGATTAGGCCACCTTGTCGATTTTTTTGCATTTCCCAATTTTTCATCCTTTTCGCAAACAGACTTTTTTCAACTGGCTCTAATTTCAAGAGCTTTGACTTTTTTCAAAAATAACGGAATCGTATCGCGTGTCTAATGACATAAGGTCGTAAGCGCCAATATACGACTTTTTGGTTTTCGTAACAGCCAGGAAGTAAGAGGGAAGGAAACCGATCCCCATGCTACAAAACCTGCGATGATATTTACGGCTCTTTAGTAGTACAATATTCTACCACTCGTAGTGCTGGTGATGCACGCCGGGTCCCACGGACCTACCGGGTCATCGACCCGTCACGTCATCTTGGCATATGACCAATCAAAACGTAAACAAACCCCCACCATGGCACCAACTGACCCGGCGTGCATCACCAGCACTGCGAGTGGCAGAATACCTTACTACTAAAGAGGCGTAAATATCAACGCAGGTTTTGGCGAGCGACCAGCATGGGGATCGGTCTATTTCCCTCTTACTTCCTGGTAACATAGGATAGGAGGAGTTTTCTTGACTGTTTTAGACACATGTAGGAATTCGACTCCTGGTAACAGCAAAAGGTCGTATGATTTTTTTTTTAAATCGTCTTTAGACTAAGGACCCGAAGATTTGTTCAGAAACGTTGAAATTTAATACTAGGTCAATTAAAAGCAGAAGGTCGTATGTACTGGTGGATACGACCTTTCAGTCCTAACTTCGCAGAAAAAAAATGGTTTGCATTAATTGCAGAAGGTCGTATCCGCCAAATAAACGAAAAAAAATGGTGGATACGACCTTCTGCTTTTATCTGAGAATATTTTTTATCGATTTTTTCTAAACGGTCGTTTTTTCAATTGATCTTCACGTTTCATGTGTTTTTACAGCTATTTGGAAAAGTCACGAAAATTAAAAAAAAAAAAAAGGGCGGATACAACCTTCTGCTTTTATCTGCGAATATTTTTTATCGAATTTTTCGAAACGGTCGTTTTTTCAATTTATCTTCGTGTTTCAGGTGTTTTTGAGACTTTATGAAAAATCATGAAAAATAACTTGAAAAAAAATGGCGGATACGACCTTCTGCTTTTAACAACGAATTTTTTTTATCGAATTTCTCGAAACGTCGTCGATTTCGATTTTTCTTTGCGTTTCACGAGTTTTTACAGCTATTTGGAAAGATCATGAAAAATTAAAAAAAAAAATGTCGGATACGACCTTCTGCTTTTAACGCCGAAATTTTTTATCAAAATTCTCGAAACGTCGTCGATTTCGATTTTTTTTTTGCGTTTCACGAGTTTTTACAGCTATTTGGAAAAATCATGAAAATTAAAAAAAAAAAAACGGCGGATACGACCTTCTGCTTTAACAACGAATTTTTTTATCGAAATTCTCGAAACGTCGTCGATTTCGATTTTTCTTCGTGTTTCAGAGTTTTTACAGCTATTTGGAAAACAGTTCGAGGCCAGGGACGGGAACATCGGACCCCGCCGATCTCGGCTCTCTCTCTCCCTACCTATCTGTTTACTTATCAACCTCCCTCTCCCCCTCTCTCTGTCTCTCGCCGCTCCAACGTCATCACACTAAACATCATTCACGTACGGCGTTCACGAGGACATCGTTAATTCAACTCTCTTTTAGCCCACCCTCGCCCTTACCATTACCACCAAGTCACCCCCCCGCCTATCGTTCTATAGGGAGGCGGCGACTCCACGGCCTACGATCTGCCGTCAGGACACCTGCCTCGCCTATCGTTCTATAGGGAGGCAGCGACTCCACGGCCTACGATCTGCCGTCAGGACACCTGCCTCGCCTATCGTTCTATAGGGAGGCAGCGACTCCACGGCCTACGATCTGCCGTCAGGACACCTGCCTCGCCTATCGTTCTATAGGGAGGCAGCGACTCCACGGCCTACGATCTGCCGTCAGGGGCCTCGGTCCTTGGTCCCCCGGGGGTGGCGCTCCGCTCTCATCGCAGCTCCGTCCCCGCCCGATCTCCGGACCCGACTGACTGTCTTACCATCTCCCCCCGGCCGCTTCCCCGTCCGACCCACTCGGTTCAGCCGGCGCTGGATCCCCCTTTGTTCTCACCGGTTAACGCTCACCCGTACCTTGCCTAGTACGTCACACCTACAGCGCACTCATACATGGGGACTCAGCAAACGATTTCCAACACATAAACATGACATATTCCTAGCTGACCTTTATTCAATTTTCAGGCCACGGGTAACAAACAAAGATGCAACCAAAATATGCTTTCGGCGAACTGCCGTCTTTTCAGTCAGTTACACGACCTTCTGCTTTTAACACCGAATTTTTCTATCGAAATTCTCGAAACGTCGTCGATTTCGATTTTTCTTTGCGTTTCACGAGTTTTTACAGCTATTTGGAAAAATCATGAAGAATTAAAAAAAAAAAACGGCGGATACGACCTTCTGCTTTTAACAACGAATTTTTTTATCGAAATTCTCGAAACGTCGTCGATTTCGATTTTTCTTTGCGTTTCAGAGTTTTTACAGCTATTTGGAAAAATAATGAGAAATAAAAAAAATAAGAAATGGCGGATACGACCTTCTGCTTTTAACACCGAATTTTTTTATCGAAATTCTCGAAACGTCGTCGATTCCGATTTTTCTTTGCGTTTCACGAGTTTTTACAGCTATTTGGAAAAATCATGAAAAATTAAAAAAAAAAACGGCGGATACGACCTTCTGCTTTTAACAACGAATTTTTTTTATCGAAATTCTCGAAACGTCGTCGATTTCCATTTTTCTTTGCGTTTCAGAGTTTTTACAGCTATTTGGAAAAATAACGAAAAATAAAAAAAAAAATAAAAAATGGCGGGTACGACCTTCTGCTTTTACCATTTGTTTTTATTTTCCTCAAAAATTGTAATGAAAGAATGACGTATTCGCCCAACATACGACCTTTTGCACTTACATTATTTAAGTTGAATGCATAGATGAACGTTTGTAGGAAACTGAGGTTCTATAATTACAGCGAGAACCGCGAGAGACTTCCGCCTGTGGCTGGCTGATAGCTGATAAGCTCTGACGGCGACTACATATTTTCCAACGAACGATGACGCTTGATTGTGGAGTGTTTTTTCAGAGAGAATGAAAATATTTCCTCCTTGGTGTATAAATATTATTGCAATTATCAGAGCGAAATTGAATTCGGGTCAAAATTATTCGACCTCACATTTTTTGGAGGCAATGAAGGGATGGAAATAACCTTCGTTGAAAGTAGTATCACTGAACCTGCGGAGCAATTAAAAAAAAATAATAATAATCACCCAATATTTGTGAGTTTCGCCATCAAATTACGAATATCAGCGATATGAATTCCGATTCCTGAAAAGACGAAGGAAACTGCGGAGCTTCCGCGGTATTTCGAAATCGCTGATCGGTTACCAACAATCCCGAAGGGGAAAATGATTCGTCTGATTGACGCGTCAACAACTTCAGATGAAAAATGTAATCCGCCTAAATAAATGGAAATTGACTTATGTAGAGAAAATTAACAGAGCATTAACTGAATCTTTGAGAATTGATTGAGAATTCAGATGGACATGATCGGATCTCGCATATTAGTTATCGTAAATTATTCCGATTCAACAGAATATTTGGAAAATGGGTTGAAATTTATAATTACGAACTTGAAATCGAGTATAAATAATCGAGTATTATTAGGAAAAACTTGAATCAAACGAATGGAGGAAAATTACATTTGGTGAAAAAACGGTCATTTCGAAGAAAACAAAAATTCGGATCAATCAAATTTACAGGAAATAGTACAAGAATAATTATTTAAAGGATAAAATACTCGCTCAAACGACGGTAAACTTTTTCGGATTATTGGAAAACAAAAGAGTCGAATTTATGAGATTATGAATATATCAGTGGATTATGAGGATTAATCTCAATTGCTTGAGGGGAAAAAAAATGAATGATTGAAATAAACGTGTTGGAAAGAAAGGGTCGATGAGACTCTTTCTGGAAGATGTAATCATTTACCTGTCGGAAGAAAAAGAATAGAAACGGAACGATTACCAGAGTTATGGATCCCGTTTCTTTAATTTTCCGAATTAAGCATGAGTTATTCCAATGAGAAACTGTTCGTTTCAATCCGTGTAGTCGTTTATATTCGATCCTATCTGTTTTTTTCTATCCCGTCCTATCCGTGGCAATGCCACCTCTCACAGCCTATTCGTTCCAATTATTCGTTGAGAATAAGGAATTGTAATTTCCAATCCGATTGAGTTCTTCGTATCCGAATCAATCCTTTTCGAGGGATACACATTATCCATGCTAAAACGCAATTTTTATCTCTATTCGACCGAATTCTTTTGAAGGAATACAGAAGTTTGATGACGGATTAATCCGAGCTATCGGATTCTTCTTGGTTATATGCAATTCGAATCAATGCTTCAAACAGAATGAATGACATACTATACTATGCGACGAATTCAAATGAGCGATAGAAGTTCCGAACCAATTCTTTCAATGATTTCACATATTCATGGATTCGTTTCAATTCGGGATACATCCAGTCACGCGTGATAAGGGTGATAAATGTCGTTCGGGCCAATCAGAGAGCAGCTTTAACCGGAAAGTCTCCCTTTCCCGCGTGATACGTCGAAATGAAAAAGTCAAAATAGGAGCCCAGCAGTACCTAATGGTAAAACCCGAGCATAAAGTTTGTTCATTTAAAATTACGATTAATGAAAGGAAAATTATGATGAGTGCTATTATAAAGATGATAATCATCATGGAAGTAAACAAAATTAATTGCACGTCTTATCTTGTTAAAAGCGAAAAATCTGAAATAAAGTATTATTCTTCTCAATTTACAGGTTCGTCGATGATTATTATAACTAAATGACAGGGCAAATATTTATACATTCTTTATGACAACACTTTATTTTTATCTCATTCTCACAGTACATACTTATACTTATACCTATAGGTATAATTGTGTATACGATATTGAAAATTAAAGGAAGACAAATCAAATATATTTAGTTCGATACATTTATTGATATTGATTGGACAGTGCGTTTGGCAATTTACACACATATTCACGATCACTGCTCTTTATGTATATCAATTTAGACAGAACCTCATCAATAGCTATTCTATCTATACAGTGCGGTGTAGAGATATTACTTTCCAAATATGTGGTAGTACAATATCTTGTATTTCTAGCGGTTCGGTACTCATCAATTGTATGTCGAGGTAACAAGTTTCGTCCGACAATACGATATCATTAATTCGTGCATTAGCACCGCTCTTTAAGGTGGTCGTCTCGCCACCCGTAGGAAATAGGGAGGATTAGAAAATCTTTTGATTTTGAAATGTAGATGAGTTTGTACAATAAACTTTTAATATCTGAAAAATATTTCGCATCCTACCGAAGATTTGTGTAAGTAATTTAACTTCAAATATTGACAAATTAACACGGGGTCTTACGGGCAAACCGTGTCGTCAACACTTGAACTCCGGAATTCATACCACAATCAATTAGATAGCGACGAATATGAAGTTGCCTATTGTAAATTATATTCCGAAGATTCCGTTGCGACCATAAAACTTTTAGGTCACCGAATTTCTCGATTAGAACTTTAAAGATAATCTCGATGAAAACGACATTAGACAGCCATTACCAGCCCGCCACAAAGCGATCGAATACCTTTGGCAACACCGTGAGCGAAGGTATCTTCGGGTGCCGGTGAGAACGGAGAGGTTAGGAACGCCGTATGCCATGCCAGCAAGGGACGCTTGTATCGCGACGTTGCCAGACCAATTTCTTACCCATGACAGCTGACCGGAAAATAGTCAAATCAGTTACTCTTTATTATTATTTCATCGTAAATTACGAAATAATATTCAGTGTAAATGTGTATCCGTAAAGTTTTAATCGCATAAACATTTCTGCAACATCGAAAACTATCATAAAATTACGTTGGGCATCGACGATTGATAGACATAATTTGATGTCGGCGTAGCGAGACGACCACCTTAATTGAATAAAACTATCGTTCCATTTTGATGATCTCTTATATTTCAGTGTAGTGTAAACTGTTCCTTGATAGATGTCCATCCATCCATTTCTTAAATAATTTTTCCGAACTGGAAGAAACTGCACTGTCAGGGTCACAGGCATCAAAATATATGACCCCATTACATTTTTCATTATTTGTGGTCGTGCGCTTGTTTGAAAATAACCTTTCACAATACATTTCAGCATGTTCCGAATTTTTGGAACTACTATTGCAGTCTACTGCTACTTGAAATGAACGTATATTCATGGACTTTTTAATAATCTGTAGGTCCACCCCCTTTGAACCGTTGATCAATCGTTTTAAAAAATGTATGTTGCTTTCATAGGCGTAAGTTGAATTTGCCCATAGCGGTCCACACTTACGTACCGAATCGACAGCATGAAGTAGCATGTGTATATTTAATCGCATACAAGATTCACCGTAACGCGTTTGAAACGTTATGACAAATAGTGCCAACAATATTTCACATTCTTCTAATTCTATATCAGAAATTCTCATCTGTGACAATACGTACATACTTTTTGTTAATAGCGCGAACAAATATAACTTGTCTTCTGATAGAATATTGACACAAATGGGAATGCCATAATATAGTGAAAATGATCTCCAATTTTTCGCTTTATAATTGCTCATGTCGAATAAATCTTTTGGCAATGTACCGACGTCATGAGGAGGCTTAATATCCATCAAAAGTCCATTAATTCTTTCTTTATGTTGCCTGTTCATTGCTTTCCAAGTCAATTCCCAAAGAAATTGTTCAGCACCCAACTCTCCAGTATGCAGCTCGTCAAAGGGAAATCCATACTCCATACCATATCAAAATGACCCTACTAAAAATGTCGGACAGGATCTTACAGGTTCGGAAAGGTTTCCGGACACGTTTTCGGATAGGGCGAAATCGGCAATGCGTCCGTTCGTGCCCGCATCGCTATCCGGCACAAAAGTTCTATTCGGATTTTTATCCGGCTTTATCCGAAGTCAAGTCGAACTCAGAAATCCATTTGACCGGCAATCTTCTGCTCCTATCCGCATTATACCCGGCAAAAAAGTTCTACTCGGATTCTGTACGGGCCTTTCCGGTTTCTTTTCGGCAGCACAAATCGCCAGAATTAAAGGCTGTCCGCAACGAAACCGACGCGATCCGGTTTTTGTCGGAAATCTATCGCATCCGGCCGCTATACGGGTGTATCCGGCAATTTCCGGCACGGATCTTGACGCCGGACGATTTTGGTGATCCGGCTTCATCCGGTTTTTATTGGAAATCAATTCAATCCCCCCTTGATCCGGTTGCATCCGCAATTATTCCGGCAATACATACGGAGAACAAGCAATTTTCAATTCAGCTGTATCTGGTTTCGCTTCTATAATCGATTTCACCTGGCTTTCGTTCGGTTGTATCCGCAATTTTGCCGGAACAAAAACTTACTCGCGTACACATTCCCGAAATAGTTGCGGATACATACGGATAGATTCAATTTTTTACCAACGGCAAGCGGTCGTTCCGGCAAACTTGCGGATACAACCGGACAGCGGGCGCATTACTTACGATTATATGATTTCGATTCTGTGATCCAAGTCTTATCAGATTATAGAATCGAAATCGGACACGGACGGATTGAATCGATTGTCCAATTCGGCCTCATGTACTTTCTATACGATAATGAATTGTACTCGCCCGTGATCCGGTTCTATCTGCAGCAACGATTCCGGAGAGAATTCAGATCAAAGTATAAGGGTTTCAGTTTTTTCAGGAAAGTAATTCTGGATGAAATCCAGACAAACCTGGATAAGACCCTCTCAGTACTTTGTGACCGAATGAAGTGCGGATAGAGACCGTGAGAAATCCAGTCAGGCCTATCCGGGTTTAATCCGTTTACGCAGTTCAGATTTTCGCCACTTGGGGGCATCCATTCTCTCGCGAGTGAAGTACTACGGCTGCGAAATAAGATCTCGCGATGCTCGAGCCTAAGTATACTTACCTGCCAACGCAGATTACTGTGCGAATAACACAGTTTCTGCAAGTCGTGGCTTTGTCATTGCTCTATGGTCGAGCTGAATTTAACAAAAAAAAAGCTGAATTCATTTTTTAGTTAAAAAAATCCAGGAGGCCTCCCCCCCCCCTTGCTTTCCCCACGCTCCGATAACCGAGCATGGGGGACCGATTACGCATAGGGACGTATGAAAAATATTACCATATATGTATACTGGCGCATTGGACCGAATTCCAGGAAAGTCACTGTAACCGCGCATCTTCCGGACAGAGCCGGACACACTCCGTAATAGAAAATTGCAAAAATGACGTGCGTATTCCGTATAGAACCGGATTTATTGCCGCAATCAAGAACCACATAAGAAATCCGACAAGATCGGATAAAGTTTGGATTCACGTGGCCGCACATCTTCCGGATAGAGCCAGACAAACTCCGGAATAGGAAAATTGCAAAAATGACGTGCTAATGTCGTAAAGAACCGGATTTATTGCCGCAATCAAAAACCACACAAGAAATCCGACACGATCCACCGAAATTCCGTACATTGTCCGGAACCTATCCGACATTTTTAGCAGGGGAGGCAATTCAGATAATATTGATGGACCTTTCACTCCTCGAGATTTCATTTTCGAGGGTACGTCAAGAATATCTTCTACGTCTTTCATGTGCGATTCATGCGTTCGTAATGCTTCATTATTTCCAGAAAATGGAAGACGCATTGTTTTATTAAAGCTGCCCTGAATGTAGCAGTAACTTCATGCATAATAGCCGTTGTGTTGCACTCTGTTTTGACATAATGCACGGGCTACAGAGTCTACGGAGCAACACAGAACTGAGACTTTCAATAGTTCCTCTACGCCGTTGTCGTTGATATTACAATGAAAACCAACATCATGTAATTCTTTCACGTCCTTGACAAATTTTTTCAAAAATAGATTATCAACAACGTCGGATTTGGCTCTTTTTCAACGATCATTAGACCCACAATCAGCACATTTGTGAATCGAAGATCTGGTGGTAAATCGTTAAGAATTACTTGAAGAGGCCACATGTTTCTTTTGGATTTGTGAAAAATTGGAGCGCCATCAGTACTAAAATTGAGACTCAATGTTGGACTACTATCTGCTACAGTCATTTTATATAATTTACCATCTTTGCAATCGGTAATCTCTGAGTTTTCATTATATCGTTGAGATATACTGTTTTGAAGTGCTGAACGAACGCTTTTTATTTTCATTCACATTTCTCACAAATAACTGTCTGATTTTTGAACGAATCTTTCCACGAGCAATGAATCTCATTGTAACACTTAGTACAGTAATAATGACTTTGGACCTTTTGCTTTGGAGATTCTGAAACTTTATCCAAATAATAGTTAGAGATGTTTACATGACTAAATCTTGGACCAGCACACAGTTTAAACATTGCCATTAGTTGTTTACGACCCTCATTGCAAATACCAAATTTCAAAGTAAAACCTGTAATCATGACCCAGATAACAACTGTGCGACGCACGAAACTATCACGACGTGCGGCTCACGCCGTGCGGGTGTTATGAGTCGCACCTGATCATCACGACGTGCAACTCACGTCGTGCGGGTGTTATGAGTCGCACCTAACCATCACGACGTGCGACTCACGACGTGCGGGTGTATGAGTCGCACGCGTGATAGTTAGGTGCGACTCATACACCCGCACGTCGGGAGTCGCACGTCGTGATGGTTAGGTGCGACTCATAACACCCGCACGACGTGAGTTGCACGTCGTGATGATCAGGTGCGACTCATAACACCCACACGGCGTGAGCCGCACGTCGTGATAGTTTCGTGCGTCGCACAATTGTTATCTGGCACGTAGTGTACCCCTCATGTGCGACGCACAGCGTGCGGTCATTATGCCGTCGGGGTATTCGACATAAGATGATCGATTAATAATATTTTACCATACACAGTATTTTGAATTTTCTGTATATTTTGGTAAATTTAGTACTTATTAATTGTATTGTTGGCCGTATTGACCGATGAATTATATTTCACATGAAGTCATTCGTTGTCATAAGGCAGTTTGGCGCAGTAGGTAGGGCGTACGACTAGACATCTGAGCGGTCAGGCGAACACGGTTCGAATCCCGGTTGGGACAAAAAAACACAGTGGGCATCGAGCGGAATTTTTTTTTTTTCTTTCAAATTATTTTAATGGTTTCACCACATTATTATTTTTCGTGATAAAATTTACCTCAATCGTACAATCCCTACGTCGTTTTATCGGAATAATGAGCAACCGCACAATGCCCGCACGCGTGCGTCCTCACGACGTGCGAGCGTTATATCCATCAAATGAGGACGCATCTGTATGTTCTCCTGCGCGCACGCTATGCGGATAAACCCGCACGCGTGCGCGCACTATGCATGGACTGTGTGGGCATTTTGTTATCTGGGGAACAACGAAGTAATTAACCACGAGGAATATGGAGTGCGCAGAAGAATATTGTTTCAAAATTAAAAATTCTAATGTACAGTTTTTAGAAATGAGGTGAGTATTGAAGTACGTTCATTTCCAAATATAGTATATTGTGCACCTAGGGCATAAAGTGGGCTTTTTTAGACCGAGTGTGGAATCTAAATCGGCTATTTTGGTGACGGACCGCCATGTTATTAGAGGATTAATCGCACACTTTGATGACACATGGTCATTTCGGTGACTGTCAACAAAGTGAAATTGAATAAGTCGGTCATTTTGGTGACAGGGGCTCCTTGGCACGAACCTCAAATGTATGAAATGTCAAATTTTGTGGTAGCCAAGTGTACAGTTGCAGACTTGTAGCTGCATAGTTTTGGCTAGGTGGATAGTTTTTAGTTACCCCGGGGAGTGCGCGAAGCGCACGAGGCCGCGCACAACAGATTACTGCGAAAAAAATACCGTGCCTAGGAACCCAAATGGGGCAAGTTACCAAAATACTCGATATTCTTATTTATATATGGGGGGTTCCATGGCCATGGTCACCGACACCGACGCCGATTTTGATGTCAATTTTTTTCTCAATTCGTGCATCGAAAAGAGTGAACACGTGTTTGGCCGTTTTTCGATTCAGCCATGTTTTCTATTTTTTTGAATTTTCCAATTTTTCATCCTTTTCGCAAACGGACTTTTTTCAACTGGCTCTAACTTCAAGAGCTTTGACTTTTTTCGAAAAATGGTAAGGACATAAAATGTGCCAAAAAGACCAAGATTTTCGAAAAAAAATTGCGCAATCTTTTCCAACCACACCGTTCTGGGATATTTTTGATAATAGAGAAAAAATCAATATATTATTTATTTGGACACCTTCGATTTTCCTGAAACTTTTTACCTGAAATCAACCACTTATAATCAAGTTATCCTCCCAAGGAAATTATGGGCCTCGGATTCGTTCGGAAGTTACACCATCATAGGTGCCAAAAAATCGGACAATCGCAAGATATCTCAGGGAAATCAGTTTTATCAATTTTAATTTCGACAAGAAAAGCGTACTTGATGAAAAATTGAATATTGATGATTGAAATGATTGAATTTGAACTATTCAACTATTTCAATATTATACTATCATTAGTTAAACTATTGTAGTCGCTTTTTTATCGGATGATTCATCGAAATTTCGAGATCTCAGCATTTATACGGGGGCCATTCAACAAATACGTTCACTTTTTTGGACAATTTCAGACCCCCCCCCCCATGTAACAATGGTTCGTTTCAGTAGACCCCCCCAAAATAATACGTCACAAATCTCGACCCCCCCCCAGCCCTTTTTTTGTCTATTCGTCCATCTAATTCAAACTATTTCCAAGATTGTCCATAATGAAACATGTTTGAGGTATCAAAAATACAACATCTGAATATCATTGCGTATTTTATACAGACTAGAGGCTTTGCGCGCTTCGCGCGCTCTTTTGATTGTTGATTGTTTTTTCATTTTCTATGCTCCGTCTTCGATCAAGCCCAATTCTAAACATGCTGATTGATATGTTTGACACAGAACCCCATTTACAGTTCTTAAATTGCTAAAGCTTTTTACATTTTTAACTGATAGTTATAATAATCTTAAATGAAAAAGTTCTACTTGTGATGGACTCACAGAATACATACGTCCAATACATTTAAAGTTTGATTTTCGACGTTCCCAGCGCTGAACGGTTTTATTGTTGACTTGGTATTTCTTAAAAACGTAATGTAATGGGATTTCTGTATAATAATAATTTTCGGCTAACTTATCGCGTGTATTCAATGAAAAATAGTCTATTAGCATATTTACTTTTTCTAATGCAGATATCATTTCAGTTTGATCACCACCGTCTGAAATAATGATATTTTGTTCATTTGGTAAATGTACCAGTAATCGTATGATTGTATGACTTTTATCTTGAAGACGTTTACTTAAAATTCTCCAACATGCTTCTACCGGCCCTACATATCGTGCTTCGACGTAGGCTTTAATTTCATTATGATTGATCATGCTTTCATTCTAAGCGGAATTATCTCCAATATTTATGCTCGCAGCATCGTGTCCTTTATAACAGTATTTGAATAAATATTTTACAGTCTTTATACTTGAAACTACTTCGACGTTTGTATGACAATTAAATATTGTACTTAATTCGGGCGAATACGGTACAACATTGCGATTATCAACTTTAAAACCACCAGGTCGCTCATAAGATTTATCAGAGTTTGTCAATCTATGTCAAGTATTGTATGATCTACAAATTCTTTAGGATAATGTTTTGAACATTTGCCATTTATTATACACCAATCACCACACGGTCCGTGAATCATATTTTTCATAACTATATCATGCACCCTGGTGAAAATAATTTCTACGCCAAACTACGAAAAGAATCTACGAAAAAGTATCGGATTTCGGACTTTTCGTAGTTTATTTTTACGCCAGATTTTGTACAGAGTAGTAGTTTTTCGTAGATAGTTGTAGAATGAAATTCGATGTCTATATGAATTGTCGTTTCTAGGTATTCATAGTTTATCGTAGTTCCTCGTAGTTTTTTCGTAGATAGTTGTAGAAGCCAGTTTCGGGATTGTACCTGGATCCTACCCGTACCGCAATTTAATAAACGAAGCGATTTCATAGTAATTCGACCTATTTTTAGAAAAAATCTACTCAACGTTGATGGAATTATTGAATTTAAAATTTAAAAAAAAAAAAAATTTACCCCCAGAAGGATTTGAACCTAGCTCACTTTTAGGGGCCACCCATCCAAGTACTGACCGCGTCCGATGTTGCTTAACCTCGGTGATCCCCAGATGTATGGTCTTCAACTCGCCCAAATTCATCTCCTTGCAGAACTTGACATTTTCTGGCAACATGAAGTTAGTGACTGACATGGAACTTCAACTGAATATTTGAAAAGCTTTGTCACGTTAAGCTTCATATTCTGCCAGCTTTTCGTAGAAAATCATACATTATAGTAATTTTGCGTAGAAATTCGTACTATTCAACAAACAATCACCAAAGTTTAATCAAATCCTTCCGGCAATTATACTTTTCACTTTTGTTGTAGAAAATTCTAAATTATCGTAATTTTTTGTAGTTTTATACTTGCGATCTACGTAAAAAGATTCTCATACATTTCAGTCGTAAATTTCTGTAAATGTTCGTAGATATTCATAGTTTGTGCAATTCTTATCTACCATATTCCGTAAAATCTACGAAAATTTTTCGGGTTGATCATGGTCGTAGATTTTCGTAAACTTTCGTAGATATTTGTAGTAAAGATATTCTGTTGCTTGAAAGATGTAAATTTCCATAATTAATCATGAAATTTTGTAGTTTTCTACTTCCGGAACTACGAAAGACTACGAAAAATTACGAGAAATTGCAAACAATTCCGATTTTCTGAACATTTCTACGATTTGACAGTTTTTGTAGTTTGACGTGAAAATTATTTTTACCAGGGATATTCCGTTGTCGGGAAACTGTAGATTTTTGTAATTGTTCATGAAAATCCGTAGTTTTCCACTGCCAAAACTACGAAAAACTACGACAAATCAAGACAAGAACATTCAGCTTCATTCCGTTTGTAGATATTCGTAGATTCCCGTAGATACTCGTAGAACTGATATTCCGTTGTGGGAAAACTGTAGATTTTCGTAATTGTTCATGAAAATTCGTAGTTTTCCACTTCCAAAACTACGAAAAACTACGACAACTCAAGACAAGAACATTCAGCTTCATTCCGTTTGTAGATATTCGTAGATTCCCGTAGATACTCGTAGAACTGATATTCCGTTGTGGGAAAACTGTAGATTTTCGTAATTGTTCATGAAAATTCGTAGTTTTCTACTTCCAAAACTACGAACAACTACGACAAATTACGAAAAATTATGAATTATTACGAAAAACCTCGTTTTTCTACGCATTTTTACGCTTCGGTATTTTTCGTAGTTTGGCGTAGAAATTATTTTCACCAGGGCAGAGTTTTATTTTCTTGTGGATCTGGTATTTCTGCTGCACTGAAAAAAAAATTTCGCTCCGATAGCAAGAATTCTGGTTCCCTCAGCCAGAACGTACATCGCACCGATAGCAGCGCCTTTGTCAAGCTGTGGCAACTGAACAACTCTGCCAAACGTATTTAAGTTGCTAGAAGAATACGTATCGCTGCAGGAGCCATATTAAAGCTGCTAGAAGAACACGTATCGCTGCAGGAGCGATCAAGTATCGCTGCAGGAGCGATACAAGAGTAATTATTTTCTGCAACGATAACAGTGTATAGACAACGTAATGACAGCGTATAGCCGACTACAGTGTATTCAGATCATAAATTGACTTACAGATAGACCAGTTAGTTATTTGGCGTTTATAATTTTGACTTCAATACGAGAAAGTGTCTAAATTTTTTCTCGCAAAAGAGGTTATGTTAGATAAAGGTGTGACGGTTCGAAGTAACTACGGATGATATCGCTGCTGTAGCGATACATGATATCGCTGCTGTAGCGATACATGATATCGCTGCTGTAGCGATATACATTGTTCCTGCAACTATATTCATTCTTAAGGTGCCTTTTCATGCTGTCGCTAGTCGCTCATTTTAGCGACAAATGGATGACGTCATCTAATATATCGCCGTGGCAAATTTAGTCCATGAAAAGGGATCCGTCGCTCATTCCAGCGACGATCGCTCATTTTCAGCGACTAATAGACTTGTGACCGAATTACAAGATTGAAAATTAGAAATTAAAAATTATACAATACATAGCCGATAACATTACTCTTCAATCTGAAATAAATATATTAGAAAAGCATCGTAGAGCCTGGTATTCATTATAACAGAGGTTTACGCTATTGCAATTTTACAATACATAACCGATAACATTACTCTCTTCAATCGAAAAATAGATACCTATATTTGAAGGACACGCTGTATGAACTAAAATTTTGATCACTCATTTTGAATTGGTGTGCTCTTGAGCGACCACACAAATAGCTGAACAATTTCAGCTTTATTACGTGGTGTTATTATGTCGCTAGCGAAAACCGTGTAGTCACGTGTTCCAACAAACGACGATCGTATAGTCACGTGATCACGGCTATCGCCAGAAAGAGCGACGTATGAAAATCCACCTTTATGGTAAGGAACTGCTCTGAGCGATAAATTAAATCGCTGGGAAAGCGAAAAATTTTTTCCAGTGTGATATATAGCGATTAACGATTTCAGATGTTGTAATTTTGCAGTTATGTTTAAGAGTTACTACTAAATGAATGTGAGGCAAACCGCGTTTTTGAAATTCAATTACATATACGTACGCTAAAACTTCTCCGAAGATTTTCTGTCGGACAATCAAATCTATTAAATATTCTTTTTTTAGATGAAAAACTCGTGCACACAAATCCGGTCTATCAGCTTGCTGCTGTCCTGGTAATAAATTTTCGTTCAATTCACGCCATTTCGGATTACACGTCATGGTAATAAAAAGATCTGGCTTTCCATATTTGCGAACAATAGCCATCGAATCTTGATAATGCTGCATCATATTCCGTGGTGACCCAACAAAATTTGAGGGAAGAACTGTTATTTTTCCTACTTTGGCGTGTGAATCGTGTGCAACGCTTTCTAAATAGTCCCTCAGTCCTTGATATGTTTCTGAACGCAATGTTTTTTGGTTATCAATACAAAATCTTAATCGATCTTGTTCTACTTTTACATAAGTGTCTACAATCCACTGTTGGAATAATCGGCGACCTGATAAAAATATATTGAATTCATTTTCATGAATAGCTATAATCTGTATTTAATATATGCAGATCTGTTTACACGTTTATTTTTAGTCACATTCCGATTGATACGAAGTAAATTAGGATGCCAACCTCTTGTTCCGTATGGGTGGAATAATGGATAATTCCAAGGCTCCACGTTTGGATCTATAGAACTCACGGGTTGTAACATCTTAGTATTTTTATTTCGAATAGTAACGTAAGATTCTGGAACATCTCCATTAGCTGTAGTAGAGAAAATAGCCGCAACTTCGTCACATCTTTGAGAATTCTAACGACTGTGATCTTGTCCTGGTTTCAATGTGAAACATAAATGTAATTTCTGGTAAATTTTCGTCCACTGAATTAATGAGTTGTTGATTTTGTATTTCTTCTCTCATCATTCCATAGGATTGTGCGAATATATTATTATCACGGATTAATCTGTCAAGTAATTGCATAGTTTCCATGTCAAGTTCAGAATTATTCTGCAAACGATGATTTAGGGCTTCTTGTGCATCTATAATGAAAAGCTGACCGTAACTTGGGCTTTCGTTATTACCAGGATATAATGCTGTATTTATTTGATAATATATTTTTCCTTGAATTTTGAAACAATACGGACCAGGTCTTTGTTTCTGTAAGTTCAATAAGTTAATTAGCATTAAAAGACGCGAAAGATAAAGAGTTATTATATAGTATCTAATACGTTTAAAGAAACTTCGGATGTGTATTATCAAACAATTTCTTCAATTCACGAGGAGGGTTTTGCAAATTGTCTAAATATACTTCTCCATGAGCACAACAGTCTCCAAATGATAGTTTGTTAGACACTTTTTCCCCTTTAAAATGCTTAACACCACATTTAGTGCACAAAACATCCATTGGCCCTGTGTAATGTTGACCATTATTATCATAATTCGTTTTCGTTTTCTTTATGATTTGATACGTATAATCCAAATTAATTACAGATTCATTACGTAGTATATCTAATTTCTTGCAATTCGAATCGAAAATTGGCTTAATGTTATCTAACTTGTCTCTTTTTTATGGATTCTCGGTACTTTTTGCGATTGTACCATTTGTCGTATCTTTAAGATTATCAATCGCGATCTCAACCCTGTTTTGTGATGTATTGATCACTTCATTCTTTTCTGTAACGGATCTCGTTTTCATTTTTTTATAATATTGAAGATTGGATTGTTGTTGAGTTACTTTTCTGTTTTTTTGTTCCAGCAAGTGATATTTTTCCTCGATTGTCCCTTGGCTTTCATTATTCACATTTGAAATATCAACCCTGTTTTGTGATGTATTGATCACTCCATTCTTTTCTGTAATGGATGTTGTTTTCATTTTTTTATTATATTTAAGATTGGATTGTTGTTTATATACCCTTTTGGTTTCTCGTTTCAGTAAGCTGTATTTCTCCTGTGTTGTCTCTTGGCTTTCAACAACGCTTTCATTATTCAAATTTGAAATGTCAACCGTGTTTTGTAATGTATTGATCACTCTATTCTTTTCTATAACGGATCTTTTTCTCATTTTTTGATAATGTTTAAGATTGTATTGTTGTCGACTAACTCTCTTTTTTTCTTGTTCGAGCAAGTAAGATTTTTCCTGTACTGTTCGCTGGCTTTCATCATTCCTATACGGATTTGTTCCATCAGTATTTATTGACCCGATTTTCTCGAAATCTGACTGTGTGATCAATCCAAGCGATCTCCCTCTTTCAAATAATTGCATATCATTACTTTGATCAATATTTGTAGTAACCCTGATTGGCGTTAAATCATATTGCTCACAAAAACGTTGATTACTTCCAGAAATACCGTTATTCAATACTGAGTATAATGATTGCATTGCAATCTACCAATACTGAGCAAGCTTTTCCATCAGAACACGGTTTCGCGAAATTATCCCTCGAATGTGAATCAAACATCCAAAATTGGTTATCAAGTTTCCCAATTGCTACTGATATTCCGTTAATCGTTTGTATACCACACATAAAATTTGTGAACAGATAAACTAACGCGTCTTTCAAATTAGGCATACCAATCTCACTGTTATCGTCAAACCGATGGCCAAATATTATGTCTCCGAATTCTAACGTATGACTCATTGAATTGATCACAATACTTTTAGGTTGTAAATCAGATGCAGCCAGATATTCTGGATTTATTGTATTCGGATGAACTTCATTATCACGTGCGAGCCTACTACTAATATACAGTTTATCTCCAATTTTAAGGAGGTTGTCAATACTTTGACTTGTCCAATGTAACGGATTTGTTACAGTAGACATTACCAGAGCTGTAGCAGCATTAGCTGTGCATTGCCTTCCCCTACTAAAGTCGGAAGAGATCTTATTTCCTTGATTAATTGACCCTCTTATTATTTTCTTGATAAGAAATTGATTTTCATTTTCTCTTCGTGAAATATATTCCGTGAGCTCCGGATTCATGCTTTTCGTCTAATTTATACTGTCCTTATTTTGTTATTTCTACTCTTTGTGTATTACTTATTGACTTTCAATATTCGTTCGTCCTTATTTTGTTATTTCGACTCGTTATGTATTACTTTTTAACTTTCAATATTCGTTTGAATTAACGTAACTGAAAATAAATTAGCACAAGGCAACTCCCGATAACCGCGGCAATTTGTGTACGCTCGATTACTGTAAACTTATCTTATCTTACACGAAGTCGGCCGAACCTCGTCTTACATGAAGTTGGCATCTCATCTTACATGAAGTTGGCAGCCCGTATCGAAAATATCGATAAAACCCATCTACTTTTTAGTAAAGGAAAGATTCCGAATATAGTGCGGGTTCGCTCTTTTTTTCATTCGTTGAGTAAATGGAAGGCTTTATCGCTCAACATTTTTTCATAATTTACGGAATTCTTGTGCCAAAACACGAACTCTTTATGCAAAAACCGAACGTCACATTTTGCCGACACCCCCCCCCCCATGACTTGTAACGTCACACGAACCTTGACCCCACCCCCCCCCCCAAAAGCGAACGTATTTGTTGAATGGCCCCACGGTTGAATTTTTCAGTATACAAGATAGTTTTTTTTGTTGCGAGCTTGAGTTCTGATTGAGTACTACCCCAGCTCGCTCTTCTGTTCGCTGCAACCGTCGATAATGTCAACGTTGAAGTGCACTTGAAGTTTTATTTCGAATTTCGCGAATCTAGAACTTATTTTATGATCGGAACCACGTGAAAACTTAGTATCTACATTCATAAATGTACGTGAAAATATACTTGGCACGGTAAAAAAATTATAATCTCGTTTTTTTTCATGACGTCGGGTATTTTTTGAAAAATTTCATTTTTCAGCAAACACTGATTTTTGGAACATGAGAACTTGTCTGCTCAAAGTTAAAATTGATTTCCCTGAGATATATTGCGATTTGTCCGATTTTTTGGCACCTATGATCGTGTAACTTCCGAACGAATCCGAGGCCCATAATTTCCTTTGGAGGATAACCTGATTGTGGGTGGTTGATTTCAGGTACAAAGTTTCAGGAAAATCGAAGGTGTCCAATAAATGAATGATATAACGATTTATTCTCTATTATAAAAAATATCCCAGAACTGTGTAGTTGGAAAAGATTGTGCAATTTTTTTTCGAAAAGCTCAGTCTTGTCGGCACATTTTATGTCCTTATCATCTTTCGAAAAAAGTCAAAGCTTTCGAAGTTAGAGCCAGTTGAAAAAAGTCTGTTCGCGAAAAGCATGAAAAATTGGAAAATTAAAAAAAATTGAAAACGTGGCTGAATCGAAAAACGGCGGAACACGTGTTCACTTTTTTCGATAGACGAATTCAGAAAAAAATTGACATCAAGATCGGCGTCGGTGACCTTCACCGATTAGGTGAAATGCCATGGAACCCCCCATATATACCTATATCGTCCTATATTATAAAGATATATCGCCGCTGCCGCCGCCGCCGCCGCCGCCGCCGCCGCTGTTTCAGGAATTGAGGACCCCTGGGGATTTCCCAGAATTTCGGGGATTCCCCACAATTCCTGGGTTTTCCCACAATTCCTGGGTTTTCCCAGAATTCCTGGGATTTCCGAGAATCCACGGGGATTTCCCGGAGTTTTCAGGAATCCAACCCCATAAAAACCCCGTGAAAAACCAATAGAACCCCATGAAAACCCCATAAAAACCCCGTGAAAAACCCATAGAACCCCATAAAAACCCCGTGAAAACCCCATAGAACCCCATGAAAACCCCATAAAAAATACCTATGAGACCTAATGAAAAACCCATCAACCCCCATAAAAACCCCATAGAAACCCCATAAAAATACCCATAGAACCCCATAAAAACTCCATAGAATTCCCACGGATTACCCAGAATTCCCAAGCATTTCTCAGAATTCTCATGGATTACCCAGAATCCCTTACCCCCTCCTCCGTCCCCACTTTTCGGAAATATCCGAGGTCTTCCGGAAATACCCGAAGTCTTCCGGAAATACCCGAAGTCTTCCGGAAATGCCCGAAGTCTCACGGAAATGCCCGAAGTCTCACGGAAATGCCCGAAGTCTTCCGGAAATGCCCGAAGCCTTACGGAAATGGCCGAAGTCTTCCGGAAATTCCTAAAGTCTTCCGGAAATACCCGAAGTAAATCGAAGACATGACAGGATTTCAATCCCTCAAAACCCCCATGTGAACCCCGTAGACGTCAGGAATCCCTCAGAACCCCCATGTGGACCCCGTACATGTCAAACATGCCTCAGAACCCTCATGTGAACCCCGTACATGTTCAGAATACCTTCGAACCCCTATGTAAATCCTGTACACGTCAAAAATCCTTCAGAACCCCAAAGTGAACCCCGTACATGTCAAGAATACCTCAGAACCCCAATGTCAACCCCGTACATTTCAAGAATACCTCAGAACCCCTATGTGAACCCCGTTCATATAAAGAATCCCTTAGAAACCCTGTACAAGCCTATCCTATTTTGTGTGCGTAGCACACGTCGTGGCGGCTTTGAAAAAAAACCACTCTTTTTTCATTCCGATTTTCAGATCGATGTACTATTATCGAACCGATATATCTATATCGAATCTGAGACATCTATATACAATTCCATGTGTCGATATACAATATCGATTCCGAATTTGATACATCGATATATTACGATCTCGATCTCGACATATCGATAACGAATCCGATACATTGATTTATATAGACCGAATCCATTTCAAATCGGGCAGGCTGGAAATCGTGATGTCACGGAATTTTTTCAAATTGAAATATGTTGTTGTTTGATGAAGAAAAAGCGACCCGTATTTCTTTGTTTTGGAAAAAAAAATTTTGCTACGAAGTTACGGCTATTTGAACATTTAATCGTGCGCTACCGAAGTTCTTGGAAAGGGAACACTTTTTTTCTTAATAACGCTATATCTGCGGAACGGATCATCGCAAATACTTCATCTTGGTCTAATTTTGTAGAGTTTTTCGCACTCTTTTGGAATTCGAAGAAAAATTTGAGGATTTTTGAAAATTGACGGAATGACGTTCATTTTTCGAAAATTAAGGAAACCCGATTTTCGCGAAAAGTGATTTTTTTATTTTCTCAAAAATTTCACAAAATATGTGGGGTGATATGACGGATATATCCTCGAAGTTTCATCGATGCTAAAACACTGCTTCATATCGAGAAAAAATATTTCGTGCGTCACTGAAATTCGTCAATTCCTGTGCTGGTGTTGACTTTGTGGGTTTCTTTGAGATGTGTACAGATTATTCGATCCAAATAATATTACTAAAACTTGATACATACGTACCTGAGGGAGTAAATGACCAAATGCCGTATGATGTATAACATCGTAGACCGAATATTGATCTGCTAATAAAGACTATCACGAAAAAAATACAAAATTAAAAATCAGGGATTTATTGTAGTAATAACAATATCGTATAATAATATTGTTGAGTTATATGCTTCTATTTTCGTGGTGTACAGTGAGGTATAGGGGATCAAATGTTAAACTGCAACAAAAATGTGAACGGGACAGAAATGCGTGCAAAACGAAAGTAACAACAATGCGGATGAAAAAAGTTTGCAGAAGACAAAAGATGAAAATAGGAAGAAAAATGGAAAAAGATTATGGATGATCGATGTGTCAGATTGTGACCGATCCAAATGTATGGTTAATCTATCAGATTGTTACCGATCATCGATCTGTCAGGATTAGATTTTGTTTAAACTTCATTTTAAGAGAATTCAAATCAAAATGCGACAGATACAAATATATCAAAACAAAATGCACGAAGAACGAGAGAACAGGTGACATTTTCAATGCCTTCAGAGGCTTGCATTACACACAAGGTCTGTAGATTTTATCATTATATTATTATTAGCATTGAAAATGCTCCCGTTTTCGGGTCAGTAGTGCGGTCTGTGGGGTCAAATCTTGAAATGATGCAACGGAAGCGATGCAACGGAAGCGATGCAACGGAAGCGATGCAACGGAAGCAATGCAACGGAAGTGCGTAATGAAAAGTTGAAGAAATAAATAATAAAAGAACAAAAACAATAGAACGAGGGACATTTAGGTGATGTAGATTTCACTGTACACATAATGATTCTTAGTGTAATCATAGATGGCAATAACAATAGCGCAGCATGTAAATTCAGAGATTCAGATGAAAAAATGCTGCATGTACTCCCTCAGGTACGTATGTATCAAGTTTAGGTAATATTATTTGGATCGAAAAATCTGTACACATCTCAACGATGCTCACGAAGTAGACACCAGCACAGGAATTGACGAATTTCAGTGACGCACGAAATTTTTTTTTCTCGATATGAAGCAGTGTTTTAGCATCGATGAAACTTCGAGGATATATCCGTCATATCACCCCACATATTGTGTAAAATTTTTGAGAAAATAAAAAAATCACTTTTCGAGAAAAACGGGTTTCCCTAATTTTTGAAAAATGAACGTCATTCCGTCAATTTTCAAAAATCCTCAAATTTTTCTTCGAATTCCAAGAGAGTGCGAAAAACCCTACAAAATGAGACCAAGATGAAGTATTTGCGATGATCCGTTCCGCAGATATAGCGTTATTAAGAAAAAAAGTGTTCCCTTTCCAAGAACTTTGGTAGCGCACGATTAAATGTTCAAATAGCCGTAACTTCGTAGCAAGATTTTTTTTTCCAAAACAAAAAAATACGGGTCACTTTTTTTTCGTCGAACAACAACATATTTCAATTTGAAAAAATTCCGTGAAATCACGATTTCCATTTTAGCCTTGCCTGCCCGATTTGAGATGGATTCGGTCTATAGATATCGAATCCGATAAATCGATATACATATGTATTATGTGGATATATCGAGATCGATGAAAGTTTTAAATTACTAATGAGTCTACAAAATTTTCAAACATAGGTATAGCACAATTTCAACTTCACGAAATTAAGGTAGTAGAAATCTCTGAAACTTCGCCCACGTATTGATTCAGATGCTATCTAAATGTCTGTGCAATTCTAATGGGACTGACCGTTCCATACGTGAGATAATTGCAATCAAAATCAGCAATCCTTACACGTAAGCCCCATGCCTAACGCACGTAAATGCCACGTTTTCTTTTCTGGTGCTCGAACCATCGTCAGTAATTTCACAAAAAAACATGCAGGTACAAAGGGCTACTACCCGGATATTCTCTGAAAATTTCACAATTCTTTACCGTTTATTTTCGAAAATATAGACGTGGAAAGTTCGAAATATCGTCGATTCCCTCTCATAGTCGGTCTTGCATCACACTTGCGCAACTGCGTTCTTTTACGTTAATCCATTCAAATGCCGGTCTGCGGACAGTCCTAACCGAAACTGTTGTCCCGCAGATTGAAGAAGAGTCCTACTTTTTTGATATTCACAAATATTATTTACGATCTCAATCACTTCAGTGCTAATATTACGCATTTTAAAGTAAATGATGAGTTTTGAGGATGAAATTATTCAAACTTATGCGCACTGACTGATTACGCGAACTTGAACTAAATTTTATTGAGACTGTCGTAGAGGTACTTCCTTAACAAAAAACTATATTACTTTCTACATGAATAAATAAAAAAATGACCACAAATATAAACACCGAACGGGGGGTTGGCGCGCGAAGCGCGCAAGGGGGCGAAGCCCCCCTAGTATATATATATATATAATAGGCATGTATATGTAGTATATATACACACATACAGTCGTATATACACTGCAGTTTAAAAAGCGGGCAAAAATGGATTCATTTTTGCCCGCTTATTCGAGCCGGTCAAAAAAAGGTCACTTTAGGCCCGCTTAATAGGTAAAAAAAAAAACGTAAATGAACCTACGTCAATTACTCACCTTATTCCTCGTGGTTAATTACTTCGTTGTTCGGGTCACTTACACACCGTGAAAGTTTCCGTTGTGAAACACGCACGTCTCCAGAAAGCCCGTTCCCCGGAAAACACGTGTCCAAAAAACGCCGTGTCCGGAAAATTTGGTGTCCAATAGCAACGTGTCCGAAAAATTTGGTGTCCGATAATGACGTGTCCGAAAGAGACTTTCGTGGATCGATATTTAGCTCGTCGCGACGTGTCCGAAAACTTTGGTGTCCAATCGGGACGTGTCCAATAATTACGTGTCCGATAAAAAAAATTATTGGACACGTGTCCAATGGGATCCGTGTCCAATCCGAAAGTGTCCTAACGGGGCCAGGTCGCTGGTCAGCATTGACCAGCACGTGCCGTACGTACGGTTGCCTGTTTCAGGCGCACCGAGTGGCCCGCATAACGAGAAACTCACTGTATGAGACGAGCTTGTGAGCTTGATTAATATTCCGTATTCCAAGCGAACCCACCGATTACACCGAACACATTCTGATCGGTTCAACAAAATAATTCATTTTGTAGACAACAAGCCTGTCATCGCTTCGATCGAATCTTCAAAAAATCATACCCACATTTGATACAAGATATAGTCCTTAAGGGGAAATGAAAGTCACACTGTAAAAAATGTTTGTTGTAAACTTCCAACAATGTGTTGGAAGTTTTATTCACATACAGGAGTCATGAAATCACTTTAAATTTTAGTAAAATTAATTGACAAATATGACGAATTTACTACACATTTTTGTAAAATTCATAAACAATTTAGTATTTTTACGTGACCTCGATATGATTTACACTTGGAATTTTGAGACGCTATTTTCTCAGCCAAAACACATTCGATTGATGTGAAATTGATATCAGTGACGTAGAAAACCTCAATGAAGGGCCTGCCAATCGTGGATTTTCGAAAATCGAGACGTAATAACAGTTTTTTAACAATATTGTTCTGTAATCCAAGGAAGTGCTGCCTTTCTCCACGAGGGGCAGTACCTCCTTGGGTTACAGAGCAATATTGTTACACAAAATTCTGATTATGTCTTTCGATATTCGAAAATCCACGATTGGCAGGCCCTTCATTGAGTTTTTCTACGTCACTGATATCAATTTCACATCAATCGAATGTGTTTTGGCTGAGAAAATAGCGTTTGAAAATTCCAAGAGTAAATCATATCGAGGTCACGTGACTTTCATTTCACCTTAAATTTGCCGCCACAATTTTAGCTGTGCATGTAATGGAATATGTGTGGTAGACGTGATAACGGTCACACCGACGAGAATACTGAATATTATTTTTCGTTGCAGTGGGTGTAAAATGCAATTTTACGACCATGGGAGGTTTTTTAAAACTGCATTTACGTCCACATGCAACGAAAAATATCGTATGCAACACGGGAGTTGAATGTAAAACCCTAGTGTGCTTAAAAAACAGGAGGGCTTGGCTTCGCCAGCCCTCCTGTTTTCTGAGCACACACGTGTTTTACATTTGACTCCCTTGTTACATAATATACTATTACGATTCACTCGCCGATTGTCCCGTAGAATTATCATTTTACGACGCTCCGTTTATTCCGTATTTATATATATACATGTGTCGAAAACGCATTCAGGTTACGTCAGATGTCGTTAAAAAAAATTTTTTTATAGCACACGCAGCGCGGGAATCGTATAGATCGTATCGTCCGGTATGAGATCGAAACAACCAATCCCGCAATAGGTAATGATTTTGTGATCACTGACACGTATATCTGCTTCCGTGTTCTGAAATAACAGACTATACACGAGTCCAAGACTCTTTCTTTCCTGCGAGTACCAAGTGCAGAAATAAGTTTGACGGAAAGGTTCACCTTCGCTCCAGAAACTAACCGGAGGCTGGTTTCGATTCCTAATTGCACCCATCTTCAGCAAGGATGGCATCGTACAACTACACCTCGCCCGTCAACTGCAACCCGGGTGAGCTTGGCCCCAGCCTGGCAGAGTATTGCAGAGCCTCCGCGTTCGTCGCCTTCGTAACTCTTTTAGACTCGTTCCTACGGTCGAAAGAACAGATATCTGGAATATGTGAGCGTGTCGAATCGGTAGAACCCGAAGACGTCTACGACTTTGTCGTAATCGGTGGTAAGTCCTTCTTCTTCTTCTTCTTCTTCTTCTTCTTCTTCTTCTTCTTCTTCTTCTTCTTCTTCTTCTTCTTCTTCTTCTTCCTCTTCCTCTTCCTCTTCTTCTTCTTCTTCCTCTTCCTCTTCCTCTTCGTCTTCTTCTTCCTCTTCCTCTTCCTCTTCCTCTTCCTCTTCTTCTTCTTCCTCTTGCTCTTCCTCTTCCTCTTCCTCTTCTTCTTCTTCTTCTTCTTCTTCTTCCTCTTCCTCTTCCTTTTCCTCTTCCTCTTCCTCTTGCTCTTCCTCTTCCTCTTCCTCTTCCTCTTCGTCTTCTTCTTCTTCCTCTTCTTCTTCCTCTTGCTCTTCCTCTTCCTCTTCCTCTTCCTCTTCCTCTTCGTCTTCTTCTTCTTCCTCTTCTTCTTCCTCTTGCTCTTCCTCTTCCTCTTCCTCTTCCTCTTCCTCTTCTTCTTCCTCTTCTTCTTCCCCTTCCTTTTCGTCTTCTTCTTCCTCTTCTTCTTCCTCTTGCTCTTCCTCTTCTCTTCCTCTTCCTCTTCGTCTTCTTCTTCCTCTTCTTCTTCCCCTTCCTCTTCGTCTTCTTCTTCCTCTTCTTCTTCTTCCTCTTCCTCTTGCTCTTCCTCTTCCTCTTCCTCCTCTTCGTCGTCTTCCTCTTCCTCTCCCTCTTCTTCTTCTTCCTTCTTCGGAACGTTTCAATGATTCTCCGCTTTTGACAGGTGGCGCTGCAGGCGCCGTGGTTGCTGCAAGACTGAGTGAAGTTCCCGACTGGAAGGTCTTGTTGCTCGAAAGCGGTCCCGACGAGTCTGTCGCAGGGCAAGTTCCAATGTTCCATAAAAGTCTCTTGGGTTGGTACAAGCGGTCAAAAAGTCTCTAGAACTTCAGACGATGAATAATTAAATCCGTTCGGTTCTCACAGGGACGGTACTCGACTGGAATTACACGACGACGAACGAGACCCACGGCTGTCTCGCGACGAACGGTTCCTGCACGATATCAGCTGGTAAAATGCTCGGCGGAAGCACCTCGCACAACGCGTTACTATACTCTCGGGGAATCCCGAGCGACTACGACAACTGGGCTGCCTTGGGTAACGAAGGCTGGTCGTACGAGGACGTGCTTCCGTATTACAAGAAGGGCGAGGACAACGGTGAGATCGATAGAGTCGGAGGAAAGTATCACGGAACTGGAGGACCGGTTCGGATCGAACGTCTGCCGCACCTCCCTGCCTTCGGACATTCGATACTCGCTGCGGCCGTCGAGGCCGGTTTTGGCATCAGCGAGGATCTCAATGGTCGCAACTTCACGGGGTTCTCCATCATACAGACAACGAGTGAAAACGGAGTGAGGCGAAGCAGCTCAACAGCCTATCTGCGTCCGGCGGGAAACCGAGCGAATCTCGACATTTCGCTCGACTCCACCGCGACCAAGGTCATCATCGAGGATGGCGTTGCAGTCGGCGTCCAATACTACAAGAACGGAGAGTTCAAGACGGTACAAGTGCGCAAGGAAGTCGTTGTCTCCGCTGGAAACATCGAGTCTCCGAAACTTTTGCTTCTTTCCGGGATCGGGTCCAAGGACCACCTGGAGTCCGTGGGGGTCGACGTCGTCCACGATCTTCCCGGCGTTGGAGAGAATTTCCACGACCCAACTTCGTTCCATGTCGAGTTCACCATCAACGAAACCGACACCTACGAGTACGACTGGACTTCCGTTGCCGAGTACATCGCCTACCAGACTGGTCCCTTGTCAGGGAATGGAATAATATCGGTATTAGGCAATGCTGCTACGATCCTAACGACCCCCGACTCTCCAGATATCAGGATAGGGTTCCCAGACTACCGGACGGCTTGCGCACCCGGTGAAAAAGAAGCCCTACGCAGCTCCGAAAGGCGGACGATCCTGGCTTACGTTTCGAACCTTCGACCGAAGAGTAGAGGTGCGTTTGCTCAGGTTATCGGGATTGCGACACGGCTCACGGCATTCAATTTTTCAGGAAGAGTCACCCTGGCTTCAAACAACCCATTCGACTACCCCATCATCTGGGCTAACTACCTGGGCGAGCCTGATGACCTCGATCGTATGGTTCAGGGCATCCGACTGACCCTGTCACTGGCTGAGACTGAGGCCTTGCGAGCCCACGACATGACCTTGTCTTCAACGATCGTCGAGGCCTGTTCGAACCTCACTTTCGCAAGCTACGAGTACTGGGTCTGCGCCTTGCGACAGAACGCTTTCAGCTACATCCACCACGCTGGTGCTTGCAAGATGGGACCGGAAACCGATACCATGGCGGTGGTAGATCCTAGGCTACGAGTCCGCGGAGTAAAGGGACTCCGCGTTGCAGACACTTCGATCATGCCTCAGGTGAGTGGCTTGGAATACCTTCAGAACCTAGACACACTCTTGATTTTGTCAACAGGTGATTTCAGGGAACACCGCAGCACCGGCGATGATGATCGGAGAACGAGCTGCAGCGTTCATCAAAAGCGATTGGGGACGAGAAGAACCCGGAAAAAGGGTCGTCGACATCATCATTGTCCCGGACCAAGATTATTTCTTCTTCACAAACTCGTCTTCCTCGAGGTCATCGGCAGATTGGTTCACAATAATGAGAAACATTTACTTTTCAACTACTTTTATCATTTTTTTAATCTTTTTATTTCATTTATTGAAAGCTTACAGGGCCGGTTCCTTCCACAGTTATGGTTATAATGGCTTCTAACGACGCACCAATTTCGTTACAAAACATTGAGCATTGAATATAAATCATGTATAAAATTATCTCTTCATACATAACTGTATATAAAATTCGAAAATTCACAAAACAAGATTTTCGCCCATCTGATTCGAGTTTTCGAGACCTTTTCTTCTGCACATTGATTTTCAGCCTGAGAAGGAATACTATACTGACTACAAAGTCCATCAGACTGTTCCGATGTCGTCAAACTCTATTTTCCTTGGTATCGCGTCGTGGTTCTGGATTATTCCATTGCTGAACGTCTCCGTCCCCCCAAACGGCATAGACCAAATTAGACCCTACTGAGATGACCACCGTGATCCAGAATACGATCCTCCACTCCGAAAGCGTCTGATTCGGCGTCAATACCCCAACCACATAGGCGCCACTATCCCAGTTAGAGAAACGATCAAATTAACTAAGCCCGCAAGCGTCCCGGAGTAGTTTGGGCTCATGTCGTTCGAGTTCACCATCACGCTGGGGTACGAAAAGCCCATCATGCCCACGCCGAGGGTGAAGAATATCATGACCAGGATGCGATCGCACTCGGCGTAGGAAGCAGCTATGAGGAAAAACGCCGAGAACACCGAAGCGACCGTGAAGAGGAGCTTGCGCACGGTCGTCCTTGACACCTTCTCGGTCTTCATCAACCAGTCTGATAGCCAGGACGACGCGTTTCCGACGACCAAGGTCAACAGGTGAGGAACAGCCGACAGGAGTCCGTTCGCTTCGATCGACAATTTGAGCACGCTACTCATGTACTTCGGCAGGTCCGACACCATCGTGCGGAAACCCCAGGAAAAACCAATGTTCCCTATCAGCATGCTCCACAGCGGGAGGCAGCAGGTCATCATCTGCAGTCAGGGGGTCGGCTGCCTCTGTCTCTGGTTGTGCTGCTTCATCGCTTCGCTCAGGCGCCTCTTCTCCTCGTCGGTGATGAACGGGTGGGCGTCTGGATGGCTGCAGTAGCAGAGGAGGACCCAGGCGAAGAACCAGAGGATGGCGCAGGACTCTTACTAATTGTTAGATTGAGAAAAATAAAGTTGACAAAGTTATGAATTTTCTACGATTTTAGCGAGTCAAGCGGAAAAATCATTTTTGTTTTTTGCTCCGTGCTATGAAGACAAGAATGATCGAAATTAAGTTCTCCAGACCGTTTTCCACGTGAAATTGTTTGGGAAATCCGAATTTGAAGTCAAAAATTGACTACCGGCTTGAATTGACCAGAAAATCGCCCTCAAGTGATGGCGATATTTTCCAATTGTATGGATATTTCGTATCGATACGTATTGATGGTCAAAGTATCGATACACACAAAATATCGATAGCAAAGTATCGATACCGATAATATCGATACTCGTTATACAAATAAAAACAACCAATGAAAATTAACTTTTTATTTGAATGAGACTTTTATAACAAAGTTATATAATATTATTATCTAAATATTTTTCTTTTTAATATGGCGGTTGCTGAAATTCCGATCTGTCTTCCCGCCCGAAATATCGGACCTCGATATCAATAGGCTTAGTATCGATACATGCAAATATCGTTACGTGAAGTATCGATACAATATAACGATATATCGATAGAAAAGTATCCATTCAAAAATATCGATACTGTATCGCCATCACTAGACTTACCACCAATTCTACTGCGGACTCAACGGACTAAACTATTTTCAAAATGTCAAGATGGCGAAATGTTGTGATTTCGCCAGAGGCGCATTCGCGTTGGGGCTAGAAGTGATTTTTATCATAATGATGAACCAATCCAGCCAATCAGATCATAGCGCTTAACTTCAGAGCGGTGCTATTCGACATCTGATTGGCAGATCATTATGATGAAAATCACTTTGATCCCAACGCGAATGCGCATATGGCTGTTACAATATCGAAATTCGATGTGACTGCCACAGTGTCGATATATCGATATATCGGACGCCAAATATCGATGATAAATATCGATATTTCGATATATCGATATATATCGACCCGCTGCTTCATCCACAACTTTACGCCTGAAGGTATGCAACTCGACTTGCATTGTAGCTGTATACTTCAGTATATGCAACTTTACGCCTGAAGGTATGCAACAAGTATACATGAAGTATACAGCTACAATGCAAGTCGAGTTGCATACCTTCAGGTGTAAAGTTGTGGATGAAGCAGCGGGTGGCCAGTGGCGCCACTCGATTCAAATAACTGGAGTCTGGAACTAACAATATCGAAAACGACGAAAACTAAAAGAAACCATGGCCGCTCTGTGTCGTCTAGCAAGAAATATCGGAAAATCTTACGCCTCGATACCCCGAGAATCGAGGAGGACCATAACCCTCTCGTCGGTCACGAGGCTCAAAGAAAGTGAGTAAACTCCACAAGATAGAACAAACTCATTGTCAATGCTAGACGCGAATCGTAACCCTAACCTAAAATAACCTAACCTAACCTCTTAAAATTACAAAACATTTTTATCCCACATCCACAGTCAGGGAAACCAAAGACGCCGACACTCTGATCATCGAAGGCGTCTACGTGAAGTCGCCCAGGGAAGAATTTCTGATCAAAAAACCACCCGAGACCAAAGCCTGTCCGTTATGCGCGACCGGTCTGGACGTCAAGCACACCGTAAGCCGGTTACGAATTATAAATCAAGATTTTTACATCGGTTTCATTCGTGTCACGTAGCTTGATTTGAAAATCTCAATCGTACAATCTCTGGTTCGATGTTCCAGGACGTTCTTATTCTGAGTCAGTTCGTGAGGACCGACGGCTGCATGCTGCCACGTAGGATAACCGGCCTCTGCAGAACCCAGCAGAAGAGGATAGGCACGATGGTGACGATGGCGCAGAAAGCGGGTGAGACGGAGGAGCTTTTTATTCTTATAATAAAACTTTTTTTCAGGTCTGCGGAGGAGGAGCTAAGACTAGGACTCGAGTTTCATAGTTTTTTTCAATATTTAGAATCTAATAATCGATGAACCTTGTCTTGGATTGAGTTCTTTGAATCGCAATGTCGATTACTGCGGTCGCTGATTGATAAAATTGCAACATTTGTAATGTTCTAATTGAATTTAAGCTGTTTTTGAGTAAAATTAACGTAATTAGGTGTCATAAAAGTGTCTTCGCCATCGAGTTTGAGCCAAAAACAGGTTACGTCAGATTAAAATGGCGAACTTTCACAAATCGGCGTCAATTATAAACACAATCAAATTAACACATTTGATGGAGAGTTTGAGGAGCAATAAATGAATAGAAAAAGTCGACAATTTCTAAATGAGGAAGATTTTCATCTGCAGTGTGGAAAATAATGTATTTATTTCTGCAACAGTCACAATTTTCAACTAGAAAAAATAGGGACCTAGAAATATCTTCCGGACTCTATTATAGCTTTTTTGTCTTCTTTCAGGGCTGATGTCGAACCTGACGCCGGCTAACAGCAAGAAAGACCCCAAGCGAAGGAGGGATTGGAAGAAGTTTAACGCGTACTATGACGAAACCACGATCAGAGCCAAATTCTGAATCTTTGTATAGGAAAATTATTCTTTCTCACAGTACGAACGTTATTTGATCGATTCGATCAGTATGTCTTGTAGTGCTTCAATACAGTGTATGAAGTATCAAAACGGTTTTCATATTCTTAAATCTCCCCCCGAATCCTTTTTGCTTGGATAACTACATAAAATTCAAGTTTTCAAGTGATCGAAAGACTAATTTCGATCATCAGGAAGTTACAGAATTTCGTTGATTTGTAGATGAAAATAGATTCCTATTTTTTCGAATCCATCTAGAGAAGCTTTACTGGAATCTGAATATCGGTAGAATTTTATGAGCCAATTTTCCAACTTGACTCTAAAAGACTACAAATATTAGTACTTGAATCAGTATTAAGGTGAAATGAAAGTCACGTGACCTCGATATGATTTACACTTGGAATTTTCAAACGCTATTTTCTCAGCCAAAACACATTCGATTGATGTGAAATTGATGTCAGTGACGTAGAAAAACTGAATGAAGAGCCTGCCAATCGTGGATTTTCGAATATCGAAAGACATAATCAGAATTTTGTGTAACAATATTGTTCTGTAACCCAAGGAGGTGCTGCCCCTCGTGGAGAGAGGCAGTAACTCCTTGGATCACCGAACAATATTGTTAAAAAACTGTTATTACGTCTCGATTTTCGAAAATCCACGATTGGCAGGCCCTTCATTCAGTTTTTCTACGTCACTGACATCAATTTCACATCAATCGAATGTGTTTTGGCTGAGAAAATAGCGTTTGAAAATTCCAAGTGTAAATCATATCGAGGTCACGTGACTTTCATTTCACCTTAATAGTGCAGGTCAAGTCCTATCAACAAATTGTACGAAAAAACTACAATGTTAGTTATAAATATGCTCTCGTGACGATCAATTGCCCTGAACATTTGGATGATTGGAATTGTTGGCAATTTTATCGAAAAAAATCGTGACTAGCTTTTTTTAAACTGTGGTAGTAGGAATTTGAAGAAAAACCGCGAAAATTTGAATTTGGAACTAAATTTTGTATAGAGAAATGCAATATAAATATTCAAAACCGAGAGAATTCGAATCTGGAACAAAAAAAAAAAATTGAAATCGGAAATTTAAGCATCGTAGGGATTAGAATTAGAAAAATCCGTTAAAATTGGAATTGAAATTAGTGTAAACGGTTGGAGATAAAATTTTTAAAAATCGTTTACATTGGAATTAGAATTAGAATTTATGGTATTCGACTTTTCATGAATTCAAATCGTGAATAAATTAACCGAATAATAGATAAATAATATAAACACCGGATGTTTTAATTCATAATAATAGTTTTTTTTATTCATTTATTATTCATATAAACAATACATCAATTAGATACAATGATTAATGCATTTAGGAATTTGATATTAGTCATAAAATTTTCTTGGAAAAGCTTATTAACAACAAAAGGCCGAGAAAGGCCCTAACCCAACCGTTTTCGTCACGTGTTATTCAAAATTCGAATGTTGCGCGCGAATCTAGCAGGAGCGATGCGCCGCTGACCTAACCTCACATTGGTCCCAACCTAACCTAACCTCTACTTCAAATTCGCGATGTATCTCGTTCAGTACTGATCTCGTTATGAGTCCAAGAATACCATAGCAGTGCCAATGATAATACGTATCGATTAATACAAAATAAATGAATTAAAAAAAAATGCTGAGACGTAATTTTCTAAAAGAAACATGGTGCAGGCTACGTCAACGATCCATAAAAACCCAAAGTCAAATAATAAAGGACGACTCGGAGGATGTCGATCTATCAAGAATAAGGAACATCGGGATTCTCGCTCACATCGATGCCGGTAAGAAAGACCCATTCATTCGTATTCCAATATGAACAACAATTTGAATTTTTGAATTCAGAAGAACCGTTAAAAAACCGTTAAACTTAAATTTTCCTGCTGGATTAACTAAAAAAATAAAAATTCGAAAAATTCTAAGTAAGAAAGATGCCGGTAAGAAAGACCCATTCATTCGTATTCCAATATGAACAACAATTTAAATTTTTGAAATCAGAAAAACCGTTAAACTTAAATTTTGCTGTTGGATTAACTAAAAAAAATACAAATTCGAAAAATTCTAAGTAAGAAAGATGCCGGTAAGAAAGACCCATTCATTCGTATTCCAATTTGAATTTTTGAATTCAGAAGAACCGTTAAAAAACCGTTAAACTTAAATTTTGCTGTTGGATTAACTAAAAGAATACAAGTTTGACAAATTCTAAGTAAGAATGTAAAAAAATACGAATCTGTGATAAATTCAATAGAAAAATGAAGTAAAATTTGTTAATAAAGTAATTTATAAAGCTGTCGATCTAGTCGAGTAAAATTTTTGTTGGAAAAATTGATTATGAACAAATTCAACAAATTTATGATATTCTCAATGACACAGGTAAGACAACGACGACCGAACGCATGTTGTACTACTCGGGGACGATTGGTAACATGGGCGAAGTTCACCACGGGAACACAGTAACCGACTACATGGACCAGGAACGTGAGCGTGGAATAACGATCAGATCAGCTGCTGTGACCTTTGGTTGGAAGGATCACAGATTCAACCTCATCGACACTCCGGGTCACATAGATTTCACGATGGAAGTAGAGCAGACGTTGAACGTGCTGGATGGTGCCATAGTCGTTCTGGATGGTTCCGCGGGGGTCGAGGCACAGACATTGACGGTCTGGAGGCAGGCAGAGCGATACAGCTTGCCGAAGATCGTCTACATCAACAAGATGGATCGTGCGGACGCGGATTTTAGATACTGCGTCGAATCCGTTGAGGCGAAGCTCGAGACTGTCGCTCTACCGGCACAGATACCGATTCACGACACGAACCTCGGGCTCACGGGGATAATCGACGTGCTAACGATGCAGGTTCTGACCTTTGAGAAGAAAGACAGCGGCAGGAAATTCCAGAGGGTCGATCTGACGGAGAGTGGCGACGGAAGGACGTGGGAGAAAGCTGCGGAGGCGAGGCGGACACTCGCGGACAAGTTATCGGGCCTCGATGACACGCTAGCTGAGATAATCATAGAGCAAGAATCTCTGGATAAAATACCTGCGCAGTTGTTGGTTGACTCCATCCGGAGAACGACGATTTTGACCAAGGCGGTTCCCCTGCTTCTCGGAAGCTCTTACAAGAACATCGGGGTCCAGCCTCTGATGGACGCTGTAATCCTGTACCTTCCATCCCCCGACACAAACCCCAGAGCAAAGCAGTATCGGTGCTTCGGCGAAAACCTGGCGGCTAGAGCGTTCAAAGTTGTTCACGACAAGCAGAAGGGCGCGTTGACCTTTGTCAGGATATATTCAGGCGCTCTTAAGCAGGGGCAGAGACTGTACAACGTGCAGCAAGAGAAGATCGAACAGAGCGGAAAAGTCTACGAGCCCTATGCCGACGAGTACAAAGAGGCTGGAAGGCTCGGCTGCGGCAATATAGCAGCTATTGCTGGCCTCAAGACGACGGTGACCGGAGATCTTCTGGCGACTAGCACGACCTCTGTCAGTCAGGCCAAGAAGGTGTTGCAGAAGGAGAAGAACACGACAGCGGAGGAGGTGGAGAGCCTCTTTGGAACAAACGCGAGGATCCCGAACCCAGTCTTCTTCTGCTCCATCGAGCCCCCTTCCCTCGGGTTCCAGGTTCCGTTGGACAACGCGCTGGAGCAGCTTCAGAGGGAAGACCCAAGCCTGAGGGTCACTCAGGATATGGAAACTGGTCAGACGGTGTTAGCAGGGATGGGGGAACTCCACTTGGAGATAATCAGAGAGAGGATCAGGTCCGAGTTCAAGATAGACGCGGACTTGGGTCCTCTCCAGATCGCCTACAAGGAGACCATCCAGATCAGAGTCAAAGACAGTCACGAGACAAGCCATCGTATCGGCAACACCAACCATAACGTGAAAACGACGTTGTCGTTACTCCCGGATTATCAAGACCCCAATCTCCTCATGCTAGACAAAACTCCAGACTGTATAGCCAACACCACAGCCGTCACCCCCAGGACGTTACAGGCGGTCAACAACGGGATCACAGCCGCCATGGCCAACGGACCCAAACTAGGATGCCCAATTATCAACGTTGGAGTCATGATGCATTGGCTGGAGATCGGAAGAGGCACTTCAGACACTATGGTTGCGGCCGCCGTCACGCAATGCATTCGGAAGGTGAAGACGAAATCTTTAGACACGTGACCCCTTCCTTATCATCACTTTTCTCTAACCGTTTGTTCTCTGGAGTTTGAGCCAAGGTTGTGGCCTTGTGCGGGTTTCGGAGTGGTTGAGAAACTTCTTACCACACTGTGCGAAAGCTTGTGGTTTTTGTCACGGGACTTATTGCGCCATAATTTCGCGGAAATCATGTTTCCGTGTGGTGTGACGTGACCGGTACCGCATCTGGATTTCCGGTCGTACTCTGTGGGCGGTATTCCTTCCGGTCGGTCTCCCAGTTTGGATACAGCGATTATCAATCTGGACTTGTCCCTGGGGTCAAAGTCGACAGCGTCATTGTGGCCGTTCCTCAAAGCCCTGCTGAAGTAATCATTGATCAGTTGGCTCGACTTTGTCTGGACGTTTTTCAGAAGGTTTGAGCCTCCACCGGTTCCGCTTATCCCTCGTTTTATCACGTAGTGGTCGAGAAACGCTCTGCAGAGTCCCGGCGAGATTTCGGTCTCGTTGTAGTGTCTGTCCACCAGATACACTCTCCTCACTCTACAATTTGCGCATATCGATATTCTCTGAGTCGCTTTGTACTCTGAGTCAAAAACCCTTCGAGTCAGATCCACCAGGTCAAGTTCCACCCGGTTCCAACCCGGCTCTAGCTTCATGTCCACTCGACTGATCACTGGGCCACGAATACTCCGGTCGATCTCGAACGGTTCGTTCGAAAAGTGGAAGTGATGGCGATCGCCATTCGCATTCACGATCTGTAAGACCGAAAGTTCTTAAAACCGATGGTATCCTCGAGTCTGTGGAGTTCTCAATGCTACCTGAACCTTCACACGACATTGGACACTCATATTCTTCATCACTATGACCAGAAATGGCAAAGGTATGTTGAGGAGCTGGCAGGGTCGTGCTGGGCAAGTGATGGAGGTATTCGAACTGTTCGATTTCTGTAGATCCTGGATCTCGACGACCTGGATGATGGATTGGCTTAGAAATAGGTGTGGGAGATCAATTGTTGTCTAACATTTTCCTGTAAATCAGGGTCCACAGTCCTGTGAACTTTTCCCGTCTGCGACTGCTCCTTGGTCCAGTACTCGAGGGGCTTCTTGCTGACGCTGTAAAGTAGGGATATGTAGCCTGAAGGTACCATACGGACGTTGGAATTTCGGGTTATGAGGAATTTTGACAAAACTATATCCACAGAAATTTGATTGTCTGATCATGCTGTCTATGTTCGACTTTCTCTTGTTGAAAACATATATCTAGTGCTCTTTGTGAACGAACATAAAATTGTTGCAGCTACTTCGATCCGCAGAAACGGTACTCCTAGAGCCTGTGATGCAGCTAGAGGTTGTAACGTCACAGGAAACTCTGTCCATAGTTATATCAGACCTTTCTCGTCGACGGGCTCAAATACAAGACGTTTCTTCAAGAGGACAAAGCAAGGTAGGTGACGATCACTTGATTCTATTGAAATTAAGGTACGGAAGAACCAAATATCCACGGTTTCGGACTTTGCCAGCGTTGTTAAAGTGTCTAATACCCTCAAGTTTCGAAATATCGAAGTTAATTGTGAGAAGTTTTCGCCTAAAATCGCGAGCTGAGGCGTGTGGCTCGAACTATGGCGGCCATATTGTTTTGTTCTGTACTCCAATTGCGATTCACGGTATTATCACTATTAAAAAATGTTAAAAACCTATGATTTCTGATTTCTTCAATACTGAAGAATCGTCCGATACAAATATCCACTGAAATTTCCCCTTTCACGGGAAGAAATGATCACCTAAAATGGTGAGGTGGACGGCATGGGTCGAACTTCGTCGGCCATTATTAATTTTATCCAATTTAATGGACGTTTCTGGCTTTGGCTATCGTAATAAGTGACAATACTTTCAGATCGTCTATGCACTAACTCCGCTATCTGAGTTATTGGGTTACTCCAAGAGTCTGAGAACCCTGACATCCGGTGCAGCTTCATTTTCGATAGAATTCGATCGTTATCAGGGGATGAGTTCGATCGAGGAACGTCTAGCGATAGAACGAGTCACAGGGTTCTCGTGAGGAAACTGCAGATGAGAACTTTTAGAACACAATTATATGAATAACACTTACCAATGTATTTATAAATAAATTACGGACACCTCTGAGAGAGTATCATTACGCCTTCTTTCCATTACATCGACGATCCTCCTCCACCTGGAAGTATTCTCATGAACCGAAGAAGCATCAGTTCAAAAAAAGCATTAGATCTTTTGATAGAACTTGACCCTGAGAGTTTTGAGATTATGGGATACAGATGGATTACAGAATGAAAAACAGGGCTTAAAATTATTGAAAAACATTTTATTCAACGTGGGGTGCAATTATTAATTATCATGAATATACAGGATGGAGGAAAATTGACCAGATATCGAACTAAATTAAACTATATGATAAAGAAACTATTGCATCGTTTGATAGATTGTAAAAACTAAGTATACATAATACAATAATAATCTGGATTTTAAAAAATGAGTAAGAGAAGCTACTGAGCAATACGGTGAACCGTGATGCATTATAAATATTATCGTACATTACAACTGAATACCAAAAAAAAAAAAAAAAATTGTCTGCTAGATACTGTGTATATAAAATACGTTCATATTAATATACTATATAATTATACATCGATCGTTGAATTTTTGTTCACTTTTTTTTAATCATACTTAAAGAATCGTGGAGGGATTTTGTAACCGCATTGTTACACAATTTTCAGGCTTGTTTTATACATACGTCTCGTATGATCATCTCACAATGTCTATAGTATGCATATCTAATATATAAAAAGTATTGTCGGACAGACTATATGAACTAAAATCAGTTTCAATCCTATTTTGATCATTTTTTGTTTTTATCATTGTTTGGTACCTTTTCTGTTCAAAATAAAATACATATTTTGATATTATGTACATGCTTATGATCTGTCAATGAATTATCAGCTGCGTTGCCTGTTATATGTTAAAGTTAATTATAGCCTACGTATCGTAGCTATAAATAATAGTAACATTATATAGGTATTAAGAATGAGCGTTGCAAAGGGGTTAATGATATTATATTTTATCATCTAACTATCTATATGCATGTTTAATTATGCGAAGAAAGTAAAAACTTCACAGTTCCTTTTTTTCTCTTTTTCTTCTTGTTTTATCTTAATTTTATACAATATACTGTTATTACGACTCAATGTGTTTCATTCTTAGTTTCTTTGAGCTTAGAATCTTTACTTACATATGTTTCATGCATATAATAATAATAATGTATGTATAATAATGTTGAATATATAGAAATATTTACACAGCTTCGTTTCTTTTTTTAAATTACTATAACAGAAATTCAGTTCTCAATTATTTGTCTGTGTTCCTTTTAATCCAATGTTTACTATATTGGAATCGATCGATCATTATTTAATAATCTTCATTATCTGCGTCTGCACAATGAAAAAAAAAAGGTATAAGATAGTTTCAGAATTACAACTCGAGCTGATTTCCAGTAAGTTTAAAAATTGAACACAATTCTACGTAGCATTAAAAGTAAACGAAAAATGCAGATACGAGAATAGTAGACATTTCCTGCGGAACACAAATTTTATTTTTCTGTTGTCCTCTTTTCTTTAATACTAAATTGAAAAATTACAATAACGCGTTATCACTGTTAAACGTCGTTTCAACGTTAATCTATGTATAAAAATAATTATAATAATGAATAAAAATAGAAATTTTATCATCGTCGTCCTCGCTCATCACTTGGTGTCGGTGCTAAATGACAAACGTTACTTTGCTTCTATTTTATATCCCCAATCGATATGAAAAAATAATCTCTGGCTCATACAGATGAAAAACAAAAAAGGGAAATCTACTGATACTAAACGAAATGACTATCGATTGCGTAATTCATAAGAGAATAATAATAATAATAATAATAAAAATGGGAAAAAAAATCTTTATCAAGTAAAATTCTACTTTTATTAATTATTAATAATTATAATAACGTATAATATTTATGGCTGGACATGATTAAAATTAATCTCCTACTATTATGAATATTAATTATTTCACATGAAATTTTTTTCGTTTTCTAATCTTTTTTATTCTTCTTTCTTTTTTCTTATTATTGCTTTCAAAGAATTCTTCAGTCTCAAATTTTCTAATTAATCTTCTTCTTTTATTTGTTATACTAAATTAATCAACAAGGATCATATTAATGATAATAATCTATTAATAATAATAATAATAATAATGATAATGACGAAAAGAAAATTAAATAAAATGATCCGTATTTTTTGAAAAACCAGAGAATTGAAACTAAAAGGAACAAAAACAAAAAAAAAAAAGAAACTAATTTCGTTATCATATTATCATTTATTAACTTTCATTCTTACTTTCTTTTTTTCTTATACCTCAATCTTTCAATCATTTTAAAAACAATGTGTAAATAATAATATTAATAATAATAATAATATTCAATAAAATATAAATCAATCGATATCCCGACGATACCCGTTGTAATCGTCATCATCGTCTTCGTCGTCGATATCTTCATCGTGATCATCGTCGTCGTATTCTTCATGATCTACTCCTTCTTCGTCTCCGTAATTGTCCTGGCGTCACAAACTGACAAGCTTAGGTGGATTGGCGTCCGGCGAGCTGAGATCGACGGCTGAGAGATTGTTCCTTTGTTGAGAAGAGCAGGATGGTATTAACGGCGTCGATACAGGCGTCAGTCCCGTACCGCCCTCCATCAACGACTCAAAATTGAACGGTATACCGCTGGACGGTGTCGTGATCGGTACTCCGGCTACTTCCTGGACGGTTTTCATGAACGCCGGTGTCTCGACGGTCTTGAACTGAAGGGAGTCCGGTCGCCCCTTTGGCTCGGGGAATATTGGCAACGAGTTTGGTCTGTTGTTGTTGTCAAAACCTACGGGCAAGGAATTTGGACGATTCGGTTTACACGAGGCAACGGCGACCCGTTTTGACATGGGTTCCGCAAACTCGTTCGTCTCTTCGTGGTGATGTTGAGGCTGATGTTGTTGCTGGTGGTGGGTTATCTCCGTCGATTTTATATCCGGCTTGACGTCCTGCGGAGACGATTCTCGAAGACGACAAACAGCCCTGTGTGCTTCGAGGATGAATTCTAGCTCGTCTTTAGCCTGTTGCAACTGCTGTATCTCGTCCTGTAAACTTTGCTTCTTTTGTTCCAAGCCGTCGGTTTCCTGAAACGAAACAATAAAAATATTGTCATTCAATTAGTTCTGCGTTGAGACATTTGTAAGGATTGCTGATTATACGACCAGTTTTATCTTTATCGTCGCAGTGTACTGACTCTGCTGTAGATATAGCAATCCTATTAGTCATATATTCTCTGTACTTGGTATCTTGCGTTAGTCACCATTTTCAATTGCACATGTGACAGAGCAATGAAAGACCGAAGGTCGGAATACCCAGATTTTTTGTTCAATCTTTTTTTACAATCTATTCTCTGCCTCGTGCTCAATGGGGTAAAAATAGTCCATATATGATCATACAGCGTCTGACATAGTAGAAATCAGCGGATGATACTCAACGCAAGTCTAGCCCATAGCAATAGATTATTACTTCTCGATGGGCAACCCTTCGCTGTCGATGACACATGTGTGCATAAGGCTGTGACTTTTGAGTCTGTATCTTTCGAACGGTTGATTCTACGTGAAAAAATAACAGGACCTTTTCTGAAGAGAATTTCATAAGCTTCAAAATTCGTCTCGGACATTTTCACGTAGAAGTAACCGGAAGTGAGATATCGGCAAAAGAGTGTGTGAACGTGGGTGATCCTCACCTCTAGCAAGGCATTGGTGTGGTCCATCCTTCTTTTGCGACACCTAGCAGCCGCCATTTTGTTTCTTTCCCTCCTGACCTGTCTTCGCTCTTCCTCTTCCGGGCTCATGCCAATAGTCCTGGTGGGTCTCCTGCCTCCCATATTGCGTCTAGTTTGTTGTCCCAGACCTTGACCAATTTGTTGTGATTGTTGTTGATTGTCGATTATGGTAGTACTACTCGAATTGCTGCTACTGTTACTGTGTCCCAGTTGACTATGAAGATTATTAACGTCAATATTTGAATCGTTATTTTGGTTGTTGTGATGTCCCGGATTCTGGGTCTGAGCCGGTGTAGGTTGCGACGGTTCTACCAAAGGCGGTACAAAACCAGCCTCACGACTGTGAGACGCACTCTCACTAGTCAATTCGAGAAAAGTCTGCTCGATACTCCGCAATGTTGTCGGCGTCAATGTCGGCGTTGTCCTAGTAGGCACACCGCTGTGAAGCCCGTCGAGTGAAACAAGCTGTAACAAAAATTAGAAGAAAAAACAAAATTAGAGATAAATTTCATCGGCAGTGTCAACACACAACAAGTTTGAACGTGAACGACGCGCGATGCGACGCAGCGACACCTTTTTCAAGCTCACGATGCGCGCGCATCACGGGCTAAACAAGCGTAAGATTTTCTATAAATAAACAAATAAATATACACAGGAGTGTCTATGTGCCTATAATATAATCCCTCGGCATTCTGTAAAACTGATTCAAACCTTATCAAACTTCCACTTTTCGACACGCATCGTCACAAATGTTTTACCTGTTGATAGAAGAGTTCCTGTGCAAGAATGTTGGCTATATCGACGGGATCCATGGCGTTATACAACAACCCGCGCGACACGTGTGGAGGATGCGATAATATATGATCGTTTTATTGTTGTTATTTTCTTATTGTTTTCCCCTCAATATAAAAATTCGATAGTTCGTTTTCGAATAAATAAATAAATAAATATAATCGTCAATTAATTAGTGTAATATATTTATTATTATCGTTCGTTCGTAAGTGTTTTTTTTTTTTATTGTATTCTTGTCGTTTTTCGATAGTTTATGTAGGTCGATGGACGGTTGCGTCGATGGCCATCGGCGGTTTCTTATTTTCGTTATTTTCGTTATTTTTTTCGACCACGTTTTCCGGTAAAGTGTCCTCTTCTTCTGTCGATACTTAGAAGAAATGTGTATAAAAAAAATTGACCCGTGTGTTATAAACCGTCTTCCGTCGACGCCTCCTCTACTAAAACTGTAGAAAAATTTGCGTATAGGTAGGCGGGTAGGCTAGGTAGAAAACGGAACCACCGCCACCGCCACCCGACGCCAAAAACCCAACGGGCCAAGCGCTACTACGATCTCGACGGGTACGAAAGTTAGTTAGAGGTATACCTCTTCTCGCGCCAACGATGTCGTACGAAAATAACTTTTCTCAATTTTCAGCATACCCCCACCCCTGCCCCGATACTCTCTAAACTCTACCACCTCCTCAGTCTTTCTTTACTTCCTAAGAACTGTCTTCACTCTCTTGTCTTCTGTTTCCACGCTAGAGCGGAAGAATGAAGACAAAAGACGACGAAGTTCAGCCCTCAGATAGTATATTACGTACCTAGGCCAGTAAAGTAAGAAAAGTCTCAGCTCACATGTAATTGTTGGCCGAGGCGAAGCCGAGGCTGACAAACATGTGATCTGAGGCTTTCTTATTTACTGGCCAAGGAGTGTATACTATTTTTCTGCTCGACGCAGCCGGAAACCGGCAACTTCGTTTAGCGCAGCGGCCCGAAAGTTGCCACTTTCCGGCCGGAGGGCAGAAAATTTATTTCGCCAATATCTCGCTTCCGGTTGCTCCTAGGAGAAAAATTATGCCGACCTATTTTGAAGATAATGAAATTCTCCACTAAAAACATCCTGACTGTCTTTCACGTAGGATTGACCGTTGAGGGAATATTGAGACTTGAAAAGATCGCAACTGTTGGATAGTCTAAAGACTGGCCACCCGACGTTGCTCTAGGACCGCGCGTGGCCAGACTCGAAGAGTACTCAGATCCGAGGATGTTGATACACTGTCTGTCTAATAATTAATCAAATTTAACACAACTGTAACCATCGTCATTGTTACTGTTATGCATTAAGGTTAGTCGTTATAGTCCGCGGATGTCTTCTGACAATCTGTGAACGTCATAGCAGTAACCACAGATGTAGTACACACGCATATCATACATGTAGTATAAAGATTCAAAGTATCCTAAGTCATTCAAGTGTGTTAATAATTAATAAAACAGACATAAAAACGATTCGATTGTGTTTCAATTGATACAACATACTAATTTAACAACGTGGTAAGGGAAGCAAGGGACAGAGGAGCGCGGGGAATACCCGAAAACTTGGACTCGCGTGTCGTCGGTGAGTGCGTACATGCGCTTGTGGTGGCAGACTAGAGCCCATTCCAAGATCAACGGTACAATCAACCCGTCGGTGGGCGACACCAAGGTCGATTTTGCAGTAAACAAATTGTGACGAGAGAAGAGCGTGTCGAGTGTATAGATCCCATCTCTCTCTCTCTCTCTCTCTCTCTCTCTCTCTCTCTCTGCAGCGTGCGCATATACGCTATAGGTTATGATCGAGAGAAGGAAAGCCATACACCGTGCTTTTACCGTCTGGAGTAGAAAAAAAACCGCAGTGCATCGAAATCCCAGATTCAGAAATATTATCTTGGTAAAGGACCGTATAGAGCACAAAGAACGAAACAAAGGCTCTGATAATGTGGCTGTACTAAAAATAAACGTTCCACTGCAGTCTGTTTACCAGATCGAGAATATGGATATATTATACCCAACGATCTTAATAATCATGATAATCGCATCGCCGCTACAAGCTACAAGCTCAAGGATTTCCCGGTATAATTGACTATAAATAATGAAAATACATGATTCAATAGAAATGAAACTAAAAAAACTTAAGGTATACGAGCAGGTAGAGATCACGAGAATGGCAGATATGAGAAAAACAGAAAGAACATTTTTCTTTGTTTCAGAACAACAGCGGACATATTTTTATACATCCAATTTTCCCCTTATGTTATTCCATACAACGCAACACGTGTATTTGATTTAAAAAAAAAAAAAAAACATTAAAGCTTGTAAAAAGGAGGAAAATCTCTGGCTTATTGTTAGCATTCTGCTCGATCTCATCCTTTTTACAGCAGCTCTAATTTAAAAGTATGTATGTAAATAAGTGTAACATACTCAACGTTGCAGCTACGTTATATCCTTGAAGGAGTTTCCCACTACACAATGAGGAAAATATATACAAATATATATATAAAATATATACAAATATATATATATAAAATATATAAAAATCAACGAACTGACCGTGTTGGACGTTACAGCGTAAACGAGACAACAACAAAAAAAAATGAAATGTATGAGGTTGATAAGGACAGCGCGCGCGCGCGCACATGTAACAGTGGCGACAGTAACAAAGTGTAAATGAGTGCGACCGCGAACCGCACTCGATCGTGACTCTGGTGACACTGACAGTTATCACATGGTACAGAGAGGAGAGGAGAGAGGAGAGTCGAGACTGAGAGACGGTAGGGATACGTATTCGCGTTCATACACACACACACACACACAGAAACCACGAGAGGTTAGGAGAGTGGAGTAGGTTGTGGTGGAAGCACCGCCTCCTGTATAGCTCTACGGGAATTCCCCCACCACTACCAACACGCGACCACTAAATCCCCGGTCCCATACACTCAGCCCTGCGCAACACCCAGTGACTCATACAACTACATCTCACCGCTGTTGGTCGATAGTGAGGGAGGATCCGTGAGCAGGCTTTATCTAGACGTTTAATGGTCTTATATGTGTGAGATACCAGAGGTAAGGTTAGCACCGGGAAAAATTTGAAGTTCGAGGAACGAACAATAACCAGAAAACGACGGATCACACACGTCACATCCGTATCTGGGCATACTTATCTTCTATTCCATATTTCCATTTCGGCAAGAGAACAAGCATGACCATGAGATACATCCCTTTTGTATATTGCATCACAAAAGTATAACTTAACACAGCGGATGGTTGCCTGTGAGCATATCTAAGGGGAGTTCTATGAAAACCTGAGAGGAAAAAATTTGAAAGCTATCTATCTACAGCCTCTTATGCTTTATCTAAGTCCTCTTGCACTTTGTCATGGCTGCCATACCTGCTCTGCAGTTTAGGGAAATAAAGTAGTATCCTTTGTCCCTCAAACCATACAACTTCCATAGTGTAGATATGACACGGGTATTAGGCGCGCTGTAAGTGTTCCTGACGAGTTTTCGTCTAGACACTGGACTGAAACTATGTAGGGCACAAATAACCTTAAACCTGGATTACGGAATAATCTATCACACAGTGTACGTACACTGTAGAGTCCTGCTCTTGTTATCTATATCTGTCAAGCCCATCAGCGCCAAATGTCCAAAAACCTAACCTAAGTGTAGGCTCAAGTCTAGCGATAAGATCGCACCGTGTAGAGGTAACAGTGGGCGTACCCGAGCCTAACGTCAAAGCAACAGGTCGTCTCTTCTCGCAAAGCGGCCCATTATAGGTTATATTGAGTCTCCTACGCCCGTGCATAATTATAACCTAACCTAACCAAACAAACATTCGCATACATTTTTTTTTTCAAAATTGATCAAGGGTCTCACTATGTATACAATAGTTTTAGTATTTTGTTTTATTCGTATAATAAAATGAGTATATTTACTGCTACACGGTAATAAAATACAGTAGAGCGTCGATTATCCGAATCAATTGGGACCGGGTGCCTTTCGGATAATCGAAATTTCGGATAACCGAACAGCAATATTCCGTAGGCGAAAAAACGTCGATTCTTTCGAAATGATGGAATTTATATATGTATACATATATTTAACTACAATGAACATCAATAGGTTATTATCACAAGTACATTTTAGTGAACTGAAAACATGTAATCATCGTATCATTCTTTATGTATGTCTTTAAAAGATAATCAACATTCTTATATATTTGAGTTCTTACATCTGTTTATTTTTGAAAAAGTTGACGATTTTCCAATAAACCAAATCGCCATTCGGATAATTGACGTTTCGGATAAAGCAAATCGCCATTCGGATAATTGACGTTTCGGATAACTGACGTTCGGATAATCGACGCTCTACTGTAAGTACAAATAGTACAAACTTCCAAATATAGATGAAGGAGAGTGTTATACCTACGTCCATGTATAGATGTATAATATACGAAAGTGGCGAGGTGGTGACTCGATAGCAAGGACGCGCCCGGCCCAATTTACCGTTGTGAAATGGCCGCGATCGGCACCAACTCGCCAACATTCAAGGTCGTTGCGAATATTAACCGACTCAATTTTTTTCACCGGTGTGTGATACACAGCGTAACAGCGGTAGCGAGATCGCAAATCTATGTACCCTAACCCCAAAACAGAGTTCTAATTGATTCCAAAGTTATTAACGAAGGCGTGTAAAGATATAGCAGACAACTTTCTGATATTATTTCGTCGAGTGTGACCCACACTCGACACTATTTGAGTCTCAAAAAAACCTCGTGCAACGCGAGTATGAGGTATAGTAGAGGTTAAGAGGTATGCGGCGCATCGGAAATGCCTCAACGCTTACGTCATCGAAGAAGAATCTTTGGACTGCGTGGTGTCTCACGCGGAGCGCGCGGTACGGACGAAATATAATGTATGGAGCGCCCGTGCTCCCGTATTCTACAAAAGACAATGAGCCACGTGCAACAGCTCACGATATTTCACAGATCGATGTACGAAAATGACCCAAATGTATTTTTAAAACGTCGGTCATTGGCTTGAAACGCCCCATATAGGTCGTACAGTTCCTTCAAACGTTTTTAGATCGATTTATCATTGTCATGGAATGCCCTATGGGAAAGAAAACAATTTTTTCGATTCAAAACGAATAAAAAAAAATTACGATTTAAGACTGAAATACGAATCCTAACCTAGAACCCAATAGTGTACTTATAATATGACCAAGAACAACGATGACAAGCGTATATTTTAATGGTGCCGCGACGGTGTGGCGCGATCGCGGTGTGCTGTGGTTGCCTTGTCGCGTCTGTAAAGACCTCAGAAATGACGTCACGCCTCATTTCCTAAGCTTTTCAAACACGTAAAAGTAACGCGTGAAGAATAAAGTGTTGAGGTCGCCTTCGATTACGGGCTATAACGACTCTGTTAAACTGTAGTTCTTGTTACTTATACAGTATTTATCACGCTCTTTCTCTGTCACCCAGTTCCTGTCACATATCATATGTATATCGAGTGGCCAAACACCACTGACACAGGCACAAAGCAACAATTTTGTATCCGTGTCTTATTCTGCGCTTGCGCACTTTGAAAAATGGCCGACAAGTTTTTACTAGGAAGGAGAGAAAAAAAACACTATCTCAAATACTTGATCATAGATCTAAGCCGTGGCGACAGGTATCTAAAGCATGTTTTCATTACATACTAGATGAAGAAAAATAACCTGGAGACGGTAAAAGAAATCCAAATTGAAGAATATGTAATCTTCTTCATCGATATAGGCACCAAACTTCTATCACACTTCGACCTGTTATGCAATACACTTCGGATCACCGATTACGAATCCGGAGTTCCGGCTTCCTATACTTACGCTCTCTTATTTTTTCGGGGTGGGGAAATTGATCTCTGACGCGTTGACTTTCACTTATACGTAGAAGAGGTGCGCATGACGAAATTCGAATATCAATACACATGTAAACCGAGAATGGTGATTGGAAGAGACAAATTATTTGTTTTTCCACTCGTCTTGCGGTTTACTTGTTATGTCCACGCATCTATCCAATCTACTATCTCTCCCACCGTCGACTGCGAGTTCCGGGAACAAGTGTTTCCGAATAACCGCAAGGACCGGGGCGGTTCCCGGTACTCGTCAAACAAACAGTGTAGGTATAGCGACACGGATACCTATCATTAATTAATCGCTTCTCGGTATTCTCTCGACCCTAAGCTAACTCTGCATAGTTCAGAAGGTCTGGGAACCCCAGGTACGTTGCGATCGGGCCTCGACTCGACACGACACGACAAGACGAAACAGGTCGGGACTCGAAACGAGAACATGACGCAATTATTTTCATTCATAAAACGATCGGTGAGTCATCCTTGTGGTACCCCTACTGAAAATGATTACATAATTAATCATATGAAAAATCACCTGGTAAACTACATGGTTAATCATATGATAAATCATAAAATATTATGACAGATTTCAGCATACGATTTATTGTGTAACTTATCATGTGATATTTACAGGTATATCATTGATCATGAAATTTATCATGTGATTTATCTCCTGTTCACGACGAAGGAAAGAAAAAAAAATCTTTCCCGGTGCGGGATCGAACCGACGACCTGAAGAATCGCAGTCGGTTATGCTACCGCACGAGCTACGCCGTCTGTTAATAGTATAAGAGTGTTTGGCGATCATGAAGTACTATATCGAAGGATTCAGGTTGAAATTCATGTTTGTCGAACAATCTTATACTACTAACAGATGGTGTGGCTCATGCGGTAGCATAATCGACTGCGATTCTTCAGGTCGCTGGTTCGATCCCGCACCGGGAAAGTTTTTTTTTTCTTTCCTTCGTCGTGAACAGGAGATAAATCACATGATAAATTTCATGATCAATGATATACCTGTAAATATCACATGATAAGTTACACAATAAATCGTATGCTGAAATCTGTCATAATATTTTATGATTTATCATATGATTAACCATGTAGTTTACCAGGTGATTTTTCATATGATTAATTATGTAATCATTTTCAGTAGGGACAGCATTCGCGAAATTATTATTCTTGCCACCAATTGACGAAGTACTAGAAAATATGAAGAAAAAATACTTCGTGTTTGCCAGAGGCAGCAGACTCTGATTTATAGCGAGCTCTAACGTTCTACCCGCGCAAATACACGGTTACATAACCTGCAATGCTACGAACAGAGAATCTTGTGACGATTGAAGCTACAAGTCATGACGTGGTTCTTGAACTTTAGATACTCCCATCAATTTAAAGAATCTCTCCGAAATGTGTAACTCGAGATTAATTATTCCCGGTTTTTCGTCCTCATCTACACGCACACATAAACGCTGAAAGTCTCAGTGTCTGTGTATCAGTGCGAAAGAGAGAGACAGACAGATGCAGAGAGTGACACAGTTCTAGCTTGTGCGGTTCAGTAACGAGTAGCTGGAAACAATTTACACGCCCACGCTTAGACGGCGCCTATAACCGTACGGGATTAGAGTTTAGACGCTCGCCTGGTCAGCCCTAATGACGTTTTTATGGTCCAGAGATTTTGAACATCTCAATCTTCCACGCTGTTACGAGACCTGGATGATTACTCTCTTCATGAAGTAGGTACAATGTTAACTTGTGTTCTAATGAACGAATGACGTAGCACAGCGGCTATTATACATATTATGGTTTGTACTTATAATTGACGGGTCAACAAGAGCCAACTATCACCTTCCGGTGTAAAGGATTTCAGCGGTTTTCCTATTTCCTCTATCACATCAATATTGAATCTATCGGTAACAGTCGTTGAGCGTCAGCCACAAAAAAAGCGGGAAAACTAGTGGACAAGAAAAAAATCTTTCGCAATGTTGCGCAACGCGGAGATAAATCGCGTGTTTCTACCTTGCCTACCGACCTACCTGTTTATCTGTGTACCACATATTTCTGTTTTTCTTTTACGATTCTGAAGTGGGGTTATAAATAACCACATTTTGTTTCTAATTCCCTCGAGTTATTCCCAGCTGAACTCTTCGTATTCTAATTGTAAGTCACCGTGTTTTCGTCGGGAATTCAATTCGATTGAGGTGAATATCAAAGAGTCCGTAAATACTCGGCTATACGGTACACGGTATAACTGTAAATTGCAAATCAAAGATTGAAAGCAAATTCAAGGATCTTGAATACTTTCAAGTCAATGTGAGGTATCCTATTCTTAGAATTTCAAGGTCTCGTACTCGTTTTTTTAAATCATAGTTTCTAAAAGCCTCTTCATACTCAGAATACTACTATTTTAAGCCCCACCTACGGTTGAAGAAAAAAAATTCTCCATGAGTATACAAGAGTCGTAGATGTGCTTCTTTGCATCAGGGATCACTGTTTAAACCCTATCTCAGTATTTTATACTCCTTGTATTAACGTATATCTATACGGTCGGCACACGTGTCTTCGCGCGGCCCGCTCTTCCGATAGCGCCACACACCTTTCCCGCCCTTCTCTATCGCATAGAGGTTAGTCGGTAAGACTTGTATTTTGGAAAATTATGTGGATCTTGTCAAGAGGTAAGAGTGTTCGATGTACGTAATTCTCTTACCATAGCTTTCTCTTCCTTGGTTAAATGCCACGGATCTTGTGGCGTCGACGTTGGTGTTGTATGACTCGGCGGATACATGGAGAACATGGTATAGTTATGATCTTCGAATGAATTAATGTCAACGTCGTATAAACCGGCACTGGGCACACGTTGCGTCATTTATAACAGTAATAACTGACCGATACTGTAGTCCAACACACAAACTGTATTACTCAATACCGAGTGTATCGATGTACGATAATAATGTTCGAAAAGGTTTTATCGTTTATCTCTCCTTCCTCGATGAGTGCCGAGAAGAATTAAGCACCACGACACTACGAATCAGCTGATCGGTATATAGTAGATGCTCGATAACTTTGTAGCTGGAAATCTAGTAGCTTGTGAAGCCTTGTTAACTGACTGAACTGTCCAACGTGACTGCAGCGGTGGCATTACTTAAAGACTATATAGCAAAACGGAGTAGAGAGTGAGACGACGACGACTATGCCTCCCACCCCGCCGCCCCGTTTCGACGACGGAGGTAAGGATGACGTCACCGCCATCTTGATTGCCGATTCGTGCGCGATAGCGCGGTTCAGTGGTATACTACGTGTATGAGAGACCCCGCACGCAATGCGCGAGAACGACTACTATGACCACTTCGTTATGTTATATGCACAGAGAAATTTATTGTTTATTTCAATGAAAACTATTCCGAGTCAGGAGAGGAACCTATATAGACGGGATATTGGGGGAAGAGAGGGAGAGACAATATCGTCATCATATCGAAATATTCAGAACCTAACGTCAACGATACACAAACTTGAAGTAGTTTGATTTGTTCTAACAGTTTCGTTTTTTTTTTTTGTCTAGAATGTACAAATTGTGAATTAAATTTCGATTCAGTTCGATCATTATCAGCGTATCTTTTTGTTTACCTTGCCTACTTTCTTCTTTTGAAACTTTTGTCTCGACCCTCGACCCGAGGGCGAAATAAATGGTTGAAGTTGGCGTATCGACTTGATGAGGATTGATTCAAGCTAACAAAAATTATCGTAAATTGTTTTGAATTGTCAGATAAGAACGGACACATTTTTTCAAATATCATTTTGTATTTGTATGAATTATCGAGTATTATTGGAAAAGAATTGAATCAAGTGACGCTCGTCGTTTACTGTTCGTCGATTCTAAAATAAATGAATAAACAAATCAATACTTATTCCGATTGTGTTTCATCTTCCTACAATATTGTGCCTTTTCTGAATGGAAAATTGAAAATTGTGCAATAAAACAAGACTTCTGTTTCTTCATTTTATTTTATTTTTTTTAATAACTTTGAATCCGTTTCAAAAATAGCGATGACCGATCGCGTAGCTTTTCAAATTCCCGATAAAATAATTCTTTGGAAATTTCAAGTTTTTGGCAAGAAATTACTGACCGTAACATCGTCAAATTAACATAATCGCAATGTTTGAGCTGCGCATTGAACTCGATTACATCTAATCTCGAAATTTCTCGACATATTTTTGTACTAAATGATTAAACATCTTCAAAATATTTTTCAGTTCATTACATTCGCTATTGGAAGACTCGAAGAAGCTTTTTAGCTACTTGTTTTGGACCGAAACCCAAAATAGGTTAATATATTCTACGGAACCGTCCGAAGTTGGCTACAATAGAGGAACAAACTTTTAGACAGATCTGAACCATATTCCAACTGTCTGAGAGTTCGTTTCCCAATTTTAGCTAACTTCAGACTGTCCCGAACCATGTTCCAACTGTCTGAGAGTTCATTTCCCAATTTTAGCCAACTTCAGACTGTCCTGAACCATGTTCCAACTTTCTGAGACCTCGTTTCTCACTTATAGCCAACTTCAGACTGTCCTGAACCATATTCCAACTGTCTCAGCTCTCAGCTCATTTCTCGAATTCACCCTGTATAGGAAATGGAAGACTCTAGAAAATTCAGTTTTCCATCGCAAAGCGGTCGAACAATCGATATTTCATTGTCATTTGTTGTAATCGAAGACAATGAGGTAAGGTTGTGTTAAGGGTTGGATTTTGGACTTTGGTACCAGATATACGGACATCAATCATCAAATATTGTGTCCAATTAATCGTGCATGTATTTGTCCACATTATAACCTCACCCGACACACATACATGCAGATAGCATAAATATATGTCGTTATTAGTATCATCATCATCATTATATCTTTGTCGAAGAAGTAATATATGCGTTTTAATAAGTCGTTATAGTTGTGTAGATGCCCCATGTGATGCCTATCTCTTGTTCGCATTTCAATAAGCAATTTCTTCCTTTGTTTTCTTCGCTGCGTCCCCCATACGTATCATAAATAAAGGCACCGTGTTTATAATCGTTGCAAATTGAATTGTTTTCAGTCTCCATTCAATCTCGAATTTCGAAGCTCCGTTATCTTCCACGTTGCTGCAGGTTATGTAAAAGTCGCGTTGTTTCTTTAGCTAATTGCGCATACACATACAGATATTTACACATGTTTGACCACACGCTACACGAAATTATCGTTTTATCTAATCAGTATTTATCAACATTATAATACGACCGAATACATTCGTATATACATAGACAGATATTGCAAGTAATTCTACCGGATGTAGAAAATAATAATGACATGACTGAAAACATAAAATAATATGATCGTATAATTAACGCACTGTACACATGTGTATATGAATTTGTAAACACGTCGTACAGATTGTATTTTTGACCGCAGGAGATCCTCTGCATTTTTAATCCTCTTTCCCTCTCTATCTAGTATTCGGAAGTGAGGTGCGCGCGACGATGACTCATCGGGTAAATGAGGATTATAGACCCTAACCTAACTGTACTAACTGCAAGCGCTGATGTTGTTGGTCGGTATGGTTATAAATATACAACGAATACCTATCAGATGGAGGATTTTGATAAAGTTGATACATATGCATGTGTGTATATCCGTATAGCGTTGTTGTTGGCTCATTCGCTTATTTAACACCCCTTGAGTAAGCGCCACTCAATCAACCTCTTCAATTCCTATTTCTTGTTTTCTTCGGTTACGGTTAGGGTTAGGTTAGGTACGGCTTAGACGGTTTTACGACTAAACGGGCTTTTCCTGAGTCACGAAATCGAGGGTTAAGAAACTGAAGCCAGAAGCTAATGACTGTACATATTCAGAGTGTCTATGTGTTCGTGTGTCTATTCAAATTTGTCTTGTCACTCTAGCGCATCGCAACGGGGATTTCCCTATACCAATACGAAATTGGAGTTATTTTTAGGCATTTATATGTGTACCCTTAAAAATTTGGGAACACAAGTAGGTGGAGTAAACAGCTATTGCACAAAAACAAAGGAGATATATTTACTTGCACAAGTAGTAACTTTTTTTGGATTTCAACTGTTTAAACTTTAAAGGTACTTCATTGTCCGTTGAAAGTGTCCAAAAGTACTTTTGAACCGTTTAAATAGTAAACATTGTGGCCACTTTAAAGAGTAAAACAAATCCCTGACTTTCCTTTGACCAGTGGCCACCATGATAATTTTCATGTATGTACTTTTTTCAAACGTCCAATATCTACGGATCTATACACTGTTTCAGTTTCACCCCTTCTGTCATTGTTTGCATATTCATGTGGTTCGTGTCCCTCCCAACCCCTCTTCGACATTTCGATTCTTTGTCAGTCTGTTATACGGTTAGCTCGGCGATCTCCGCACACACTGCAGCTGTATGTATAAATTATAATAATGCGTGCATTGTTACAAAAATGATGATAATAATAACAATATTGTAACGCTGCAGCAGAAAGAAAAAGGTAACTCGCGCGCGTGTGTAGCACACATCATACCTTTTACGAATAATAATTATCAACTGATATATACCAACGAGACTTGCTGAAACACGTACCTACACAGCTAGACTAGAAACAAGACTTCGGTCTTGCTACCGTACGTTGCACGTGCGCGGTTTGTACGCGCTGCAGCTGCAGCACAAAGAACTCGGAAATTTCATTACTAATCCTTTTCTTTTGTCTTTTGTCTTTTGTTTTCGGTATTTTTCTTCCGTAAATTTCTTCTTCTATTATATCTGAACTGAACTGAATTCTAGAAAAGTTTTTCAATTCTTGTGGCTACTCGTCTTAAACCTCAACTAGAATGAAGTGAAAGAAAGGCCAAGGGGTCAGAAACCGGGGCGTTTACTTTAACTGCAAATAATCAACTTGGATATAAAGGGATAATAATAAGCATGAGGTATATCGACCCGTCCAAGTGAGAATAGGGATTAATATACCTCGCATAGAATATAGAAAGAGAGGGTGCAGGTATACATAATGGCTATTGATCCAACAATCGTTCGCATGCAGTCTGGCCCCTGCCTGGCACAGGCTTCTCTTCTTATACGGACTATCAAAACAACAGCAGCTGTTTGAGCTGTGTAGTAGATAAAATGAAACCAGACATAGGCACACATCCACATATGGGAGGAGCTTCAAGAGACTTCATCGGACTTCACGGACTGCACATCGACGACAAGGACTCCGTGCAGGACTTCCCCAAGGAGCCAGTACACGAAGGGAGTGATTGATGTACACTTCAAGCCTTAGGTATGCAGTTTCTCGGATATTGAATCAAAAGCATATCCAAATTTGTCTATATATGGCTTCACCGATACAGCATCATACGTTCAACTTTCGGTGTCATAAAGCATGGTGGTAAGACACGTAGGTAGTCGGTGATACTGGACCTAACCACCTACCAAAGCTGACACAAACTACGCACTAGTGGAGAACAATAATAATTTGTAACGTTATTTAACGTACGCATGTGTATGTCGTAGAATATAGACGACAGTAGTTTGTAGTACCTACAAGCAGCAGCGGCCAGCTGTTGTCAGTGGTCACCACATTGTACATTATTAGATATCCACACGTGTGTCTATACAATTATGATTATCTCCTTTGTCTCTGTAGCGGTTACCGCTATACCCATGCTGCGGAGGTGTAGTTATAGAATAAAAATACCACATATATTGGTCATGCATAGCATAGGTATGGCTTCAGCATTCTGTCTAAAAGTGTTACATTTTCGTATACTGTATCCAATTCTATTTTTTCTCGCTCTTAATCTAAAGATAGAATATAGGTAAGTGGAATAGAACGAAATAGAGTATAATGTGTTTATTCACGGCCTTGACAATGTGGGACAACGAGATAAGATGGTTTTTTTCGGTATACACACAGAAACCTGCGATACTGGTCCAATTGGCATGGAATACCCGTGTATCCATATTACAGTTTGTACAGGGCATTCCGCTCCAATACACACATAATATTCTTTCTTTTTGTAATCTAAGTCTAACCACTCCGAAAAATGGCGTACACCAGACTACAAGCTACTAGCTTCATGAGCTACATCAAGACTGGGACTTCTGGGACTTTACACACTGTTGTACGTTCACCGGACTTCAAGAGTGCGGTTCACCCCTCGATCTATACGTATATGAGGCACATTTTGTGCCAATTCAACATAATTATTACAAGTATACGAAGAAAACTTGTGTACAGGATATTTGGCGCCAGTTTGAGGTATTAATGTTGACAAAAAAACCGGGAGAAGGGTTCATATGAAACATTCGGTGCTAAATTTACCGTATCTAGAAAGAAATATGCAAGCCATTTCCTGCCAATTTGGAATATTATGTATGGGGCGTTCCCTGCTAACGACAGTGTAAAAAATAATCGTACATGGGGCATTTCCTAAAAATTATAACATATGTGAAAATGGTTTCATATACAGTGCATTTGGCGCCAATTCTACGCAGTGTACTATATAGTTTATTTCATAAAAAATTTCATACCTGTACAACAAAAAGAGAAAAATACTTTTATGTGCTAATTTAAGCCACACAAAACAAACAAACAAATTGTCAAAATAGTCTTCAGACGTGTTGTGCAGTGGTTTTCCTTCCCCCTCCCACCTCCACATATTTTGGACACAGTGTTGACTGAAGTGTAAATAAATTACTATTTGACAAAGAAGACATATTTCCGGTAGTTAGCAAGGTAGGTAGGTAGATGGGTGTAACAAGTATAGCGATGACGCTTACCGCTTTGGGTTTAGAGGTCTATATTTACTCGCATTTCTGTATTTCCCCGCGTTATACCTGGCGCTCACAGAAGGTACGCGGGCCACGAGCCCACGGAACATGTAACTAAGAAACCAATGGACATTATACCTACTCTGTACCGTCTCTCGCGACGGCATGGGAGGCATGGCCGCCCTCTGTATCGTGTATACCGACTCTATCAGCTATCCACGTTTTCCACCACACTATTACCATTTTCTTAGCATAGCTACATCATCGTGGCACGTGACATGGTCGTATTCGTCTTGAAACTAACAACTCAGACGTAGAGACGAAACAGATGTCTCCATGTCCATGCGTGTATACTCACGTTGTTCGGTGGTGTGGTAGAGCTGGCAGTGATGCTGGATAGAAAATCATGGCTGACACGAGAACTCTGCGATCCACCACTGTCGCTAGACACACTAGAGCTGTCGTACAGCGCGTCTCCGACCTCAAGTTTCATTTTCGAGCAAAGTTTTTTCTATTCTCTTTTATTACACAATTGATACTATTTATCTTATATTACGTAAGTGTTACCCCAGCAATAAAAATGTCTATCGTCTATACAATACAAGATGTTCGTACAATAACTCGGAACTAGAGTTTACATAGGGTGAAGATTCGTCGAACCACTTGGATCTGAGGTCGCTGGTAATCAAAACTTGTATAGAAATCTAAGAACACTGTGAAGAAACTTCGAACGAACCGAACGGAGGAACGAACGCTATACCCCTGACTAACTATGACTCACACGGCTCTGTAGTCTGTGGGGGAATACCTTCCGCTCGTCGTTTCGTGCTGGGCGCCGAACACGAACAGCTTATGGATCAGTACTGTGGCGAGGTGGGGCGCGGAGCGGAGAGGAAACACTCGCCGCCCAACGTGGGGTCTCATATTATCGTGTGTGCTGTACGGAGCGGATGATGTCATTCGTTATTCCCGGGTCTACGTTAACCGCAGCTAACCAATCAGGAACATGGTGAATGACGTCATTCACTGGCTCCCTAGAAGACCAAGAAACATCCAGGAACGGAGTATTTCTTTGTACAGTACATACGTCGGTTATAAATTATCGTATACCTTCTTGGCTCGATAAATACGTGACTGTTATTTGTTTCTATAGAATCAATATATTTGATAGAAATAGTTCTGTTGTTGTCTTGTGTCTATCCTCCCTTTTATCTCCTTCTGTTGTTTATGAGCGGGGTTTCCCGCGGTCTATGGACGCTAGTGAGTCCCGAGCTTGCCCGAGTCTTGCCGACCACCACCGACGAGTCTAGACTGCAATAGACATGATTTTCTTATGTGAGGAAACGAGGTGAGTCTGAATGCTCTTATTTCCGAAGTATATCATAATTCTGAAATGTTTCGGGTGTCTTGAGTGCTCCGATATAACCGATAGCGCTAAGAGGTCAAACGCAGAGCTGCAGCACTCTACATGCACCACTGAAGAAATTAGGCGTGTCAGTCTCACACCCAACGATACAGGAATGGCATGAAATGAAATCGGGATAGTTATCCATCACCGCGTTTCGTAGATCGAAGGGTGAAGACTAAGTCCGTGGTGAAGACTGACATGGAAGAACGAAGTTCGTGAGATCTGCATCTCCCAACTAGCGGGGGAGACTCCGGGCGTGACGTCATTCGATATAAAAATGAAAAGCCTGAACCGAAAGGTTCGGAGAATTCTGACGGTGATTCACGCTTCCTACAACACACCGACACTCCGCCGTCGCTGATACATTGTGCGAGTGTATTTGGCGTTTCTTGGGAGTTGCGGTATCGGAAGCGTGGGTCGCGGTACTGGGTACCCAAGTTATGTACCTTTCTTGCAGGCGCTGGACACTGCGCTTATCAAAATAGTACGTAACCTAGAGACTGCGGAATTGTCGGATCGTCATGGGTGACTAATGGCGGCGGTATGCTAGCTGCCACACTATCTCCGGTCCTTTAGACCGTTGAGTATGATGAGTGCTGACAAAAGACGGTCATTGTCGTTCACCTGCGAGGCATCCTTCTCATGATCATTGTCCGATGCAGTTGTTAGCCCTGAGCTATAAGCCGGCCTCCAAGGACTGTGAGAATACCATATGTGGATAGATTATTGCGCTCTACTGAATCCCAAGGATCGTTTGTAGAAAATGGCAAACATCGCGGAGAAGCTAATGAGTTGCGTGAAGGAACGCATACGGTGGTAATTCGAGTGTCAGGTTTCTCATACCGCGGTATTTCAATCATACCGATCTTGTGCGCACTCTATAAACACGGTGTATCTGTATGATAATAACGTAATAAAGGAAATGCGACGTGGCCTCAGAGTGGACGGTTGAATTCCGTGAAGAATGCATGCGAAGGCTGAGAAGAAACGTCAGTAGGACACAACAACAAAGCCAGGATTTTAATTTTTTCACAATTTTTTATTATCATCTTTATTCCTGTGTACACAGTGACATAGATAGTACAGATCGATCATTTCGCGTGGATCTGATATCTAGATTGCGGAGTAATGATTCAACCGCTATAATTATATCCGCGATATCTGTTGATAGATAATGTTATGTCTCTAACGGCACATATCTCCCACTTTCAGCTGACACAATATTGATTTTACTTTTCATTTCTCATTATAGAAATAATTAATACTGTGTGTGATAAAAAATATTAGCAATTCTATTATAGTATACGAGTAATAAAATCGATTAGAAAAATTGTATCCACTGACAACGCATATAGTATAAAACGGTTACACTTATTGTATATTAATTAATCTACTGTAAAAAAAATATTTGAAATATAATAATCCATTATTTATAACAGTGAAAAAGAAACGACGTTAATTATTGCCCCCGCCCTTTTTTTCTGACGACGGAGTTTCCTGTACGCTGTACGCAAGTGCTTATCTTATCTCCTCAGCTGCAGATGATAAGCATTTGCGACAATCGTTGTTTAGCTTGTGTTACACAGATTATATTTTTCTTTTTTAACGAAATAAGAGTATGAAAAAAAGAAGAATTTAAATCGAGTAGACGAGTAACAGGATGTTTATTTTTTAATTGCCATCATTCGAATACTGAAATAATATTTTTTCATTCGAATATACAAACCGAGTTTCAATGAGCCAATGAGAGGCGGTATTAGCCAAGATAGATAATGTGGTTAAAGTGGAAAGTGAGTATGACGCCCTTTAATGCCAGAGAATGGAACTACAAAGAGATTGGACAAGAATTAAATCTAAAATCTAATCTCTAGCTTCGGCCAAAACCTACGCTTTATTTTATTGTATGTAAAACTAATTTAATACACGAGAACGCCTTCACGTTATATTCTATCAACATATTCTTTCATCCTGTGTTACGACCGCAAGAAAGTATAACTCTAATCGTAAGAAGAGAAAAAAGAGTCATATCTGGTGTATACACTTTATATTGTGTGAGGTAATTGAAATTTAATAACAATATGTATATGGAATGATACAGACGCTTGTATAATAGATAGAAGTTACATTATCAAAATCATTCAATTATGAACAAAGTGTGTTATAAATGAAGAATAAAAAAGAAACGATAAAAAATATCGTTATACAATAAAGAAGAGAATCGCCGATAAGTTCATTTTCCATTCGAAAAATGTTGACGACGGTCGATAAGACAGATTTGACCCACACGAGTCCATTGATCCACCGATGAGATACGAAGCATTAACTTTTGCTTGAAGAAAAACAAAAAAACGAATACAGAGAAAAATAAATGAAGGAATGAGTATAAAAAGCTAGTTAATCGATCGAAAACCAACAAAATTAAGCAATATTATCTCGATAAAGACACAATTGTCATTGAATTCTTCCGTTACCGACTGTCGGTAAGAAAGGGATCGGTCCATAAAACAGTCTTACAGTACACAAAGGCTCAAACATCGTGCGGAAGAACAATATTGTTACATGATTATGCTCAAATTTCAGAACGAGAATGAAAAAACAAGCATAACAATATAGTTTCCAATGAGATAACCCATTTTGAAATTGTCGGTGGTTCGGACTGGTTCGTGCTGCTGGCGAAGGTATACTATAGTTACGAGAAATAGAAATGTGGAAAGAGACCGAACCGGGTCTGACCGAAGCGAAGAGACCGGGGTTCTGACTATGGCTCTTGGGTACTGTGAGAGGAACTCGTCGACAGTCTCCGCCGTGTCAGTCGGTGTCAGTTTACGGCCTACTGCAATGGCGCGTGGTCGTAGTAGTTGCGGAGTTTGTGGATTTTAGTTCACTCGAACTCGACACTCTGTTGATCCGCGGCTCGTTATCACTGTCAATTATGCATATCAATTTTGCCAAACGTTCACATATAACTACTTGATATTGTCAAACAAGTGCAAACAAGGAAGTTGATTCCTAACTCTTCCTTTAATTGTTATTTAGTGTTTTGTTGTTGTTTGAAATGGTTTTTCTAGTTCAATGGGAACGGGTTTCCGTTATAAAGTAGAAATCTACTCTCCGATAAGAGAGAAAAAGAAAACACGTCGATGTCTGATAACGTCATACGTACAGATTGAATAAATAGAGGACTTGTTGCGTACGTTACACATCAGTAATCCGCGTACCCATTCTCGAATCTGTTACAACACAGACATACGCTACCTAAAACCTATCTACATACTAGAAGTTATCCAAGATGGCTTCCACCGATCTGTCGTTCGGTAATAATATAATATAACAATTACGTATATCGTATACATCGAGAGTGTCTAATCGGTATTCACCATCCACTGTCTCATACAATTTCATATATCTGTATACGCCTATCTGCGATTAAAAAAAAAAAAAAAAAAGTGGGTGAACCGTTTTTAGGTGCCGCATGTATCCTCCGAAGAACTCTAATAAACTAATATTCAATTATACATACATAGACTTGTGCCACCCTTCATTACCCTGCATCTAATATGATCGTAAATAATTCTCTATTCTACGTACTGAATGAAGACTTTTGAGTGTTGATTGAAGGTATCGCGAGTCCGCGACCATCTAGGTCTGAAAAATAATGTTTTTTGGATCTAGAAGGCCTGCGCTTCGGCTTCAAAGAATCGAAGGGTACTGTCGATAACCTGAAAACGGTGTGGCGCGCAAAAATAGCCAAAAAAAATTCACAGATGCCCCTACGACGTGGAGATAACAAAAATTGAATTTGAATTTTGTATTTATTTCATGCATCACATCTGATAGAATGAATATAATGTGTGTGTGGTTAGGTTCTATACCGGCGTTCTACAGGGAAGTATACGAGAAGTGTTCGCCATCAGGATGCGGAAATGTGGAAAGAGAAGTGTTCAAGTCTCTGTTGGTTAAATCCCAGCTAAGCAGTTCTATACTGAGTCAGGTTTGTGAGACATTGTAACTGTTTTTTTCTTCATACATACACATAGACTGACATGCATGTGAGACACGGTCTTCTTTTTATTCGTTTGTTTAATGTTTATTTTATACCGTCTGGCTGGTTATGACAAAAATTCATTCGCGTCACACTTGCGTGATCATCATCTTCCTGATTCTGCAAGTCTCCCGCTTAATTCTAGCCGGTACTTAATTCGCGTTGGAAAATTTTTCTAGCTGATACCTGCGCGTACTTGAAAGCTAAAAGTACCGTTTTCCTCGTCTATGTGCTCGCAGCCACTAGCCAAGTACTCGAGTGTGTGCATCGATGTATGGTGAAGTCGGGCAGCTCTATAGGTCTGCACTATGCACTGCCTTCTACTATGCTGGTTATACTGATTTTACAGCGTTGCGTCTACTTCCACGTCTTTCCTTTGACAACGGCGTGCATTAATCCACAATCCACACTCATTTGCGGTAGCTTCTCAATTTATATTGCGAATGTATATCCGCGACTGGGAGTATGTATGTAGATTCTTCGAATTTTTGCACAGAGCATCACTGCACACTGATATTGACGGTCTTCAAGTTCCCCTTATAATGCGATTTTGTTCCAGTGTTCCTGTTCATAGCGTTTTTGTTTTGCTTTTGGATCGCGTGACAGTGAAACATGAACAAAAATGACAGAAAAACGCAAAAGCAAAACAAGATTTTTGTTCTTTCATTTTTTCCTCCTTTCTTCTATGTTTATTTTTTCTCTTCATTAGCCTCTTTTTGGTTTTCGTTTTTAACTGTTGATGCTCGTGACTTCCACTAGAAAAAAACTTACGAAAAATATACATTGTTATTTGGAATTCATACTTCATTATTTATCAATTATTCACTTATGTTTACGTATGCAACATTGCACATCCATACACAGGGTGAATTCCTAACGATGGACCCGTCTGAAGTTGGCTGGGATCGAGAAATCAGCTTCTAGACAGTGTTGGATTGGTTCAGGACAGTCTGAAGTTGGCTAGGATCGTGAAATGAGGTTCCAGACAGTGCTGAGCTAGTTCAGAATAGTCTGAAGTTGCTTAGAATCGAGAAATAAGCTTTCAGACTGTGTTGGATTGGTTCAGGACAGTCTGAAGTTGGCTAGAATCGAAAAATGACCTTCCAGACTGTGTTGGATTGGTTCGGGACAGTCTGAAGTTGGCTAGAATCGAAAACTGAGCTTCCAGACTGTGTTGTATTGGTTCAGGACAGTCTGAAGTTGGCTGGGATCGAGAAATGAGTTTCCATACAGTGTTGATCTGGTTTAGAACAGTCTGAAGTTGGCTGGAATTGATAAACCAGTTGGATTGGTTCAGAATTGTCTCTAAAAGCTTGTTTCTCGATTCTAGCCAACTTCAGACTGTTCCAACTTCGGGAATTCACCGTGTATATTGGATATAGTTACAACTGTATCTAGTAGGTAGTTCTAGCCACAGGATAAAACATACATACCACCAGTAACTCTATCTGCCATGTAACACTGTAATTGATATGGTATATTATATGTGTACATAATAATACATATTGTAATCATCACTGCACGCTACCTGCAGAGTATACAATCTACTTTTTTCGTTTCTTCTTTTTGTTCCAGCTCTTTCTATTCCGTGTGTATATACTACAGTCGTATCTATACATGCCGCTCTTTTCGCGCTATTGTATCCACTACTATCGCGAAGCATTCCTCACTTTCGATAGTGTTTCATACGCCCCTTTCTAAATATACCTTATACTATCTGCAGACCACAGTATGTTCGAGACCGTAGTACACCTACATCGTGAAATATTACGTGCGTTACCGGAGATTATGATGAATAAACAACATAGGTCTATATATATTCAGTATTTCGCTACCTATCCTCTTACAAATTACGTTCAGTTTCATCATCATCTCCTTTATTGTTTATCTGATTTATTTCATTGAAACAATCAGAGTATTACACACGATGAGATTTATGGATGCATTATTAAATTCTGAAATCCGTGTATGTGAGCTCATCATCGTAGCTTACATAACGAAACAAGTTCCTCTTCTCGTTTCTCTAAGCAGTAATGCATCCAATTATCATCTTCTTCATCTCAAGTTGAATCGCAAATCGATTGCTCGTTATCCTCAGTCACGGATACAGATTGGTTGGAGATGTTCTGTAGCAGCAAATTTGATAATTAATCCGCTGAGAACCGTGACGCTTCACGGTAGTCGAAGTGTTTGGATACAATTGAAGAATCGTTGAACTCTTCTGCGCTACAGCTCACAATTTCTCTACAGTCTGCTTTATTGTTTGAAGAAATAACTATTGACGCTGCTGCTAGTATATCTATAAACGCTAAAAACGTGACAGTTTAACCGAGTTTATTCATGTTATGCAATACTCGAATCATGCCTCGTTACGAGATAGTAGAGTAACTACTACGCTGTCCTTTTGTCTTGTGGCTATTTGAGAGCTACTTAATTCAAACGGAGCAGTGGGTAGTCCGAGTCGGAGTAGTTTCTCAATCTAATATCTGCATCTATGAATAATTGAGGCAACGGGAAAGAGAAATGGGACAATTTTTGTCTCCACTATGAACCATGCGGACCCACTGTCACCGAGGTCGCTGAGGTCGCTGAGGTCACGACGTACGAGCGATATCAGACTCCGCACCGCGCATACAGATCTTCTAAATCGCAATCTTTGAGACTAACGGAGATGGAATAGCAGAATATATTTTCCTCGTTGGTCAAGAAATTCATACCGAAGCACCTCAATTATTGTTAATGACATTTTTCTTGTGTCGAGGTCAGATTAAATTGCGGCATGTGACTCACGGCTCAATTCTCGCTCCGCACCTCTGCCTCATTGTGTTTTACCTTCTTTTAAAGTACATGATCAGCAATGTGCGATTACAGATTTGGGAGCTCGTCGACAGCAAGACTGGCTACTTGACCCGCAACGGACTCTACAAGGGGTTGGCTCTGGTCGCTTTTGCGCAGCAGGGTAAACAGCCGAGCGACAAACTACTGGAACTCTCAGAATCTCAAGGTGATTTAGGTCTTATCTACGATGATCTGAGGATTACCTAACAGTAGATGAGAGCTTTAGTGCTCATCTCACGATCGAATCGTTAATCAGAGTGAATATATTGCGCAGAATTGCCGATACCGGTACTTGGCGACCTCAACGAGGTCGTTCTACTCGCTCAGAGGATGCACAAGGGCACTAATCCCTCAAAACTGAATCTCACTTACACCGATATATGCGCTTTGGACAGTATCGAGGTCAACTTGGTGCCCGAGAAGAAGGGGATATTCCTTAAACACGTCGAATACCAAGTCACAAGTAAGGTACGATGCTAAATATCTCTTCCGCATAGATTTTCCACCTTCTATCGACACAAACTAATATCTTTGATTCATTTTAGAGATTCAACTCCGTCGTTTACAGAAGATACAACGACTTTGTTTCTCTGCACGAACTCCTCATCGCCCGATTTCCTTACAGACTGATTCCCAAACTTCCGCCGAAGAAGATAGTCGGAGGTGAGCGAGAGGAAAGCCTCGTTAGAAGGAGAATGGTTTAATAAATAACTCTGCATGTTGCAGCCGATTCTCAATTCCTGGAAGAGAGACGTCGATCGCTTCTGAGGTTCCTCACTCTGATAGCGCGACATCCCTCCGTCAACAAGGACCCGATTGTCCAGTTCTTCTTTACATTCACGGGAGAAGAGACGCAGCACAAGATCCGAGAAGTGTTCAGGCGAGTTCCCGACGAGTTTGCCACCTCGGAGTTATCCTGTCAAGCCAAGGAACTCGTCCCGCCTGAAACTCTGACCGAATTCGCGAACAGCAGGGATCAGATCAGGGTCATACTCTCCGGGATATCGAGGCTCAAGAACATCGCAGACTGTCTCGCGATACGGTCTCACGGGTACGCCGTCGACATGGCCGAGCTCGGGACGCAGCTCAATAATCTCGCTAACGAGCCTCACGGCGCTACACCTTGGGCCACCGGCGGATCTACTATTTGGAACGACATGAAGAAAGGATTTCACGTTATCTCCAAGTGAGGAGAAGAATTATTTCCAAGGAGCTGAGATTACATGACTCAAGTTTGATATTTTTTCAGGGAATTCAATCTCCTATCCACCAGAGCTTTCCAGCAGGCTGTTATAGAGGAAAGCACTGTGTGCGAGAGGCTCAATCTGCTACTTGACATCCTCATTGCGCACAGAGTGCTGTGCGAGAGGCACGAACGAGGGGTCAGCGCGGACCACCAGAGAGCACTCTCGACCATGCTTTCCCTCAAGAAAAGACAAATGCAAGGAGTCATCCGTGGAACCGATGTGAGTGGTTTTTTTTTCTTGAATATTAAAAAATTTTTAAAAATGAAACGATAGTTTGATTTTTTTTCTATGCGTTTCACAGGATTTCAGAGTATTTGTAAAAACAAGAGTTTCGGATAATTTTCATAAATCTATGCGTTCTGAACCTTTTACCACTAAAATCGCCTTTTTGGCGGATACGACCTTTTACCACTAAAATCGCCTTTTTGGCGAATACGACCTTTATACCGTATGGGAATTTCATGTAATTGTCCCCTGAATCGAATTAATAAATGCAGGCGGACACCGTCGAGCATCTGGAGAACAAGATGGTAGCTCAGGAGACGGTGATCGCCAACGTCGAATTGAGGAACGCTTTTTCGCTCCACTGTTTACACATGGAGACTCAGCTGGTTCACGCACACTTGGAAATACTAGCTACGGTACTGCAGAGTCTCGTCAGCGTCCAGATACGGGGACATTCGGAGGTGAGTTTTTCATCTTTTGTTTATTTTATCTTCATTGTCTCAAAATCAAATTATTCAAACTTTTTTTTAATCATGTTGAAACTATTTTTTATGCTATCATTGCGCATCAAGAATTATGACGATGATGGTGATGATTTTAGAAGATATTGGTAAGCAAGGAGTCGAGAATGGATAAAAATTCAAACTTATATTGTTATTTCGTTTTTTTTTTTTTGTTATTACAGTTATCTGACGTGTGGAAGTTGATAGAGCCGACGATAAAAAAATGTTTGCCAGAAAAATCGGCAGGTACGTCGAACGGAGTTTCATAGCATATTATTAATTGTATTATAGGTATAGTATAAATATAAATTATATTCTCCCAACGTAAATACTCATTTTTTTTCTTCTTCTTCTGGCAATAATAATATAAAAATTGTTTTTTTTATAAATATATTGAGACAAAAATTAGAGACGACGGTATGAAAAAAAAAGTTTTAATATCAATAATTAATCCCTGATGATTTTCTCGATCAAAAGCGTACGCAGATACCATAATACATAAAATATTGTTATTATTGTTGATAAGTAAATTTTGCTACGTTATATTTTATATTATATGATACGCAATAATCATACGTATTCCGTTGTTTATGTGCATTTGTATAAATATTATAATTTTAAAGTTCGTAACATAAATTAATTCAATTCAATCAATCAATGCATAATTATTGTTAAATAATCTATAAAAATATCATATACACTTATCAATATAAATTATTTGATAACATTTATTTACATAAGTATTTTTTTTTTCTTTTGTCTCTTCATTATTACTTTTACAACACAACTTTGCTTCGCTTTCGAACAGTCCGCAATACTCACAAGATGGCGTTCATGAAACTTTAGCTTCGGTTCAGTTCTCAAAATGGTGCGCTTTCAATCAGCTTTACAATCAAAGGGTGCGCAAACACTGCACAGCATGCGACAGCAAACTGACCGCAGCATATTTTCGTGCGCACATCATTTGGATGTGAACCGAGACAATAAGAAGAAGGTCGACTTGCGCGTAGAGAAGCTCTTTTTCAAATTTTACTTTTCAAGGCTCAATACATTCCTCCTCGTTGCGTACTTAACATACATAGGTATAACCGATGCGTACACATAATATATATTTTATACACACGTTATATTTAATAATTACAATATCTTGTTGAGATTATGTTCATTATATTAGGTATATTGACTATCATTACTTTGTATGAATCGTCATTATTTACGGTCGGATCACATTTAAGCTCTATCGAGTCCTCGCATGACTATATGAAGAGGAGAAAACGCTCTTAAATCGAGCTCCGACTGTATATGTATACCGAATATTGAACTATTATTGTTTATCTATACATCATATGTTATATTATACTGTATATAAAGAATATTATTATTGTTACATGTACGATTTGTACGATGCATACGCGACAGCTTATGTGTATATGTATAGTATTTATAGCAATTACATTTTACTGTATTACATAGTTTTGTTTATGCACCCATCTGCGATAGATCCTCAATCATCTGAGAAAAGCGATGTAACAGTAAAGTTCGAAATCGGTTCTCCGGATCTCAGAACGGTTGGGTACTAAACTAATGACCAGCTTGATTATGATAGTGTGAAGGGGAAAAGGGAAAAGATATTTGTGAGCTTCAAGTGAATAAGAATGGAGATAACGAAGATCGTTGCAACAATTGATAATGCATAATCTGTAATAACAGCAAAGAGAAGCGTGTAAAAGTATATTTTCTAAATTGGGCGATGACTGTTATAACTACAATTCCGAAGATCTTCTTGCCAAATAGTTAACTTCGGTTTTATAGTTCAAACGCCGCGTCATAGTTGGTTATTAATACACCATCGTCACATGGAAACATAAGGCGCAGTTACATTGATAGATTTCTTATTATACTTATGCGTAGATACAGAATTTGTAAGATGAAAATCGAACTTCAAATTACAATTGTGAAAAGGATCTGAAATAATGAAATTAAATATTGTATAAATTAGAGAAAAGTACGAGAATACTTTGAGAACTAGATTAGAATTTGTGAAAGATTTTGAAAATCGATTCGCTATATCGAATATTTTCTATAAAAAGAATCGGAATTTTAACTAATCAATGTAGACTCAAGCGGACAAACAAGAATTAGAATCTAATTTTAATCAAACTAATCGAAAAAGCATGGAAATCAAATAAATCAGTTCAAATTTTCCCGCGTCTCTTGGGGACAATTCGATTCACTGTATCGAATATTTTACTATGAAAAAATCGAAGTTTAACTAATCAATGAGACTCAAGCGGACAAACAAGAATTAGAATCTAATTTTAATCAAACTAATCGGAAAAGCGTGGAAATCAATTAAGTCAGTTCAAATTTTCCCGCGTTTCTTGGGGACAATTCGATTCACTGTATCGAATATTTTATTACGAAAGAATCGAAATTTCACTAATCAATGAGACTCGAGCAAGCAAACACGAACTAAAATGAAGTTTTATTCAAATCTCTTAGGTCATTTCAAATTTTCCCGCGCGTTTCGATGATCGATGCGCCGACTATCTAGGGACAATTCGACCCCCCGAAGTCGGTCGTTCTAGTAACAATAAAATTCTGGTTTCTAAATTTTTTCCACAATTCATTTGTTCCGACGTCACGCGAGTACATGTCTCGCTCGCCTATGAGTAGCAGCGCAGTGTTGAGTTTTGAGTCAAGTTTAGCCAGCGAGCTAAGGAGGATCCGAGGTTGTCTGGCAGTCGGTCAAAAAAAATAAAAAAAACGATTCTGCAGTCACCAGTTTCCATCCATACGTCGCAATAAGAAACGGTCGTACCTCAGGGGAAGGAGAAAAAAATAAATAACATCTTACAACAAACTAAAAACGGGGCTATAAGTGTCTCGTTGTTTAACCAATAATATATAATCGTTAAAATATGTCCCATGGATCACACGCCTCGTTCTTCCCCCGACCATCCCCCCCTCGGTCATATTCGTCATCGTAATAATCTTCCGCCTCCGCTTCGCGAATAATAAGCGATAATACGCAGTAGCCTTAGTGAAGAAAATAAATAAATAATCTATCCTCTTTCTCTCTCTATCGTATCGTATCGTGCGCGGTAATGGCCGCGTATAATTAATGCAACTCGATTTATTTGCGAGCACGTACACACAAGCTCTGCCACAGCCACAACCACAGCCACAGCCGTGAGCCGCGGCTGGTTTACATCACATCGTCGCAAGTGGGGCGCGCGAGAAGTTGGTGGTGAACATCACCCTAACTGTGTGCGAGTCGTCACTGGGAGAAGAAAGAAGCAAGAGAGAGAGAGAGCGAGTGAGCCGCCCGTCGACGTCGATCCTTTCTTCGGGTTCGAGAATCTCGTTGAGGTCGATGATGAAATAAAATATTGAAAATCTATGCGATACGTGTATAGAAGAGAGAGAGAGAGAGAGAAAAAGTGAGTAGAATAATTAATCGCCACACGCAGTGATAGGAGGGAGGGGATAACGAGTTTCTGGTACAAGTTCGAAGAGTGATAAACAATAAACATGAGCGAAGACTGCAGGAGCGACGAAGATCCGATAATGGATCTGTGGTACACAAATTGGGAACAACAATGCGTCGAGGCTATAGAGGCCGAGCCAGACTACGAAGGCCAGTTACACACCTCGAAGGAATTATACTCGCACCAGATATGGACGGGGTTTCAAACCACAGCCTCGGCCATAGCGCAGCTATACAAAGGTCGATAAATTTTGATTAAAATACACGATTTTCTCGCCTTTTGTTGTTTACCCGTTATGCGTATGTTCGAATCACCATCTTGATTTTATTTCTCCCGTAATTATCTAATTCGGAATATTTATTTGATTTTTTCAACTATTCGTCGTATTTACTATCTTGTATCAAACAGTATCATAATTATCGTCAATTGTCAAATTAATTGAGAGAAAACCCCAATTCCAGATCGGACGCAGGGCGCGTCGCTTTGGATCCCGTTCCAAACAGCGGCAGGAACGGTGACGTCGCTTTACAAAGGTTTGTTAGAAGAAAAAACGAGTGGAATTTATCGGTTTTTGCTTTTCTGTTCATTGATCGATGATTTTTCCTCTCTTTTTCAACAACTCTTTTCAACTCGTAACGTCTATAGACTCGGTCGACGGGATGCGGAGATGCAGCGACATCGGCGTAGAGATGGGAAAGCAGAAACGTAGCAAAGAAATAATGAATTGGGCGAGAAAAAAGCGTCGCACCATCAGGAGGGAGGATCTATTGGCTTATTTGGCCGGGAAACCACCGCCGCCACGGCCACACTCTCACAGGTAACGCGGAGCAGCCTTTTTTCTGCACTTGTTTTATTGTACTGTAACATTAGGCCTCGGTTCTCTGATTCCTTGTTCAGGAGTTCGCCGAAACCCCGCATGATGGTTTGCGGGTCGCCTCCGTCGCAGAGCCCGGCGCCTAGTATGGTAGTTTCGCCGGCACCGGCATCTGGAAATGAAGGAGACCCAGAACTGCACACGTTTAGAGAAGCGATCGCGTTATCTGGTATGAGAATCAGTCGTCATGACCCTTCAAACCGTACGGGAAATTGATATGAATCATTGAAAACGGACCTAAAATATGGAATTTCTGTCACGTAGTGACAGAAATAACGCAGACCAAATACGTTCTTCGACGTTTCTACGGCTGGGTTTGCCGTATTCTTCAGAAACTCTGAGAAACGAAGACACACGGCTGATCTACGCGATCAGGAAGTCCGTTGAAGGGTCTGAAGATGAGAGGCTGGCCGTCCGGATCAAGCAAAGGATTGTGCATAACGCAAGATTGAAACAGTTGGAGGTGTAAATACGTGACAGAGTCAATGGAATCGGGTGAAATATGAGGATCACGACTGTGAACCGAGTTGATCACTGTCCGGAAGGGATGTCGACGTTTCGATGTGCTAGTTAACGATCGACTCATTTTACAGCCATGGCACTCACAGGAGCCCCCAGCATTCCTATGCAAGTCTGGGTTCTGTGGGAGTGGCTAAATTTCGGATTTGTCTAGTCCACGAGACACTGATCAAAAGTTACCTTTGCCTCGACTCGAAGAAGTGGACGGATTTTGAGTTAGAAGCCCTGGAAGGTACTTTTTCCACCAGCGATCCGAAGCGTCGTCGCGTCAATGGAACAGCATGAGCGCATGTTCGACGTGAATTCGGATCGCGCAATGGTGGTATTGAACGAAAAATACTACGTTCCACGATCCTCAACGCGAGACAGGTCGTTGCCTTGTATTCATTCCACCTTGGATCTCTCCTGCGGCTTTGAAATATACTAAAATATTCGATTTTGTAATCCAGAAACTAGAATTCAGAACTGTACGATGATCCTGAAGTGTGAAATTGACAATAAGTAGATCCTCGATTCTAAGTTCTGGCTTCTGAGTAACAAAATGTAAGATTTTAGTACAGATTTCAAAGCTGCAGGTGAGGTCCGAGGTGGAATGAATACAAGGCGACCTGTTTCGCGTCGAGGATCGTCAAACGTAGTATTTTTCGTTCAATACCACCATTGCACGATCCGAATTCACGTCGAACATGCGCTCATGCTGTTCCATTGACGCGACGACGCTTCGGATCGCTGATGGAAAAAGTACCCTCCAGGGCTTCTGACTCAAAATCCGTCCACTTTTTCGAGTCGAGGCAAAGGTAACTTTTGATCAGTGTCTCGTGGACTAGACAAATCCGAAATTTAGCCACTCCCACAGAACCCAGACTTGCATAGGAATGCTGGGGCTCCTGTGAGTGCCATGACTGTAAAATGAGTTGATCGTTAACTAGCACATCGAAACGTCGACATCCCTTCCGGACAGTGATCAACTCGGTTCACAGTCGTGATCCTCATATTTTACCCGATTCCATTGACTCTGTCACGTATTTACACCTCCAACTGTTTCAATCTTGCGTTATGCACAATCCTTTGCTCGATCCGGACGGCCAGCCTTTCATCTTCAGACCCTTCAACGGACTTCCTGATCGCATAGATCAGCCGTGTGTCTTCGTTTCTCAGAGTTTCTGAAGAAGACGGCAAACCCAGCCGTAGAAACGTCGAAGAACGTATTTGGACTGTTTTCTTCAATTCACAGCATATATCGTATAAATTCTAAGCTATGAATATTTATAAAAAATTGTTCACCAGGTTCTCCGATATCTCGTCGCGGTGGAAGACAAACGGAGTTATCAGCCTTCATAAGTAGCGAGTTTGCTCGTCACCATAAACGGCCAGCCTCGCACGACGTTGACATGGGATCCCCGACGCACAAACGTTCGCGTTTTATGTAACACACATGATTATATATTCTTGCATGACAGAAAAAAAAAATTTATTTCTTTTTTTTTTATTTTGCAAAAATTTAGAATCGCTCGCTCCGTTTCGCGCGTGTGCCCCCCCCCCAACCTCCCCTTGTCATTAATATTAATATCAATTATATTAATATTAATTAATTAATTAATTTAGAAAAACAATTAAAAAACAAACTATTAATTAATCAATCAATTAATCAGTTAATCAATTAATTATTGATTCATTTTTTCTTCAGCCCTCCGACATGGTTCCCGGCTAGGTGTAATTATTTAATAATAAATTGAATATATTATTATTATTATTATTATTGTCATCGTCATTGTGTCTATGGAATTATTAACATACCTAAATTATATTCGTCGTCGTTGAATCTAATTTATGATATTAATTTTTCTACATTGGCAATGTATATTTTTTTTATATTCCGGTTACAATTTGATTGTTATTATTGTTATTATTATTATTATTATTATTATTATAGACCGGATTTCGCTCCGTTTCTTTTTCCATTCTACTCTTCGTTATAATCTTCTTAAAAGTGATTCTGTGTTTCTTACACGTACATCATTGAATGAAACACCTGAATGAAATTGACGAAAGATAGAGAAGATCGAACTTTGTCGATGAATGAAGAGACCAGGGAAAGCAAGAGCAAAAAAAAAAAAATAGATTTTACGACGACAGTATAAGATTGATTTTTTTCGTACTTCTTTTTTCTTTCTTATTCTAATTTTTTTTTTTTATTAACTTCTGGGTTATAGACGCACTATTATAACTCCCCCCCCACGGCCCTGTGTTACCCCACCCTATTTATTGTATCATGAAAAGATGATAAAACTATATACATATTATACCTATTGCACTGAAAATAAATTAAATGAAAATTAATCGATTGAATAATTCTGTCGATAAAAACAAGAACAAAAACAAAAACAATTATGTTAGTTATATTATATTATATCACTGTGTATAAATATTTTTTTTTGAATTTCTTAATCGCGTTGATATTCGAAGAAGAAAACGTGTCTAACTAACATAATTCTGATTCAGGGGGGAAAATATTAACGAAAAGTGAACAATGATATAATAATAATGATAATAAATGAATAAAGTAATTAAAAGATAAATTATATTGGATAATAATTATTTTTTTTTTTTTTGTGTTTTTTTTTCGTCAATCGTGTTTATTATCGTACTATATAATTATGTTATTTTTTTTCTTTCTTTATTTTAATTGTTTTATTGATAGCCAGGAACCAAAAACAAAAAAAAAAACAGACTCTAATTTAGAAGAAGATTAATATTGGTTAAAAACTAACTGTATAAAACCAATTATGTTACTAATAAACGTTACGTTTACATTTAGCGTTTAAATAATTATACAATTAACAAGGATTTATTATTATCATTATTATTATTCGCTTAATAGTGACTTAATATAATAACAAGAATAAAGAAAAATGAAAGAAATTTAAAAATAAGTTGAAAAGAAAGTTATTTAAAAAATATATTTTTCGTTCCGTGTTTAATTTAAACTGGAGATAGAAGAACAGCAAAAATCGAAATTTAGTTTCCTTTCAAGGCTTTCTCGAAAAGTATTATTGCGTCAAAAATCATAATCAGAATTGAAGAAAAATATACAATAACAATAAAGAAAAAACTGTTGTAAATATATGGGAAAAAAAAGATTCAAATCACACGCTGATCAACTTAGTCACAAAATTTTGATCGATTAAACTCGCACGACTTTGATTCTTTTTTCTTTTTATTTCAATCGCATCGATCAATACTAAATATCATTTGTATTTTGATTATTCTCTGCTATATAGTTAATGATCGATTGATTGATTGATGAAAAAATTTTTGATAAACGGAAGCAAAAAAAAAAGAAATGAACAAAAAATTATCGAAAATTGAACTAAAACTTCAATAAATAATTAAGTTTTTACGTAGTTAGGTAGGATAATCCAACGTATGGTATAGCCTTGTATACGATTTTTTTTCTCAATTTTTCTCATCGCTGAGCGATCGATGAATCATCATCATTATTATTATTATATTATTTAGTGATAATAGTGTGTTAGAAATTAGTAAATAATATATTAGTGCGTTTTCGTTTTCGTTGTTATTTTTTTTTTTCTTTTTGTTTTATGTTCAATAATTTGATTGAATATACTATCAATAGATATTTTTCAAAATTTTGTCTTTTTGAATGACAAAATGGAACTCCTTTGTAGTTTTATTAAATGAATGAAAATATTTGTAAACTATAAACTATAATAAAATATGAAACTTGATCTTCTTTGAAGTATAAAAATTAAAAGTGAATTAATATAATTAAAAATACTGCTACGTACACACACACGTCATATTTTATGTAATAAATAAATGATTAAAAATTGATAAATAAATTGTATAAATGGTGCTCTTTGTAAAATTACATTTCTTTTTTTGCTATGAATTTTTTAGTTTTTCCACAATAATAGAAAAATAATAATAATAATATTGTATAGATTTTTTTTTTCGTTGCGTCTCGACCACATTTGTATTTAATAATAATAATGGAAAAACAAAACAATTGATGAATAAAATTGATTATAATTATAATTAATGAATTAGATATTTAATCAAATTTTACATACACGTATTACTTAATAAATAATATGAAGAAAAACATGCAATATTGCTTGTAGATAGATTTTAGACACCGTTAATCACGATTCTTTCAGTTTCTTTTAATCAATTTTCAAATTTTGTATCCCCCCATTCTATAAGAACATTTCTTTGATTATTTTTTGATAGTTTTTAATAATATATTTACTATATTCAATTATTTATTGCGATTTTCATATGCAAATACTTCTCAAAGTCTCTGATAAAGATTAATTTATTTTTCATCCTATATACAATTATTTTATTACTTTGTAATCCCTTGTCTAGAATACCGAAAAGGAAATTAATTACAATCAAATTCATATGCAAGGTCTACAATTCTATCCTATGACTAGTCAAATTTATAAAATTAGATACTCTTTCTATCTCCTATTCGTTATTTCATAAATATTTAAATAGATTTGTGCTATTTGATTATTAGAAGAAGTAATAATAATAAATTGCAATTACTTAATCCATCGACGCGTAACAAAAACCGTAAAGCTAAAATATGTAAAGATTGCGATACATAAATTGATAATTGAAAATTAATAAACTATATAATTAGACTTGGTCTCCTAATCTTAGTTGATAATACACTTCGAACATTCTAAATCAATGCAAAAAAAGACAGAGAGGGGAAAAATGCATCAATCAGGAGAAAAAATCATCCTCCGAATCCTCGCTGGTGAAATTTAGCACACTCTCATTCTTTATCGGAACGTCGGAGTCTTTTCTAGCTAACTTTTCATTCCCCAGTCTTTTAGACCCCCCAGATATCGACTCCGCCCCGTTGCTTCGACTCGTCGAAGCTTCGGATTTCTGTACATCCACCTCTTCGCTACTCTTCCTCAGCTTCTTTCCCTTCTTCCCATTCTCCTCAGTCTCTTCTTCTCCTCGTTTCTTCGACAAATTTCTATTCAAGTTGCTCTTCCGCAGAGTCCCAACGTCTTCGGACTCTTCGGAATTTCCGCTATCGTCGGTCATAGCGTCGAACGGATCCTCCGCTTTGTTTCCGTTCCGTCGTCTCAGCTCTTGGTCCAGCTCCCTTATCTTCGCCTTCTTAGAATTCAACACCGCCGCGAATCTCCTGTACAAATCAGCCTCGAGCTCGTTCTTTGTTCTTATCATCTCCTCCGTCTTCTCTTCGAGCCTGCTCAGCGACGCCCTTAGCTCCTCGTTCTTTGCCTTCGCACCGGTCAAAACATTCTCCAGAGCTCCGTGTCTCGCTAAGAGCCGGTCGAGGACCGACGGAAAGAGATCTGCAAGAGGCACAGAGGCCACTTCTATCAATCCGTGGTTCCACGCGCCTCGCTTCCAACGCAGAACAGAATCTTTCAGCACGAATACAACGCCTGAGTCTTGTCCGGACAGAATGAGACGCGTGGCGTCGAGGTAAGCGAGTCGACTTCTGGTAAGGTTCGTCGCAAATTTTTCGACATCGGAGGATTTCATCTGGAAAATTGAATTTTTGAACGGCGATTTTGTAGTTTGTTTCTAATTTCATAATGAATAGAAGAAAAAAATTAATAGACAGGGGAATCACCTCGCCGATGAGCGGTTCTGATTTTGAATCGGAGTTAAAAATGGTTATTTTAATGCCGTTTTCCAGCCATTCTGTGAATATGGTGATCAAAGAATCGTCATTTTTGTTTATAACGCGACATGTCGTTATGTCTTCCATCGTTTTAGTTCTTATAGCTAGAGATAATAAAATGGTGGACAAAATCCAAATTCGTATTTACAATTGCATGAAAGAAAGAAAACCCCCTAGTCTGGATAGATTGATTCTTTGTATACAGAAGATATCAATATTAAAATCAGAAATATCGTGTTTAACCTGTTGATATAACCTATAAGATAGGTTAGGATTCTAATTTAGGTTATGTTCGATACGAGCTTACCAACCATGAAAAAATCCCTAGAATTAGATACGGACAGTGTTGCCAACTTAGCGGATGATCCGCCAGATTTAGCGGATTCTGGTAAGCGCTTGGCGGGCAAATTTCGCATTTAGCGGCCAGCGGAAAATTCAGCGGAAAATATTTTTTTATAGCGGAAATGGACAGAAATAGTGGAATTTAAAAAAAACATCAAATTGTCTAAAATTAGGTTATTTTAATGTGGTCGACTTGCCGCGAGGGAATAGTTTTTCTTCTGACTCCCCGTAACGTCATGCATGAATAATTTTATATACATGAAAAAAAATAGCTGTAGCCGATTATTTTCAAATTTGAGCGGAAAATAACGGTAGGGGAATCCCAGTGGAAAATTAACGCAAGGCGTTAACGGAATTTGAGCGGAATTTTCCAGTTCTAATAGCGGAATTTCACATTCGTGAGTTGGCAATACTGGATACGGACATCGAGATTTGAAGTCGTTGATCCTGCAAAAAAGGCATGTATTCAGAGATTATAATCCAGAAGATTGTTTGTGAACGATTCCTGATTCAATGATAGCAAAAATTATTGAAATATTTGCAATTTTTTTATGATTATTGAATCTATATAATCAACCGATCAAACGAACTTACCTGTATGTGAAGTTCGATCGTAATTATAGGTATGTATGGGTCAACCAGATGAAGAAGGTATACAGAGTTTGGTACGTTACCGGCTAAAAACAGAGCTACCAATGCCTGGCGGTTTGTTCTCTAGCCGAGTTTCCGATCTAACAAAAATTTTCATACTCCAGGTTTCAACCTAACCTAACCTAACCTAACTTATCGAAGTCGAACGAAACTTAGAACCTAACCTAAGCCGCATGTGGGATTCACCTCAACCGAATAAATATTGTGTCAATTGTGTCAACCATCTAGTCTCAAAGTTAAACAAAAATCAGCCCAAAAGAATCTCTTCGACCATTTCGAACATCGGATCACGCGACAAACCCGATTATGCTGAGTTAACATTATAGGTTATGTTTGTCGCAATCGAATCGGCGACGATCCCCGGGTCACAATAAACCCCAACGACGGTCACTCTTGACAAAAAAAAAAGTTCAAAATGTTCAACAGAGTAGCGCGGTGTCTCACCGTGGCGAAAAAACCGTTATCCTTCAACCGGGCAAGCGGTAACTCGAACCAGTCACTATCAGCCACTCTACTGATCCCAAAGAACGCTCTGTCCCTCCACAAATCCATATGCACGAGCGTGTCGAGGCGTTCCGAGCCACAGGAGCGATTTGCACCTGAAACGGCTGCCGAAAAGGAGCTGGAGTCGCTCCTCGCCTCGGACCCGGACGTCGCTAAGAGATACAAGATCCTAGAGCTGGAAGTAGACGTGATGAGACAGGCGGGCTGGGCCAACATACCGGATACCCTAAAACCGCAGCACTGGCTGGAGCTGTTGGACATGAAGAGCCGGTCCGCGAGGACGAGGTACCTGCAGTTTCTATTCCTGACGGAAAAGTCGAGAGAGAATGACAGGAAGAAGAAGGAACGGGCTCGCGAGGAGCGGCTCAGATTCCGCGAGTCTGGGGAAGACGAGCGCTCGGAATACAGACTCAACAGAACGTCCATGTTCCTGAGGATATACGACTCGACGATGAACCAGTTCTACCACACTCGTCTCATCCACGCGATGCAGTTCTCAGAGAAATTGGTGATAGACTGCGGATACTACGCCCGGATGACGCCGAGGGAGTGCAAAGAGTGTGCCAAACAGCTGGCGCTCCTCTTTGCGGAGAATCGGGTCAGCAGGCAGCCCTTCGATCTCCACTTCTGCAACGTCAACAAGTCTTCGATCCTCATGAAGAATTTCCTCAAGACAATACCGACCGCCTTCAACGATACCTTTCCGCTCAATATACACGAGAAATCGTACACCGAGCTGTTCGACAGGAAGAAGCTGGTCTACCTGACGCCGAACTCGAACAACGAGATGGAAAAGTACGAGCATGATTCGATTTACATCGTGGGAGGGATCGTGGACAAGACCAATAGCGAGCCGTTGTCTCTGGCTAGAGCAAAGGAGGATGGACTCAGGATGGCCAAGCTCCCGTTGAACAAGTACCTGCTCTGGGGGTCCGGGGCCGGGAAACGACTGCCGCTTAATCAGATGGTCAATATTCTATCGGACATTAGAATAACCGGGGATTGGCAGTCCGCGTTCAAACACATACCCAGGAGGAAGTTAGAAAAGTCCCCGGGTGACATGAAGCCACAGGGTTTCGAGAGGGCGAAGCCGCAGGGTTTTGAGAGGAGGAGGTCGCAGAGTGAATTCGAATACAATCAGACGAGCAGGCAGAGTAGAGAGACTGGGGGAAATACCGAGTTGTCTTTTAGTTTCGAGGCGAGACAGAGGGAATTCCGTAACAAATAAATTGTAGATTTTTAATGATACTGTGAATAACTTATATACGTATGTAAAATATAGAGGGAATCAGAGAAGATGGAGATTTTCATTATTGTATCCTAGATGAATTGCAGAACGTTTCGTTCTGGTTCTTGGAATTATTATTATTGTTATCGTCCTATATTATAAAGATATATCGCCGCCGCCGCTGTTTCAGCAATCGACCCCCCCCTCCACCCTTTCGAAGGTCGACGACGACGACGACATAAGATATCAGCAATCGACGACCCCCCCCCTCACCCCCTCCTGAGAACCCCTTCAGAATCCTGTGACGATCCCGTAGAAGGATCCTCCTCAGAACCCCCATGTGAACCCCGTAGATGTCAAGAATCCCTCAGGACCCCCATGTAAACCCCGTAGATGTCAAGCATCCCTCGGAACCCCCATGTGAACCCCGTAGATGTCAAGAATCCCTCAGGACCCCCATGTGAACCCCGTAGATGTCAAGAATCCCTCAGGACCTCCATGTGAACCCCGTAGATGTCAAGAATCCCTCGGAACCCCCATGTGAACCCCGTAGATGTCAAGAATCCCTCGGAACCCCTATGTGAACCCCGTAGGTGTCAAGAATCCCTCAGGACCCCCATGTGAACCCCGGAGATGTTACTAATCCCTCGGAACCCCCATGTGAACCCCGTAGATGTCAAGAATCTGTGGGAACCCCTATGTGAACCCCATAGGTGTCAAGAATCCCTTAGGACCCCCATGTGAACCCCGTAGATGTCAAGAATCTGTGGGAACCCCTATGTGAACCCCATAGGTGTCAAGAATCCCTTAGGACCCCCATGTGAACCCCGTAGATGTCAAGAATCCCTCGCCGTAGATTACTCATAATTCCCACGGATTTATGAGAATTCCCACGGATTTCTGAGAATCCCTTACTATCGTTATGATATCGTTCTATATTATAAAGATATATCGCCGCTGCTGCCACCGCTGTTTCAGGAATCGAGGACCCCCGGGGATTTCCCGGAATTTCCGGGGATTTCCCAGAGCTTTCCGGCATCCAACCCCATAAAAAGCCAGTAAAAAACCCATAGAACCCCATGAAAACCCAATAAAAATACCCACAAGACCTCACATAAAACCCAGAAACCCCACAAAAATACCCATCAAACCCCATAGAACCTCCATAGAAACCCATACAAAACCCATAGAAATGAATCGAGATCGATATCGGATAGATATATTATTAACGAACCGATATATCGATACATCAAGATCGAGATCAATATATCGATATTGAATCCGAGACCTCTATGCGCCAACCCCCCGTTCGGTGTTTATATTTGTGGTCATTTTTTTATTTATTCATGTAGAAAGTAATATAGTTTTTTGTTAAGGAAGTACCTCTACGACAGTCTCAATAAAATTTAGTTCAAGTTCGCGTAATCAGTCAGTGCGCATAAGTTTGAATAATTTTATCCTTAAAACTTATCATTTACTTCAAAATGCGTAATATTAGCACTGAAGTGATTGAGATCGTAAATAATATTTGTGAATATAAAAAAAGTAGGACTCTTCTTCAATCTGCGGGACAACAGTTTCGGTTAGGACTGTCCGCAGACCGGCATTTGAATGGTTTAACGTAAAAGAACGCAGTTGCGCATGCGTGAGGCAAGACCGACTATGAGAGGGAATCGACGATATTTCGAACTTTCCACGTCTATATTTTCGAAAATAAACGGTAAAGAATTGTGAAATTTTCAGAGAATATCCGGGTAGCAGCCCTTTGTACCTGCGTGTTTTTTTGTGAAATTACTGACGATGGTTCGAGCACCAGAAAAGAAAACGGGGCATTTACGTGCGTTAGGCATGGGGCTTACGTGTAAGGATTGCTGATTTTGATTGCAATTATCTCACGTATGGAACGGTCAGTCCCATTAGAATTGCACAGACATTTAGATAGCATCTGAATCAATACGTGGGCGAAGTTTCAGAGATTTCTACTACCTTAATTTCGTGAAGTTGAAATTGTGCTATACCTATGTTTGAAAATTTTGTAGACTCATTAGTAATTTAAAACTTTCATCGATCTCGATATATCCACATAATACATATGTATATCGTTTTATCGGATTCGATATCTACATAAATCAATGTATCGGATTCGTTATCGATATGTCGAGATCGAGATCGTAATATATCGATGTATCAAATTCGGAATCGATATTGTATATCGACACATGGAATTGTATATAGATGTCTCAGATTCGATATAGATATATCGGTTCGATAATAGTACATCGATCTGAAAATCGGAATGAAAAAAGAGTGATTTTTTTTTTCAAAGTCGCCACGATATGTGCTACGCACACAAAATAGGATAGGCTTGTACAGGGTTTCTTAGGGATTCTTTATATGAACGGTGTTCACATAGGGGTTCTGAGGTATTCTTGAAATGTACAGGGTTGACATAGGGGTTCTGAGGTATTCTTGACATGTACGGGGTTCACTTTGGGGTTCTGAGGGATTTTTGACGTGTACAGGATTTACATAGGGGTTCGAAGGTATTCTGAACATGTACGGGGTTCACATGAGGGTTCTGAGGCATTTTTGACATGTACGGGGTCCACATGGGGGTTCTGAGGGATTCCTGACGTCTACGGGGTTCACATGGGAGTTTTGAGGGATTGAAATCCTGTCATGTCTTTGATTTACTTCGGGTATTTCCGGAAGACCTCGGGTATTTCCGGAAGACTTCGGATCTTTCCGGAAGACTTCGGATCTTTCCGGAAGACTTCGGGTCTTTCCGGAAGACTTCGGGTGTTCGTGGGGGATTCTGGGTAATCTCTGGGGGATTAGGTTAGGTTAGGTTAGGTTAGGTTAGGTGGGGGAATTCGTGGGGGATTCTGGGTAATATTCTGGGTTAGGTTAGGTTAGGCTAGGTTAGGTTATGTTATATATGACCTGACATGTCCTGACATGACCTGTCATGACCTGACACGTCCTGACATGACCTGTTATGACGATTTCGGTTCGGTTCTTTCCGGAAGACTTCGGGTCTTTCCGGAAGACCTCGGGTATTTCCGGAAGACTTCGGATCTTTCCGGAAGACTTCGGGTGTTTCCGGAAGACTTCGGGTGTTCGTGGGGGATTCTGGGTAATCTCTGGGGAATTAGGTTAGGTTAGGTTAGGTTAGGTTAGGTTAGGTGGGGGAATTCGTGGGGGATTCTGGGTAATATTCTGGGTTAGGTTAGGTTAGGCTAGGTTAGGTTATGTTAGGTTTAGGAACACTTTGGACAGGGGAACGGCGGAACGGGGAATCTTTCATGGGGGGGGGGGTCGTCGTTGAACCAACAAGAAAATCAAATTTCACCAAGACAAAGTTTCCTTTTCTTTTATTGTGTACTACAAAAAACCATGATTATAATTTTTTTTATATTTTTGTGCAAAATCAAAAATTGAAAAAAAAAATGTTACCATTTTCATCCCATGATCGGACTATGACCAAACGATGTGTTTTCGAGTCCCTGATTTTACAGAAAAAAATCAGCGATTTTAAAAATGTCCATCTTGATGATGATATTTGAGGTCACTATACGACCTTACAAAATTTCGGAAAAATTAAAAAAAAATTAGAGGCATCATTTTTGACCAAAACGAACCAAAAAATCCATTGGGCATCGAAATCCCAGAGGGTCACGCTCATGAGGGGTCGGTTTGACGTGGAATGCCCCATATATCGTCCTATATTATAAAGATATATCGCCGCTGCCGCCGCCGCCGCCGCCGCCGCCGCCGCCGCCGCCGCTGTTTCAGGAATCGAGGACCACCCACCTCGAATTCCTGGGTTTTCCCCAGAATCCTGGGTTTTCCCCAGAATTCCTGGGTTTTCCCAGAATTCCGGGGATTCCCCGGACCCCCTCCCCTCCCCCTCCTCCTCTCCTCTCCTCTCCTCTCCTCTCCTCTCCTCTCTTCGTAATGTTACAAAAGGGCTAAACCCTCTGCTTATCAAACCAAGAGGTCTCTTAATAACTACTCAATAACTGTGAGACAAGAAGTACCAAACTCTTCACAAATATGTTCAAACAAGCTTCAAGTTTATTCAAACGTGTATGCTCATTCAAGTCTGAGACAAGACTGTTTTTTACAATAATAATTATTATGCTCTTTTCTTAAACAGAAAAATCAGGACTATAATGACACATATTATCGTTTCCACACCACTATAAGTGACATATATGATGTAGTAGATAATCCGGCGCGTTTTTTTTATAGTGGTATCCCCAGTAGGCCTAATCCACTGGTTGCTGTAATTTTGACATTACAATAATGACCAAAACAGTTGCAAAGAAAAATTACTCACGTCTGAATTCATCGTCCCGTGGTTTGACGGAGGATTTTCCCTCCCAAAATAAGATCACCAAATGGCATCGGAGAATCTTCAAGAACTTCCAGTTGTCTTAATTTGAATTTTCAAGTAAACACTTTTATTTTTGGAATGAACGACTGAGTGAAAATGAAAATCCAAGATTGTGAATCGAAATTGATTACCTTATGCGTTCAACGACTCGAATCTTTTCGGCCCCGATTTAGTTTAATCGCTTCAGAGATGTTCGAAATTTGGTACAATTAAAAACACTCAATGTCGAGCAATCAAAGTCATAAAAGTGAATTGAAATCAAAAATAAAATTTGCTCTTTGCGAATTACGTAAATGAAATTATTCGCTCACTACTCTGCGAATTTCGTTGGTGAACAATAGATTTTGCAGTGACATCACTTCACCATCTATAATTTGGATGTGCTCTAAATCATATACTCGAATGTAAATTTTCTTTGACTCCTCTGAAACAACATGAAAATCACATTCACGTTGTTGGTTGTAAATCGGAAATGATAACAACGAAATGGATCACTACCGTGTTCTTGAATTTCACCGACAATTTGGAGTTTCTGTCCCTGTTTGAAAGCCATTTTTGTTGGCACGTTCGAAATGAAAATTTCAACCCTCCATGTCCCGTCTGTGACTGACCCTGTATAATCCCGATCCCTGTTCCTAATTGTCGTACAAAACTCATCTCGCAAAAATCCCAGAATTTCTACAAAACATGAACATTATTATACCAACGTTAGGGTCGATCTTGGTAATATTTGAGTTGACCTTACTTATCCAGCCATTGTATTGCGGTATTTTCTCGAAATCTTGAATGTCTTCGATTTTTTTTGCATTTGCTAGATGGTCAAATGTGCCAATACTCGCTACTTTCGTGTTCCGTTTTAAAAGCACCTCGAATGGCAAATTTCCCTCGGTGGGAAAAGTGGATTTTTCCCGTGACATTGCGTTTTGAATCAAGAGTATCTGATGGGAAAATACTGTCAGGCGTTGATGAAAAAGATTGTACGTATTTTGACATACAGCGAACAACTCACATCATGGATTTTTATTTGATTTGACAATCTAACTGCGTCCTCATTCCACGCGAAACAGGAAATTTTGATTCCGTCGTTGTTGTTCATCAGGAATTTGAAAAGGTTCAATTTCTTTTTGTCTTTATTTTCAACTTCCCTAATTTCGTCAATGCTGGAAACGTAGCCCACGAGCGAACTAAAAGTATTTACAATACATACATATCGTAAAAAAAATATCCATGAGGAGTACTCACACAAATTTGTCGTTGACTGAAATATTTCTTAAAAAACTCGATGGCGTGAAAGGGAGAATATTTGAATCACTGTCCTCTTTGGATTTCTTAGGCGGGACTTCATTTCGCGATTCTGTATCAGAAACAGTTTTCCTCCGGGACATGGTAACGAACGATTTAAGATTGTCTAAAGTCAATTGAGAATTATATAAACTCCTAAAACTAAATTATGTAACAAAATTATGAATTTTAATTTTCACATCGTTTGACTGATTGCAGACACGTGATTTTGTTTTAATTGAAACGAAAACGCGTATTCACATTTTCCACGAAGCGTACTTCATCCTTTCGGTTTGCAGTTGTCACTTTCTGACATTCAGCTTCTGACGTTTTGTCTGTGACATTGACATTTTGTCCGATTGAATTGAACGTAATTTTGTGAGAAACAGAGAAAGATTACTGGAACGATTATAAGTACAGACAAAACTACATTCCCTACCCAGTTGCCAGAGAAATATTGGATTGGGGACAACCGAGTATTGCTCAGATAAGTGGAATTTCGTATTCTATAAATACGATGGAAGATAGTCGTTCTATTCAAGTCCGAATAATCGGAGACGGTAATTGCCTTTTTCGATCATTCGCATATTTTCTGTACAACGACCAGGAGAAACACAGGCCCGTTAGGTTGAAAATTGTTTCCAATGTTATTGAAAATTGGTCTCTCTTTGAATCGTTTATCATCGGCGATGAGTCATATGGGGAAAGACTTATAAATCAAAGTTCATACAAATCACACATGTCTAAAAATGGTGTATACGGCGGAGAAGTAGAATTGCAGGCATTTGTTAATCTGTATCATATTCACGTCTCGGTTTATGTAGACAATTTTGAGATTCCACGAGAATTTGGGCCGGATTGTCACAATAAATTAACACTTTTATTATCAGGGGTTATAGATAAGGGTCATTATGATGTGATAGAATGCTCAAACTCAACCTTCTGGAGTGATTATAAGAGCTATAGCAATCGCGCGTATTATGACAAAAATAGAAGTTCCATCAATCTAAAAAACCAAGTTAACAATCTCACAAGTACCCAAGCATCACGTAAGAGACAGATAAATAATGTTGCAAACATGAGTAAGGAACGTCTGGAGAAGAAAAGAAAATTGGATTTGGTGCAGAACATGAATGAAGAACGTGTTGAAAAGAAGAGGAAAAAAGATACGGTGAAATGTATGCAGAGCGAACAGTTGGAAAAGAAGCGACAGAAGGACGTGGTGAAGAACATGAACAACGAACGACGAGAGAAGAAGCGGCAAAAGGACGTGGCGAAGAACATGAACGACGAACGATTAGAAAAGAAGCGGCAGAAGGATGTGGTGAAGAACATCAACGATGACCGATTAGAGAAAAAGCGGCAAAAGGACGTGGTGATGAACATCAACGATGACCGATTAGAAAAGAAGCGGCAGAAAGACGTGGTAAAGAACATGAACAACGAACGATTAGAAAAGAAGCGGCAGAAGGACGTGGTGAAGAACATCAACGATGACCGATTAGAGAAAAAGCGGCAAAAGGACGTGGTGATGAACATCAACGATGACCGATTAGAAAAGAAGCGGCAGAAAGACGTGGTAAAGAACATGAACAACGAACGATTAGAAAAGAAGCGGCAGAAGGACGTGGTGAAGAACATCAACGATGACCGATTAGAGAAAAAGCGGCAAAAGGACGTGGTGATGAACATCAACGATGACCGATTAGAAAAGAAGCGGCAGAAAGACGTGGTAAAGAACATGAACAACGAACGTTTAGAAAAGAAGCGGCAGAAGGACGTGGTGAAGAACATGAACGATGACCGATTAGAGAAAAAGCGGCAGAAGGACGTGGTGATGAACCTAAACGACGTACGATTAGATAAGAAGCGGCAAGCGGCAGAAAGACGTGGTAAAGAACATGAA